>CM034151.1:449151726-449488433 GCA_019776745.2 Taxus chinensis | reverse complement strand
ATTCTTAACGACACACACACATTGAATGCAACCATTCCAAGAATACTTATTGGGAATTTTGCACAAGCAACTACACGGTGGAGCAACAATGGTGAGCAATGTGATTCTGGTCCCCACACTCTAATACCATGAAGGAGTGTAGGATGAATACCTGGAAGGAATTCACATGCATCGAATAGTTGCACTTCACCAAAGTGTAGGAGTTGCGAGATTGAAGCAAGCAAGCTTTGTAAAGCAATGTGCATGCATATGAGAGCTCAAGATTCAAAAAGTGGAGTGGAATGGAAGCCTTAGCTTAGCTTGTATTGGCTTATCATAGATTAAAAGAGATGGTGTACATATAGGGGAGTGAATATGTAACTCCCATGTAAGAGAATATTCGTCCATAATGGAGAAGAGGAGTTACTTTCCCAAATGGGAATGTAACTCCTATGACACACTTACACATATGATAGATTCTGTAAGAAAATCTGTCATAACTAAGATGCCACCTAGATCCATGTCCACCTAAGTGAGATGAATCACCTGGTGAGGTGGAATAACACTAAATAATTGAATAAATATACCACCTACACCAACATAAATCACTCGGTAAACTACCAATCTCTCATTTCATGACTCAGTTTCTAACCGATCTCTCATGTTTGTCTTTTAAGTATTGAATACTTTAAGTATACTACGTATACTTGGTTTTCTTACACTATTCTGGGTATTGAGTGATCTGTTTAAAGAACCTATCTTAATATTTGTTACCAATATTCATCTGAAATCATGTTCCTTAAACTAGGAGACATAGGACAATTCAAGCAGTAGCTTGCGATACTTTGGCCAAAGATTTCCAACATACTATTCATGTTACTATTCCTAGATAGAATATTCATCAAATAGAATACGTCCTTAACCTCACTCTTTTGTTATCTAGAATGGTCTTTACTGACTTCTATCAGTCCACTTGTCCTAGGTTTGACCCTAACCCAGGGTAGTGACATAATTTGTTATAGGGAATCACTCATGATGACTTAGGGTATATGAGCATGCTCAGCCATCCTAAGTCGATCGAATGTGCCTAGTTACCCTAAGTCATAGAGAGATACTTCCTATTCCAATTCATAATGCTAACTTGACCTAGAGAGAAACTAAGTTCAACTCCAGATGTGTGTAGATCTAGATGAACTAATTTGGAAGGTTGTTGAAACATGTCAACTGCAACAATGTATCCTCATGAAGACCCTACTCTTCATGAAACTACAGTTCTGTAATTGGCATGTGCCAACATCAAACTGAACTACTTCATCATGATGTACATACCTCTAGGAGGTTATCAACACATAATTAATTTTTGGATTAAGATTCATAATACAAAAACCATGCAAAACCCTGAATCCAACAATCCTTAAGTTCTTCATCCAGATTGATTTAATTAAAACTAAAGAACTTAATTAACTCATGATTTCTTTTATGTTCATTAGCCTTGGCTTGACAAGAAAATAATTGAGAACAAAATAGCATACATCATAAGGTTAATTTAATGTAACTCAACTGTTCAAAGAAGGTGTATTAACCCAACATGTTTAGCTAGAGTAGACTTCATAGGGATTGAAGTCTAAATGATTAATGATCATAAACACCATTCATTTTCTTTACATTCTTTTAAGAGAAGAAGAATCTTCCTCTTTATGGTTAAGTGTTGAGGGTTTATCATACCCTTTTATCTTTCACACCTTCTATAATTTAATTATATGTTCATTTTACATCCCATTACTATATTATATTTGTGCAGATAAAGAATGTCATCTTATGCAACTTAGCAAGTTGCATCTTAGTTAGGGACGTTGAACTATTTCCCTTCATATAACTTATTAAATGACAACAGAAATAAGGGTACAAACAGATATAAAGAATATCAACAAGATAGTATTCCAATTTCCATTAGAAAATGTAAAAGATAAATTACACAAAAAATTGAAGTAAATCTCCAAATTTTTAACTCATAATGATAGAAATACACAATTTACAAGACTATACATTTTAGACCTACTACATGTCAAACAACATCAATATCATTAAAGAATACAACTTCCTTTTTCATTACAAATTAATAATGAATCAAAGTACTATATAAAATAGCTAGACATTAAATCAACCAATACATCATAAAATTTATTTCCTTCCTTTATCACTTACGAAGTCCATCTACAAATGTTGTTAGCATGGGTCAGTTCATTGAACTGAGCATGATAAGCAATAAGAATTAAAATGAAGTACCTTCAACTAATTGTTTCATTAAAACAACTCTGCTTTTATGAAACAAAAGGTGTAATTGTACAAATAAATCCTAAGTAATAACAACCATAAAAGAAGCACAAATAATCAATCTGAATTCACTTTTTAGGAAAAGATCATAATATAATCAACAAACTACTGCATTATATCAGATAAGTATTGCACAAAAAAATTAATTGTTCATATTAAATAACAGTTCCTATCAATTAATTATTTAATAATTCTTTCTAAATTTTAAATACATAATTAACTTCAGTATATAAACAAAAAGAGTTACTTTCATAAGAAAAGATCTTCTTGTTCATCTTTACAAATTTTCAAGAAAACATGTACAATCAAGTTCATTCCAGCATCATAATTTTTTAAGGATGAATCATATGACAACTTAAATAAATAAGAGATTCACAATTCATATGAGGCAGCCTAATTCTAGGACAAATATATAGCCTAGGTTCTTAGATTAGGTCCCTTATTAACATTAGAAAATTATTTCCCAATAACAATGTTTCACTTCAATTAACTGAAACAATTATTATTTTCGTTAAATACAATTTAAATGGAGAAGTAGGCATTAAAAATTACTACTCAATTACTTTAATAAAAGTTACGTAATTAATTCAATTAAACCATTAACAGGGTTTATATAAAGAAAGGAAGAACAAAATGAAAGGTAAACAGTTTACAACTTCCTTTATCATTTGGTTAAACTAAATTCCCATATGCATCTTCAAAAAAGAAGAATCCACATCCTACCCTATAGTTTCAAAAAATAACAATGGAGATATTATCTTTGAGGGTGGAAGAGGAAAGATTCTTTCATTAGAAGGGATTTCTAATGTTCATTCAAAGAAATAAGGTAGTAACAATATCAATACATGTCGTTCACAATGCCCACTATTCTTTCAAGAGATAGAATCAAGTACAGAAAAAATAGAAATGATTACATACATAATTGTATCATTCAAATAAACCTACTAGGATATTCACCTTAAATAAACAACCGTTAACATGATACTTAATTCATTCCAACAAGGATGTGTGAAACAAGCACAAGTTAAAAAGTTATCAACTCACTACCACATTAATGAATTATTCTACATCATTCAAGATTTCAATCAGTGATCAAAAAAATCCTTCAGAGAATGAAGAAATCATCCTTTGAGTGTAAATAAAATATTCCATTGGAAAATAATTTCAAACGATGCATCGAAATGATAACATGAATCAGCCATTGAAGAATAGTCAACGAAAGCAGAGGTTAAGATTTCCTTTCTAAAGGATGGGCTCAGTTGAACACCCCCATGAAATTGACAAAACATTCGATACCTCCCAATCAAATAGAGATCAAGAAATCTTACAAACAGGAACAATCTGGTTTGTTCCACGTACTAAAAGAACAATCCAAGAGTTGATTATACATTCAACGAATCCCATGAAGTTACAATAGTTAGATCTTAACATGTTAAGTTAACAAGTTACCAAGAAGTTTCTTAGCTCTGGGGAGTAGGTTTACATCACCACATCCAAGTCGTAAAACATTAAGGACCAAAAAAAAATCAAACTTAAGAAATTTGAATAGAGCTAAGAAGTTAATCACAATATCGACTTAGAGAGGGATGACTACCAATGTATTTTAAAACAAAAATAACTTCAAAAAAAGACAACCAGCTCATCTTCTAAATTCCAATTAATCCAGTAATCATTTTACAGAGTTTTGGGAAAGAGAATCCTAGTACAAAAAAACCAAAGTTTAAGTCAAACTTTCATTCTCATCTCCTCTCGAGCTCCAACCGTATCAATAAGTCCAAATACCATAGCTTACTTAGCTCCCATCGCATTTAAGGTTTAAAGTAGTGGATATTTAAATAGTACAGAATAAGAGTAAGTTATTCATTCGTGGTTTTTATATAATTTTGAGTATAGAATACAAACAATTTCATAAATCCTCATTCACCCATTAACCCCTTTTTTTACACGAGTTTGAGTTCATTCCATAAATCAAAGTATACAAATACAGTCCCGAATAGCAGTATTTTATTTGTAAAAACAAGATACAACATAGAAGGGTATTCTTCTACCTTTCAAAAACAATTAAAGATATTTAGTTTTAACAAAGAAGGTTTGCCCAGTACCATTAAAAAAAATATATACATTCCTTTCTTTCATATAACTTCGAGTTCATGCAAATATTTGAAATATATACCCATACAGACCAAAAAGAAGTAATAAAACTTTAATAACTCAAAGATGCATCATAGAAAGGTATTCATTTACCTTCTAATTTCATTTAGAGACTTCCAGTTTGAAGCTCAAGGTAGAAACAACTTAAAACGTTTTTTTAGAAAACAAAGTAGAATATAGATTCAATAAAAAAAATCAAGTCTTAAACAACCCTAAGTGTATTTCACCATTGATTCATTCAGAGAAAGCACCCAATGATAATATTATTATGCAAAGGTTCCATAAAACAAGAAAACAAAGATTCTTCAGCAAGAAAAACAAGTACCCATAACAAAACAGAAATCCATTTATCTCATGAGAGCGGAGTTCCTTTAATGGAACATTTTGAGAAAAGTAAGAAATCTTAATGGATAGAACCTATCATGACTGATAGTGCTTCTGTCGATTTGAAGAATACTTCCAGCCAAGCCTCCAAAACTTCTTCTTCTCTAAGAAAGATCAACAATAAAAAACTTCTTTCCCCAATGCCTCATATACTTCCCTTGAATCGAAAATAGAATAAGGAAATAAAAAATAGTTTCAAACTGATAATAGAACTACTTGTTCGAAGAACCAGATAGCTCCATGCAGTGAAAAAATTGGAAAGCATGAATGATTAAAAAAATCCAACAAATCCACCCACATGATTTCCAAGGTGGTTTTCTCACCAAAAATGAGGTTCATAAATGACGTTAATTCCCAAACTTGCACCTATCTCTCCATGCCACCACCATCCAAAATTGGCGAATCCTAATTCAATTTCTGCATGCATTACTAAATATTTTTGATGACTCCACATAGAATCCCACCAAATTTCCATGCCTCTACCTAAACTGGTAGTACACTATCCATTTACTTGAAAAATCAAATCAAATTAATAACTTAGGAACCGTCACAAAGCTTCCAACTTGCCATACGACCCTTAGGTCCCCTTCCAACATTTCATTAGTTTAGGATAGATACCATTAGCTTAGGATATGACCTTAGGTTATTTTATAAGTGTAGTCATTTTTACCCTTATCACAAAAGAAAGGTACCACATGCGCACTGGCCTATCACCCAGCGGATACTAGGCACTCACCCGAGGAATGCGTGGGTGCCGAGTCTCTCTTTTATGTGAGTTAAGTGGAAACATCATCTATGGTTTGTCTATAAGATATTTAAAAATGATTTTTGACATAGAAGGACCATAGAGCTCAGAACGGTCTCTAGATCCTTGCAGCCATTCCAGACAGATAGCACTTCACAAACTATATGACTTGTATCATAACAGAAATACGTATACAAACATCCATACCTAGCATAAAGATAAATGAAAGTGAACCCATGAAAAATGTGTACGTATCAGAACCATTGATATTCATATATATAAACCTGTAACCTCATTACATCCATGGAGCCATTATATAATGTCACAGAGAAGCAGACCACATTCATGCATTATAACTGGACTAATGTAGCTAGGCTAAAAAAATGAAAAATTACAATCCCCATACCCAATACATATTTTCCCAAGTGTAATAACACACTTACAGAGTTCTTTTAGTATTTATACAGAGCTCCGCCCATTCTCTAGTTCTCTCTTGTTTACTCTACAGGTGCTAGTATTTATAGCCTCTTTGGGCTGCCAACTCATCCTCCACGGCTCTCAGATCCGATGCCAAGTGTCTAAATGTGGTCCTCCAAGTCAGCATCCTCTCCTAGGCCTGAGATTTCCACTTTTCACTATGATGTGCTTTTAGGAGTTTCTCCTTTAGGAATTCTCGTTCCTGGGCTAACCTGTCACCAGGTTGGCACCTTATCTACACAACATGCGTAGTCGGGTCATGCTTTTCACATGTTCTATCCCGAATGTCAAATTTGGCTAAGTCCTGGACCCTTGGTTCTGTCCGCACGTGCCGCACATGTCATGAGCTTCCTTAAACCCTTTCCTTAAACCCTACCTTGTGTGCTTTGTCCTTGCACGCCTCTCTTCAACTAGGACCTACGCACATATGTGATTTTTGTACTTACCTGACATTCTAGGGGCCCAAAATCACCCCACACTACACTTGTTTTCCATCCATGGGAACACTTCTCAAGTGAAAGAAAGAATACAACACGCTTACGCCTTGGAAAGAGAATAAGAGGATGAAAGAATGGGGGAAGAAGAAAGAATGGGAGAGTGAAGGAATCACTACAACAAGCTAGCAAAATCCTTTTGCAAGTCGGCCTCTAACTTGTTCCAAGCATTGAATTCTTCCTATTCTCTCTAATAGAGGTCACCGTCCACGGTGCTCACCTCCCCAAAATTTAGTCCATCTCCTCACGTGCTCATGGTATCATTGATTTTCTCCAACTCCTTGCCTATATCCTCCAGCATGTCCATTCTTCATCTAATACGTGGATATAGTTCCTTCAACCGATTTTGATTGAACCTCTTAAGGTTTCAATGGCTTTATATTTCCTTTCGACCTTGGCAAGGATTTTATCCCTTTCCACCATATTTCCCTTGTTCTTCTCTTGGAACTCCTTGAGTTATACTTCATGAGTGGTAACCAAGGCACCTATCACTTTGTCACTATCTACGCAACTATCATACGTGGCCTCAGTAGTCCTAGAAGAAGCCCTTACATCAGTAAGAACCTTTTTGTATTCCGTGACAAGCAGTATGATATTCAACTTATCCTCTTTTTGTAGGTGTGCGGTAACTTCTTCTACAGACTCTAAGGCTAGCAACTTTTTTTCCACGGTGAGGATCCTCATTAAATCCTCTAGGCATCCCAAGGTTTATCCATACTTCTATGCAGGCGATGCTAGGTCCAGATGCTTCAATACGATAGCCTCATTGATGGATTCCACCTTCTTGTACACATCACATACCATAGCATTTTCATCCTTCAATTTATGCTGCCACTAGGAGCTGATCAACCTCTACTGGCTTAGCTCCTTTGTCAAAGCAGTGAGCTCTTACTCTCTCTTCTTTAGTTTCCCTTCTAGGTCTTTGACCCTATAATTCTGCCCAAAGAGTCTAGCCTCGATCTCCACAGAGACTTTGTTGACTGCGTTGAATAGTTTCCCATCCGAGAGTTGTTGGGTATCCACCACTGGGTTGTCTTCTCTTGGTATTGGAAATGTTATTATTACCCCGTGGCTTACCTCAAACTTTGTCTCATCAAGGTGGGACTCTATATCCCATGAGAGCATCTTCCTTGTTCATGGATATGTAGCCTCCTTGTCAAAAGATGACATTACTACAAGCTCCTCTACCGGAATGGTACTTTAGAAATGCGAACAGAACACTTTCTTGGGGTCATCAATAAAACCCATCTCCAGCCTCTCCCCCTCTGTGTGCCTTCCTTCCGTGTGCATACCCTTAGGTATACTTATAGTAAAAATGGGGCCTTTAGTGCTACCGTGTTCCTTCTTCTATTTGTTCAACACTAGATCAGCATTGTGTTCCAATTTATTCTCCACCATGGTCTCAATGTTCTTGGTATTTTCTCCTTATGCTACCTTGGTTGTCAATCTATGCGCATAACTTGGAGAGTCTTGCCTCTACGCACTAGCTTCCTCATCTTTTTCCATGTCATGGGCACTTTATCCTACCTAGTTATCATTCTACCATACGAATTGGAACCCTTGTTCTTATTATCCACCTACCTCCTTTGAATCATGTATATTGAAGATGGGTGGTCCCTGATCCTTCCTGGGGTCCTCTTCCCCACTTACTTCTTCTCCACTCTCATCCTCTTCGCTCTCATCTTTTTCTCTTATGTACTTGTCCAAACTCTCAGTCTCTTCCGAGATAATCTCTTCTTCTACCCTTTGCTTCTTCTTAACCGGAGCTTCCAGTGTAGGTGATTTTGTTTCTTCCTCTCCTAATGAATCCTTTTCTGATGGATTTTCTAGCTTTGGAGTCTTCTCTTTTACTAAGGGATTTTTCTTATGTGCATACATATTGGTTCTGGTGCTTGTCTCGGGGGAACCTTTTTCCTGTGTCTCCAACATACTTGGTATTTTCTTCTCTGGCTCTTTATCCTCCCATTTGAGCATGGGTCTCTTCCTACCAGTTGGATCCTGAGGTATAGATACCTCATTCTCCATATATGTGTCCTTCTCATACTTAGGTCTTATTTGTATGTATACGCGCACCGTGGATCCATCTGCAATGGGTAGAGTCATGGGCTTTGTCATCTGAACTTCATGCGATACGTACTGCTCCACGTACGTGCACTTTTAGGGGTACACCAACCCTTTACACATTTCTATGTGGTCTTGGTCTAGATTACCAAAGTCTAACTTAAAATTTTTAGACTCCCTGAACCTATTTACTCCCGCTTGAAAGTATTGAGCTTTGAAGGCAAAGGGAAGCTTGCACCATGGGCTCCATGTCCCATCTGGCAGTTTGAATCTGCCCAAACAAAAATGCTGGTACACAGCAAATTCCACTTCTCCCCTGGTGGCTACTGGCAGTTGTTTGGGAATTATCCATTCTCCCCTAAACGCGTTCCTTAGGTGTGTATACCATTTTCCCAAGCGCGCCTTGTGTACTATTTTCATAGTGTCACAAGAGTATTTCTCAAACCTTTTGGCGGGAAAGGGTTCTTCAGCAGGGTACTCACATACAAACTTATCTGATGCATCTAGTACCCTGGTCTCCAAGAACACAATGGTTAATAGCACATTTCCAAAGAGGATCCTATCACCTTCCTTCGTGCAGCTAATAATTTCATCCGCAATGAATGAGGAAAAATTGTAGATGGTGCCCTCTGAAATATTTTTACAGACATTCAACCATGGCTTATTGACTTGGGTCCATCTCTCTTGGCCATTTAGCTTTAACACCAGGTGTGTAACCATCTTCATCACCAGATCCTTAACATCTGTGACATCATAATACCTTGACACGTTCTTCCATGCAAAAGCGGTGAAAGTTTTATTAATTACTTATTTTTTAGTCAAATCATCCTCCAAACCATCTCCTTCACAGATGAGGCCTATGAAATGTGAAATGAGCTGAGGAGTTATACGCATTTTGTGCCCTACGAAGTGGAAATAGTCCTCATGTACATGTGACATCAGCCATTGATATAAGTTCTCAGGTTTCCCAAAGTAGGGCAACTCAAAGAGTTGTAATAACCCTGACTTCTCCAATTTGACCTTCGTGTCATCATTATATATGGGTGAACCCTCTAGTGTCCTTTTTTTCATTGGGTGCACTAACTCCAGCAATATTTCCTTCTTGATTGTGTTTGTCCAATGATCATAATCATTAAAAACATGTTCCTAAGATGGGACTCCCACTCCTTCCCCAACAACACTCCATCTGGGTACTGCATTTTTACATACCACTCCTCATTTGTGTGTGCTTAAATTTCTTTTTGCTTTCCATTTCCCTTTCCATTTCCCTTCTTGGGTGTACTAGCTAGTTTGTTTGGTGCCATTATATAGGTATTCTTGCCACTTCAATCACTCTGTGTTACTCTGTTCTTCTCGTCTCTCCAACCTTAGATCTCTAACTTGTGAAGAAAATTACTTAGACCCATTCCCTAGTTCTTCAAACCCTAACTGGGATACTTCCTTCACAAGAAAGTACCTTCTCATAACTTCTCCTACACCCATGAAATCCCTTCCTCCTGGTTCAAAAACCTAAACTTGTTACCCACACTTCAATCCCTCCAAATTTTTCTTCACACGAATCAATTTTTTTGAAGCCCTAGTTTGCAAAGGTGAAAAAAGTGCTTCATTCTTCTTATACGCAAAGTGAAAAATGAAGTGCCTTGACCCCTTTATTTATAGTTTTTCCATTTTTAAACATTAATTGCTACTTTACCTACCACCATACTTTTTACATTTAATGCGTATTTTTCAAACAAAGCCCATCTTCAGTGCTTTCACTCACGTGCCCCAACCTGCATGGAAAAACCTCCAACCTTTTAGTGGGCAACCAATCCAACCTGACAGGAGACTCTTACACACGTGTACCCAGTTCCGAAAGCACTTCTTCTGTCCTGATTTTTTCTCTCACCTACCTCGTTTTTCTTTAATACGCTTTCTCCTCCTTTGTACACGGTATCTGAATGTGGCTTTATCTTGAGACCAACCATCATTTTTCCATCTTTTCTTTTCAAGCACATCTTTTAATAGGGCCTTTCAACTAGGATTTTTAACACAAAGTCCTTAGCACTTTAACCATGTGCTCCTTCATATTACTCTACCCCACACTAAAACAATATGTGGTCCTCTACGCACTCACAGATTCTCAAAAATTAGCAATAAGGTTATCGGTGCCCAAGGCACAAAACAAAACAACAATGCGAAAGGGAATCTCAAGTAAAGAAACGCATAAAGGAAAATTCTAAACTAACTAGAAAAACTACCTTATTTACAAGCACCGAGAAGGATTATTTATAGTAGGGCTTCAGCCTACTCCCATTGAAGTGTCTAGGTAACTTCATCCCATCCAGCACTTGTAACTGGCATGCACCTGAATCAAGGATGTACTAGATTGTGTAAGGACCCAACCAATGGACTTTCAACTTCCCAGGATGGCACATAAATTTAGAATCATAAAGTAAAACCATCTGCCCAACCTCAAACTTCTTATTTCTTATGTGGCGATCATGTCAAGCCTTATGCTTTTCTTTCTCTATTCTTTGGATCCACTTGGCGAGTGATTGTCTCTCATCCAGCTTCATTAAGTTATCAATTCTCTCTTCCAGCGCTTGCTCATCAGCTAACCCTCCTTTGCATGCTATTCATAGAGAAGGTAACATGAATTCAACTGACATAATGGCTTCCATGCCAAACACCAATTAAAATGGTGTGGCTTTGTCTAGCCTTTTATAAGTTGTCTTGTAAGCCCATAATACTGCTGATACCTTGTCATCCTAATATTTTCTTCTGACATCGCAAATTTTGGTCAGGGTATGACTCAGTATTTTGTTGAATGCTTCTGTGGTTCCATATTCCTCTAGGTGATAGGGTGTAGTCTTATGATGAGCCACCATTCATGAAATGTGTACCCCTATCGTTGGTCAAAATCAAAGGACATCTATACCTCGTGATAATGTTCTCCCACAAGAATATTTCCACTATGGTTGTTGTGCAATCTTTAGTTGGGGCTACCTCTTCCCACCTTGTCAGATAATCCATGCAAGTGATGACATAACATGACCTAGTCCTACGTGCCACTGGTGCAATAGGGCCTACAAATTCTATTGCCCACTTCTCAAAAGGTTATGTGCTAGGTATAGGGTGTAAAGGCATTTCATCTCTCTTTCTTAGCTTGCCAATACATTGATAATTCTCACACGCTTTACAATAGTCTTTAAAATCCTTGTAAAGGGTTTCCCACCACAAACATGCCATTAATATCTTACACGCGGTGGCATCACCTGCATAAGTCCCACCCGCACTTCCTCTTTGTGCTTCCTCCATGATGGCAAGGAATTCATGCTCTAATACACACCTGCACAACACCTCATCATGTTTTAACTTGTATAAGTCTCCACTGATCAACATGTAGGGCGTGGTGTGTATGGCTAGCTACTTCTTCTCTAATGCCTTAATTCCTTCTAGTGCCACACCTTCGTTTTAAAATACCATAATTTCCTCCAAATCTGAGGGTGCACGTGGTAACCTAAATAGTTGCATGTCTGGAATTGTCTCCTCAATACTCTGCATGTATCCTCCCCTGAATCAATTCTTGACAGATGATCAGGTCCACAATTTCTCTTCCCAGGCTTCACTACTACGGTGAACTCAAACTCTTTAAATAACAATACCCACCGACATATTTTCCCTTGTAGATTGAGCTTGTTCACCAAATACTTTAATGCCATGTGGTCGATGTAAAATAAAAATGGTGTTGCCAGTAGCTACTACCTAAATTTGAAAATCACATAGATCATTGAAAACACTTCACGCTCAGTCATTGTGTAATTCTACTCTGCTGGTGTTAACTTCCTGCTTGCGAAACATAAAGGGTGATCAACAATACCTTCACCTCACTATGCAAGCACTACTCCAATAGTGGTTCCTGAGGCATCTACATGGACATGGAAGGGCTTATCCCAAGAGGGAAAATGTAATATAGGTGCGGTGACAAGCCTATCCTTTAATGTATCAAATGCCCTCTGTTGCGCCTCTCCCCAATGGAAGGCACTTTTATCTCTGAGAATCTCCTCTAAAGGCTTGATGATCTTGGCATACCCCTTGATGAATTTCTTGTAATAACCCATATGCCCAAGGAATCCACACACTGCGCTCTAGCTAGTAGCCTGCCCTAACCCCACAATAACTGCAACTTTAGCAGTATCTACCACCAAGCCCTCCTTACATATGATATGCCCCAATAACGTGCCAAAGGGTGTAGAAAATACACATTTCTTAATATTGAGGGATATCCTCAACTACCTACACCTCTCAAACATTAAACTCAAATTGTCACAATGGTATTTTACTAGACCATACACTGTCCAATCATCCAAATAAACCTGAAGAAACTTATGGATGAAGTCCTAGAATGCTTGCACCACTATGCGTGAAAAAATAGTAGGCGCATTCTTCAACCCAAAGGGCATGACCGTATATGAAAAAATTCCCCACTCAGTGGCAAATATTTTCTTCTCCTAGTCTTCCTTTACAATCTCGACTTGGTGGTACCCCAAAAATCCATCCGTAAAGGAATAGATTTCATGCCCAGTGACTCCTTCCAAAATTTCTTTAGTGAAGGGGGTTGGAAAAGGATCAATGACACAAACTACATTCAGCTCCCTATAATCCATGTAGATCCTAATATGCCCATCCTTCTTGATGTTGATTACCATCTAACTTATCCATCCTGCTTCGTCCACTGCTTCAATGATCCCAAAATATATCATTTTTTCTATCTCCTCCTTAACCTTTACATGTAAATTGGGATTCATCTGGTAGGGTCTCTTCCTGACATGGCACACACTGTCCTTCAGCTTTATCTTCATCTCCCCCAAGGAATGGTGAACTCCTTTGAGCTCATGGTACCCACATGGGAATAAATCCTCAAATTCACGTAACAGATTAATGATCTTAGAGACTTCCTTCTCTGACCAGTATTTTCCAATAATAGCTTCCTTAGGTTCTTCTCCTGAACCAATGTTAACCTTATTTAACTTTAAGGGCTCATGTTAGACGCGCACGCGTGAGTATCAACACTATCCACCACCTCACGTGTCCCTACAGAAAAGGTAACATCCAATATTTCTACTTCCTCTCCATCAATCACATCCACCAACTTCCCTTTCTCCTTTTCCAAACATGCACGCTCAAGCTATAACTCTTCTATTTCCTCTACTTCTTCTTTAAAGCGCACCTCCAAACCTAGTCCACCTAGTAATTCCAATAGCCTATCCTCCGCCATGGCACTATCCCCCATGGTAAGGTGCTTGATACCCTACAAGGCCTTATCAACTGATGGCTTGGTACTTTGATACTCAAAGGTTTGAATGAGGTCAGCCACGAGCTCTTGTCAATTCCCTATCTGGCAGCGTGTCTCTAATTGAATGTACCATGCATGTGTGCAACCCTGTAGTGTAGAATACAACTTGTGCACCCAGAGGGATGGTGGCAAAGCTTCTGCACCTTCTCTCCAGATCCTTTCACACTCCTGGATATGGAAAGAGGTGGGCTCCTTCCCATGGTAGTCCTTGATGTAGGTGGGCATGTTGCTCCTAGAAAATATGATAGAGAGAGAAATTCTTACCTTGTGCCATTCCAAAAGGCCCTCTTGATGTGTAGCCCACCACCATGCCAATGTACCAAGTAGGACATAGCTTAACATCCCCCTCCATTCCTTCTCATTCTTCCACTGAGCTTCCATCTCCCGCAAAAAGATCTCAGGGAAGGATCCTCCTAAATACTTAGGCAGCTCCTTTCCTCCTAGTCATCGGAATATGTGCACCTGTGTCACCTTGGTCACTGACCCTCTCAAGTACTGTCCCATCAATTCATAAGTTCCATGCACTAAATTGTCACATGCTAGACGGATGGTATCACTTTTTGACTGAGCATCTTCAAACTAGATAACTCCATTGGTAGGATGTATTATCTCTGGGTCCTTGATTGAGCACACACATATCCTATCCAAAACTTCTTCTCCTAGGGGTTCAGTATAGGGCGTCTTACTTCCCATCAGCCATGGTTATAATGACCCACTCCTCTTTATTTTTAAAGATGATTTACCCTTTGTCCAACTAAAGATCTGGATTGTTCTTGTAACACCATGGGAACCCAAGGAGTGCTGGAAAATTTCCTGCCTCGGCGAGCGCCAATACTTTAAAGTCTCCAGTAAACTTAGCTCCCTAGATAGTGATAGTTGCATCCTTTAGGACACCGATGGGCATTGCCTTAGTCTTTTTTTCCATATACAACACATTTGAAGATGGCTATAATGCAGGTCTTCCCATCTGATGCCATGCATCCAGAGTGAAAACATTGACCTCTGTGCATGTATCAATGAGGATATTACTGAGGAGCCATCAATCTAGAAATACATTCAATGTGATCTCCTTGTCATAGTCAAGGTTGTGAGGGGGAAGGTTTACGTGTAAGACCTACCTCTCATGCTCTCCTCTGGCATGTGGTACCTTCTCTCTCAACCATGATCCTAGAAAGGGAATGATATTATCTTTCCTTAGCATTTTACACACCTCCTTGACCTCATCTAGGTCATCCTTTGGAGCCTCGACTCTCCTTCCTTGTTCCTCTCTCCTAGAGTGTTCCTTTAAACACTAGATTTCCCCTTGTAAACTCTGAATAACATACATGGTGTCTTAATATACCTCCTTTTGACATGTAGGGTCTAGGTACTTTCCATGAACTACTTCCTCCCTCGAAACTAGGCTCTTCTACTCTTGGTATCTCTTGTGCACACGTAGATTTTACTCTTGTTGTTACCAAAACTAGTTCCAAACATGCATCCTATGTTACCCATGGCATCCATTACATGTCTACCTTTTTAATGCTAACCATTACAATTCCTTTGTATTGCTGGTGTTGCTAACTCATGTGCTCAAACAACTTCGGGCACTCCTCATACTTGTGCTTCTTTCCACACCATGAGCACTGTAATAGGTCCGGGAATTCTTTTTTTTAATTCTCTATAGACCCACAATTGAAACAGGTTCCTTACATGGAAACTCATTCCTTCCTCCCCCATGGTTACCATGACCATAGAATCCTCCTCGAAAACCCCTTCTCCACATGCCTCTATCTGTGTGCTCCTTATAAGAGTGATCATCACCCTTAGAACTACTAGCAATATTGGTATTGCACACCCCATGATCAATGGCCTCATGGATCTGATCAATGAACATATAGTCCTTAGTATCATGCGTTGTAGAGGTACAAATCTTATAGTAGTAAGACACATTCTTCTGGATTGTGTGCTGTGATAAAGGGCATCTACTTACATCATGATCCCCATGAAAAATTTCACTATTTATAGCCATAGTGCGTACTATCCTCCAAGGAAAATTATCCTTAACATGCCCCTCTAATTCATATTTTGCACACCATAAACCACTTCAAGCCTCATGGGCTGAGTTGGTAGATAACTTCTCTAGTTACTTGGCCATAACAACAATCTGAGCCTCCAAGAATAGGCTAACACCAGTATCAACACTACTAACAACCTTGGTGTGCAGAGAAGCTTCCAATGCCTCACACGGGTCTGTAAAAATTTTATGAGATAAGGCCCTTCTAAAGGGTGTGATCAATCCTCCAATAAACCACTAAGCATGTTGTGAAGGGTGAATATCATATGAAAACTTAGACAAGAGAGTTTTAAATCATGCATCATACTCCCGGACACTCTCTGCCATTCCTTGTTGAATCTCCTTCAAACCGCTAATGCTCTTTTTTTCAAATTTAAGGATGTGGAATTCTGCCAAGAATGCATTCTTTAAAGTAGTATAGTCCACCACTATTTGATGAGGGTCATATTTCCTATACCAGCTATGTGCATGCCCTTGTAACATGGTTGAAAAATGACTAGCCTTTTGTTCTAGTGTTGTGATACCCATTGTGTGCCATAGCAGTTCACACTTGTGAACATGTTCTGCAGCATCCTCAATACCCCTGTAATCTGGTAAGTGTAATGACATCTCAAAAAAACTTGAGGGGGTGGTTGGGGCCCTTGTCCTCCTGAGCCAGAGCCTTGGTTTCCTCTGGTGTTTCCTCCGCTGCCGGATCCACCAGGTCCACTAGGTATTGTGCCTCCTAAGCCACCATAACCACTAGGTCCACCCAATCCTATGCCCCCTTACCCATCAGGTCCTATAGTAGTTGTGCCAAGAGTCCCCATGGTTCCACTGATTTGTGTGTCGATGGTCTGTGATAGTGCCAAACTACCACTAGTGTACCTCGTGTCACTCCCATAGATGCTGAGACCAAGGGCTTTTATACTAGCTTCCCCTTGTCCAAAGACTCCTCTGAATACTAGAATATGCGTAGCCATAGAAGAAGGGAAATGTAAAAATTGTACCTCCTAGGCACAGGATCTGTCACTTCCACTGATATCAACTGGGGTCAATGATACTCCTTCCTGGTTCTAGAAAACCAAATGCCAAGGTTTGGTCACTAGGTGGGATTAGATATGTGCCAATGACTCTTCTTTATCTACATGATGAACTCTCACCAAAAGTTGAAGGGGTCTCTCTTATGTTCTTGCCAAGATGGAGTAGCATAGACTGCTCAGGTTGCACATCCTCCACATGAATCTCGACTCCTTCCTATAATGCCTGTCTCCATAGATCCATCACACTTGCATCCTCGCATCATCTATCAATCTCCCTTTCATGTGTTGCACTATACTTGAGCCGTCTCTCTTCCCTTCCCTTCTCCATCGTAATATCTGTCATATTCCTCTACCCTAGCTTCGTCACCCAACACTCAAAATGGTTTAGCCTACCATTGGAAATGCCTCTAAAATTATGGTAACCATCAATATCTTCATAGCTAGAGGGACAACATGTAGAAATGATCCTCTGGGATCGCATAGAAACTCAAACTCAGCAACCTCCGTACAAGAATACGTGGAAATGGTGTATTCCAAAGTGTAGCTAGCTAGTACTCCTTTCCACCAATGATCTGCATAGCATGGGTCCATGTGAGATCTGCATCTGATAACCTCTGGTATTCTTCTTGGGTCCATACACATGATCCATAATGCCAACTTGATCTAGATGCATAGGTTGAAAGCCACCCAAATAACTCTACTGGGAAGCAGTAGAAAAAAAATATCATACAGATCATGGTAGATAGGTTCTCCTCAACCCATCTACGTGTATCAAAATTAGGTTCATTGCTGAATCTCTGGGAAAATTCATCCTCCATTCTCTTGAACCATGATTCAACCCTTTCCAGTATTAACTGCTCTGTATCATTACTCTTTACACAGATCATGATGCATGCTATATCCCACTACAACTTTGAAAAGAGGTCCTAGCAACAATGGAACCAAGATGTAGTTAATTTTACTCCTTATCTATAAAATGAAAGGAATCCCATACGCATGCTGGCCTATCACCTAGCAGAAGGTCAGGCACTCACCCGAGGAACACGCGGGTGCCGATTCTCTCTTTTATGTGAGTTTTAGTGGGAAGCATTCATCTATAATTAGTATCTAAGAGTATTCAGGAAAGAAGTTTATTACATACAAGAATCATAGGGCTCAGAACGGCCTCCAGATCCTTGTAGTTTCATTCCAGACCAAGTGTTTTAATAGTACTCCACAGACTATATGACTTGTATCATAATAGAAGGAAAGTATACAATCATTCATACCTAGCATAAACATGTAAGGAAAGAAAACTTCTATGAACGAAATATGTGTGTATCAAAACCCATTGATATTCATATCTAATTGCAACTAGGTAACCTCATTGTATTCATGGATTTCATTAAAAAGATGCCACAGATGAAGCAGACCGCAATCATGCATTATCACTAGGACTAATGTATAACTATGCCAAAAAGAAAGAATAAATTACAATGCCCATAGCTTAGTACATTCCTTTCTACACCAAAGTTCCACTTGTAGTAATCACTAACAGAGCTTCACCCATGCAGTATCCCTCTTTGTGTGTATCTCTCCTATCTTCTCCTCTCATGTCTATATTCTCATGTGTATGTTATCCCGATCTCCTGTAGGGTTTGTCTCTCTTTTCCCACCGCAGGAAATTGTATTTATCAGCCTCTCCCACACTGCCAACTCATCCTTGCCAGCAGCTTTAGATCCGATCACCAAGTGTCTGAATGTGGTCCTTTATGCGAGCATGTTTCTCTCAGGCCTAAGCTTTCCCCTTTTCATCTCATGATGCGTCTTCTAGAAGACTTCTTCGCATAGGCATGCTCCTTTCCTGGGTCAACCTGTCATTCAAGCTAACATCTTATCCGCATAGCATGTACACCGGGGTCACACTTTTCACTGTGTTCTTTCCCAAATTCCCGATTTGGCTTAAATCATGGCAAAATCCCTTTGTCTACTTTCTGCACGTCGTGCCACAAGCACCATTTTCATTCCTTAAGCCTTTTCTCTTGCGTGCTTTTTCCTTGTGCACCTCTTCTATCAACTAGGGTCCCGCATGCATACATGCGCCTTTTTTACTTAGTCAATATTCTCAGGGGCCCAACAAGAATGGTATTTACGCAGATGAGGTGATTAAGCATCTTGGAATTTGACGTAAGAGGAACCCCCTTAGAATAGTTCTTATTTGCAGAGGAAACATTTAGCCATTAGAGTATAAGGTTGGGGAAACTTAACCTTGCATCACCTGTGGGATATTGGCCTACATCCCAACTTAGCATAGGTGCAACTAAGGATTCTCAGGATGCAAGGCCTAAAATAACCTCAGTATTTACCATCACATAGTAAAATAGGTACATTATCACCTTAGTTTCGCTACATCGGCCCATTAGGCTCAGATCAAATTACCCCTTTTATGCCCTTAGCCTTTCCCTGATTAATCAATAACCAATTCTGATTTCTCTTTCTTTCCAACAAAAAATTGTTTGATAAGCATCATAGTAGGGAGTCAATAAAAAATAACCAATTTCCCTTCCCATACAACAGAATGCAGGCACGATATTTCAAGATGATGAAAGAATTTATGGAAGGGATGAACAATAGTTTGGTCCATTATATATTTCAACCTTTGAATGTCCCTCTTACCATTGAAATCATTGTAAGAATTATTTAAAACATACCTTGGAGTTAATGGAATTCCTCCAAGGATTTGTTAAGAAATAGAGATAAGTCTGCAACCATCACTTGCATTCTTACAGACTTATCTATCTGTAGACACAAGATCATGCACTTTGATTCATTATTTAGTATCGATCTCATACTACTATTTGCATGGTTCCTAATGAAAGAAGAGTATTGCATTAACCCATGTCTTATGGCCATCTCAAGCGTTGCTTTCTAAAAATTGCAACTTTCGATCTTGCACCTTTTTTGGACCATTCTAGATTTTCATACTTTAGTTTGATCTTTTCAAAAGACTGGAAAGCACCTAGCCGATGATGTCAAATTTGTTACATAGGTTCCCTCCTAAAAAGAATCATCATCCCGATGATTATCCTTATTTTAACTTTTTACATCTAGGACACTCACTTTTTTGGTCACTTTCTAGCCATTTGATCATAACTTATCAGAATTTGGTAGTTCCATAAATCAGCATTTACATAGCTGTTAATTATAAAATTCAAGTGAAGAAATCATACCCTAAATATGGAATAGTTATGTGATCATAATAAGATGAAATCACAAACACTAAGCAGTATACTATAATCCATTCTAAGGTTGCATCTAAATACAGAAAAGTAGCATGTCATAGCTTCCATATTTCATCCAAGGTCTCAGCTTTCTTCATAACAAGGGATCACAATGTTGACCTTACATCTGACTTATTTCATGAGTTCATAGGAGGGGAGTCTGATTATTTTCCATGCACACATATGGGTTTTAACCATGATCTACATTCCTAGTTACTTGCTCACTACTCACAGCAAGTGTGATTGGAACACATGAGATAACCTTGAAACATAATTCTTAAGACAATAAACCTATGGAAAACATCATGCATTGGTGACTAAGCATGAGGTAATACTAAACGCTAAGCTACAGGGTTGATAATTTCATCAATTTGGAAAGGTCCCACTTAACGAGGTAATAACTCTACACCCCTTCCATAAGTTATATAACTCTTTTTAGGGTTTAACCCAAAGAAAGATTTTCTCATAGGGTTTTATAGGTGATTCTTTTCATTACAGGTTTACAAGTCAATATCAACTGTTTTGCCTAAGTGTTGACATACACACAAGCAAGTAACGAAGGCATTTTACATCATCTGATGACATCTTCGTAAGGATTGGCTGGTCCAATTACCTCTCTATGCACATACCAAGGCATGTCCCAGATTCTAGACCATGGTTCTGCAGGTGCTTCCATATCCCTGCTTCGATAGGGGCCCTAGTCTTAACCAGGGGCACTTGGATATAAATTATTCTACAGTGAATTCAATTAATGCGACGGTATTCTTCCCATTTCTATTGTCCATTCAGTATTCACTGCGACACACATCCATAACAATATCTTCTAAATTAACTAAGGATATTCCAACCCTCTTTACACATCTAGGGTTTAACCATTTCCGGATGATACTGCTTAGTTTTATTAGGCATTCATTTTAGTTATTTCATCTGCATTATTTTTTTACTGCAAAACCTTGCATTAGTCATTAGGCTAGTGTATCTCTATCATTTATAGTTTAATCATTTTGGCGAACTCCAATATTAATCTGAAAATCTCATGTACAAACCTTGTGATCAAGTAAAACCCTAATGGATAAGGATAGCTCTTCTCCTCAGATAATCATGCAATAAAGTGTGCTACTTTTGTTAGTTAATATCGCACTATGATGAGGTAAGGATAGCTGAACTTCACTGCTCTATATCGTGATATTAGGCTATGCCCGGTCATATTCAACAGCAAATGCTTAGTTACTTTCGAATGTAATGCACCTACGGTATCTTGTGAGGATTTCTACAAACTAGAATTGGTGCATATGTTCAGATTTAATCACGTTGACATTCTAAGAATTATGTCACAAACTCATGTTATATAGTTAGTCATGATCCTCCTTCTATAAATATTCTAAATTTAGATCTAGATGATAGTCATCATTAATTTCATGCTTGGGTATCTGATGATACTACATATGTGCATGTATGAAATTCCTCCGAACAATTTCTAGTCTTAGGATAACTACTCTAGCTACATCTCATGTCAACTTTGTATTTCAAATCGATAATGCTTCCTTCATGATCACAGTCACATACCTAGTCTACATTCTCACTTCATACTATGGTTGATGATACACTTAATTACATTCTTCTATTTGAGTCTCCTCATCCTGATTTCGATGAAACTGATGATGATCTAGATCAAAGCTTCTATTTCTTTGCATATTGTTGAGTGCTGAATCCATCTTCTCCATTATCATCTTCAATTCTAAGGAGTGGATATCTAATCTTAATTGTTTCATTGTTTAGCCATCTCCATATATTATTTCATAATCCTCAGTGTTCCATCCTTCATCTTTGTCAGAAAAATTACCAGTGTCTCCTCCTACTACCGCATCTCCATCGGATGCTTCATCAAACCTTTAGACAAATGTTTATAATGCTATTGTGCCTTAAGCTTTACCAATTATATGGTAGTCATTCCATATACTTCGTCACCTATTAATCCTTTGGTACCACCTTCTCAGTTTGATCCCTTTGCAATTATGAATCTCATATGTCTCCTCTTGGGTGGAATCCCTATGATTACTCATAATGGAAAATTACAACGGCTGTAATTTCATCATCCTGGATAACAATTCCTTCACAATCACTATCTTGTCCCTCATGCATGATGTCAGTCACTTACACTATCATGTCCAAGGTACATCCTTACATTAGAAAACAAGGCCTATTATGCTTGCATAGGTGACAATTAATTCATTGCATGGTAATTTCATATTTCCAAAAATATCCCTGAATCTCTGTTGTTTTTTGCAGGTCATCTAAGGAACTAATATGTTTTTGGAAACAGTCCTACATTTTGCATGTTTCAATGGTTAGCTGGAACTACATACTTAACATCCTAAGAATTACATCATATGATCCCAAAGTATTTATACTCTAATGATCAACTACTACTTGAAGCCCTTCACCAAAGTCTTATAGGATGTCACTCTCCAATTGTACATGCATACTTTCCTGTATGGATATATTCGTACCTATTATGAGATGGAAGAATATTTTCTTCATCGGTTCATATTTAACAATGACCCTAGAGTTACATATGATCATTTACCTACTTTATATTAGGGAAAAACATAACTTATCATTGATTACATTCTATAATTTATTACTTGCGTGCACAAACTAGTTTTTCAACCTATTTTTCAGCTACTACAGCGTGTATCTTGTGGTGCTGATTATAGTCATCCCTTTTCAAAGGACATTGGTTTGCATAATTATCCTTGCCATAGTTATAACATCCTCCTACAAGTCCCTTTTTAGGCTCAGATTTATTTCCAGCCTTAAAGTTATCATTCTAACCTCCATAGGACTTATGTTCGTTATTATTGTTCTTGACAAAGTTGTTTTGTGTATTTCTAGCAGACTTATTTTTTGTTTTTTTCTTATTATTATCAATTGAAAAACTTAATTTTCATACCAAACTTCTTCCATGGTCCTTTCTTAGGTGCAAGAGATGATGAAGAGGAGTTGGTAACTTTATTTCTTACTTCATCCTTATGAGTAGAAATTGCCTTTAATTTCTATTCCAACCTTATGGATTTTTCCACAACCCCTTCCATAGTGGTTGGGTTGTGAACATCCACCTCTCCTATAACGGGATTCAATCCCATGATGAATTTTTATCTCCTAAAATTCTCTTCATTTTGATACTGAGTTACATACTTAAGGAGTTTAGTAAACCACTCCCAATACTCAGTTACAGTTAGCTTTCCTTGGGTTAAGTTCTGAAATTCACTCATTTTTATCATAATAAAGTTGTGACAGCTAATGTTGCCTAAAGTAACTTTTAAATTGATCCCAAGTAATATTAGTTTCATCAATATTCAACTCATCCTTACGGCTGTCCCACCATGAAGATGCTTCATGGGAAAGCTAATATGCTCCCCATATTTCCTTTGTTTCTTCTGAGAAATTTGTTATTACAAAGTACTTCTCCATTTTGCTGAGCCAATTATTAGCTCCATCACCAAATGTGGTTCCATCAAACTTAGGTAGACTCATCCTTTTTATATCATTGGTGAGTTTTGCTACCAGCCTAGCCTTTTTATTTTCAGTTGATCAAGTATGTTCACATTGTTATTATCAACACCCAAATTGGCGTTATCCTTAGGAGGTGGCTGATTATTATTACTAGCATCTTCTTCCTCCTCATTTCCCATTACTTTTTGTTTCAAGTACAGCCAAATGATCTCTTGTGTCCAATAGGGCAGCAAGGATCTCATCAAGTTATTGGACAGTTGGTGCTCCTTCACCAGGTGGTGGGTTATTTGCAACATTTCCTCTTATTCTAACCATTTTTTGTTAACATGAAAAATTATGTTTTTATCTGATTATGGACACAATAGGTCCAAGAGCTACAACCTTCAGCTCTAATACCAACATGTAACATTCCCATTTTAAGACTTTAGAAACAAGGGAAACAAATTTTACACAATGTTATCTATTCTAAGTAAAACATAATTTAGAACACACATTCCATGTCAATCAATCTCATAACAGATAGCCATATGCAACTGTAAATGACTCGGTAAACTACCGATCTCTCATGTTTGTCTTTAAGTATTGAATACTTAAGTATATTATGTATACTTGGTTTTCTTACCCTATTTTGGGTACTGAATGATCTGTTTAAAGAACCTATCTGAATATTTGTTACCAATATTCATTTAAAATCACATTCCTTAAACTAGGTGACATAGGACAATGCAACCAATAGCTTGTGATATTTTGGCCAAATATTTCCAACATATTGTTCATCTTACTATTTCTAGATGGCATATTCGTCAAATGGAATACGTCCTTCACCTCGCTCTTCTATTATCTAGAATGGTATTTATTGACTTCTGTCATTCCACTTATCCTAGGTTTGACCCTAACCTAGTTTAGTTACATAATTTGGTATATGGAACCACTCGCGATGACTTTGGGTATATTAGCATGCTCAACTGTACTAAGTCAATCGAATGTGCATAGGTACCCTAAGTCATAGAGAGATACTTCCTATTCCAATTCATACTACTAACTTGACCTAGAGAGAAACTAAGTTCAACTCCAGATTTTTGTAGATCTAGATGAAATAATGCATAAGGGTGTTGCAACATGTCAACTGTAACACGGTATCCTCATGAAGACCCTAGTCTTCAAGAAGGTACAGTTCTATAGTTGGCGTGTGCCAACATCTGATCGAACTGCTTCATCATGATGTACATACCTCTAGGTGGTCATTAACACATAATTAATTTTTGTATTAAGATTCATAATAAAGAAACCATGTAAAACCCTAAATCCAACAATCGTTAAGTTCTTCATCTAATGATTTAATGAAAATTAAATAACTTCATTAACTCATGATTGTTTTTATGTTCATTAACCTTGGCTTGACAAGAAAATAATTGAGAACAAAACAACATACATCATAAGGTTAATTTAATGTAACTCAACTGTTCAAAGAAGGTGTATTAACCCAACAGGTTCAGTTAGAGTAGACCTCATAGGGATTGAAGTCTAAATGATTAATGATCATAAACACCATTCATTTTCTTTACATTCTTTTGAGAGAAGACGAATCTTCCTCTTTATGGTTAAGTGTTTAGGGTTTATCATACCCTATTATCTTTCACACCTTCTATAATTTAATTATATGTTCATTTTACATCCCATTACTATATTATATTTGTTTAAATAAAGAACGTCATCTTATGTAACTTAGCAAGTTGCATCCTAGTAAGGGATTTTGAACTATTTCCCTTCATCCAACTTATTAAATGACAATGGAAATAAGGGTACAAATAGATATAAAGAATATCAACTAGAAATTATTTCAATTTCCTTCACAAAATGTACAAGAGAAATTACACAACAATTTGAAGTAAATCTCCAACTTTTTAATTCATAATGATAGAAATACACAATTTACAAGACTATGCATTTCAAACCTACTACATGTCAAACATCATTAAGATCATTAAGTGATGGGTAATGATAGTGGTAATGAAAATGAGGGTGGTGAATAATCTTAGATGTAGCCTAATGCTACAAACAACATTGTTGTGGCCCCCAATGCAAAAAATAATAATAATGCAATGGATCCTAATGTTGTGAATGCTAATGCTAACGTTTTAAATCCACCTAAGAATAAGAGGGTATTTTTGATAGCTAAAATTTCAAATTTCATAAAGAGTACCAACCCATATAAGTTTGAGGGTATGACCTTAGGATATAGAGTCGAGAAATGGATTAGTTAGATGGAGAAGTATTTCACCATCAGAAACTTCTCAGAAGAAACTAAGGTAGTTTGGGGGGCTTATCAACTCTCCAATGAGGAATCCTCTTAGTGTGACAACCGTAAAGTATAACTAGGTTTGAATGAAGATATTATAACTTGGGAACAATCAAAATACTCTTTTAGATAGTACTGGTTACCACAGTTATACTATAATCAAAAGATGTCAGGATTTCAAACTCTATCTAAGGGAGAATGATAGTTACTAATTACTGGGAGAATTTCACAAAAAATCTGAAATATGTACCTCAGTATCAGACTAATGAGAATTATTTCATTATAAAGTTCATTATGGGTTTGAATCTAGTTATTGGAGGGGAATTTTATGTTCATGGACCATCAACTATGGATGTTGTGTTTGAAAAAGCAATAAGGAAAGAGCGGTAATTACAAGCCATTTCTACACATGGAGAGGAAAATAAAATAATTTTGTTAAAGCACCTTCACCTTATTGGTGTGTATTATTTTCCACATCATTAGGTGATTTCTTGCTTCGATCTTGAAGCTACATCTTTTTGCGGTTGAGTGAAATGTTTTGATGCTCACGAATTCCTTCCAGATCTTCATCATTCCTCTGACATGGTATCAGAGCTTGGGGATTGAAATCGTGTTACTCACCTCAGCTGCTTACTACTCGAGTCTACCTCATGAGTTGTAGGACTAGTGCAAGTTACTCATCACTTGCTTTGTGTTATACCCCATTTGCATTTATCAGATAGAGGAGAGTTTTATGGCTTAACCATGTTTTGCTTCCGTGTTTCAACTCATTGCATGCACATTCGGTTGATGCTCGCTACTCGAGCACGGTTTTGGATCTCTTAGAGGCTCATTTTTTGTTTTCTCATGCATTTGCTTTGTTATGCATTGGGTATTGATACCTCATCATCCTCCGATATTTGTGCTTGTTTAAGCACTCTCGGCACTGGTTTCACAGTGGATCTTGTGGATCCATGCTTAGTCTAACGTGCATTTGCTGTGCGTGCTTGTTCCAAGCTTCTGAATGTGGGTATTTTGACTTAAGTCTCTCCCTTTTGGATGTTGTGTGCGTAATGGCAGGCTTACTGTTTTTCGTGCTTTGGTTGTGCATTGATTTCAAGCGGTTTTCGTACTTCTCAGGCTATCCTTTCCTGTGAACTTTGTTGTACATGTTCGTGCATTGGTTGTCTACGTTGCATCAACACTCATGGAGGAGCTTGTAAGGTGTTATATTGGTTCAAACACACTCCTAGTGCGCAGAATTGGGCTTTAGCATCTGAGTTCATCTCAGAATGGGCTGTCGCCTTTTGGGAGTTTTAGAGCATCGAACTCTTTGTTCAGAATTGCTTCCATGTTCTACAATTCTTGGTTTGACGTTGGCCTGTATGTGGTTACTCGATCATTTCACTAGGCTCTAACCGTTATAAACTCTACAGAATGTCCCTTCTTGATCAGAGAGTGGATCATGTTTGGATAGCTCCATAACTGTCTCTACAAGCTGTTCATCGTGGCTTTATGCTCTTACATCGACCGTTTTTCCAGCCAACATGGACTCAGGTGATAGCTCCCATGTTGAGACCTTGCATTGGTTCGGTGTTTATTCCAATTGACACTAGACTGTAGCTGTGACACTTCAACTTGAGCCCCTTCCCAACTTGGCAACTAGGCTTCTTTTCATCCTCAAGCCTCTGGTTGCAAAGTTCTGTTCTGAAGCTGCATCATCGATCTGTGTCCTATTACCTGCGTTGTACCTTCGAGCAACTGTCTACCAGTCGTAGAATCTCTACTCGGCCTGGTCAAGCACTTATCAATTGGCATTTCTTGCAGCTCGTGTCCTAATCACTGGAATCCACGTCTGACCCCTAGCTGTTTGTGTTTTTCATTGGTTACTTGGATGTTACCCCAGCTCTACACAGCTCAGCCATTTGACCTGCTCTACAAATGTTTCCTAGTCACAGCACTTGGGATTGCAGCAACTACCACTCCACCTGTAAACATGACTCTAGCAGTTGCTTCCACCTCCAACATCTCAGCATGACCTCCACGTATCTCGACTTGGCGTTGCATAACCTACACTTTTGGTCTGCTCTCCTGCACCTGGCGATGCTCTATCTCCTACATCCACGTGGGCTCTCTAGAATCCTTATGTAGCGGTTGACCACTTCCAATGTGGGCACCCACCTTCTTTTTTAATGTTTTAAGGATGTTAAAAAAAACAAAACATTTCATTCTTAGCATTGTAATAACTTTTAGACTCTAATGTTTCTTGGCTTATTTAATGTCCTTTCATTCGACCAGTGTCGAAGACGGAGAGAAAGGTACCAAGGTTGGTAGGAGGCTAACCCCCCCTCACAATCAAAACAAACCCTATCTAAAATTCCATGCCGTTTCCAACGAGTACCCACACGAATACCCTTTGCACCCATTTCGTGCACTTTTTTAATGCAGTTTGCAAATTTCATTGGCATTTTCTCATGCGTTGCGGGAATTGTATTTGTGCTATAACTTTTGACTCGTTGCTCATCAGAGCACTTCTTTAGTCAAAAATACATTTTTTCTCACACATCTACATGATGGAATTATCATTTTTGTAAACACACTACTTTTATAAAGTGCCGCATTCTGGGGGGGCTGCTTGTACTCTTGGGTTTTCACACGCAGACGCATTATCAGCCGAGTCTGACGTCTTGCTTTTGTGCACCTTGCATTTTGCATTCTTCATCATGGAGAGTGCTCTTTCCAGAATTGAGCATGTCATAGGATCGCTTTACAGCCTCCACCACTTCTTCTTGAGAGAGGGAACTATTCAGCCTGGCGTGCTTCCATGGAATGTTACTTCGCCTACGAGGGTCTTTCACACTTCTTGCTTGGGCCAGTTCCTAAACCCACTGATCATCGTCATCTTAGAGGAATTTCTTAACACTTGTGACCATGTTTTTGGTCACATGATGATGCATGTCTCTCCATCTCTCTGGTTTCACGTGGCAGACTCAGATCCACCCCACCATGTCTAGAGCATTCTTCAGTCCTTCTATGGAGACCCTTCACATATTGCAGCCATTGTTCCTGTTGTTGATCCAGTTTTCTCCTCTATCTCTTCGTGTGATGACAGTTCCACTGACATAGAATCACTTGGTTCTACTTCTGATGACGAGGATTGTGCACCCAATTCTGATGTTGAGAGTACTACAAAGGACTCTTCTCCTCTTTCTCTCACTATTCTAGAGAGTGTTGACACATCCCACATCTCATCAGATATCGAGCAGTCTCCTTCTCAGTCTCATACATTCATTACACCCATCCTCCTTTCCACTTCCATTTTGTGAGGCCCACTTCACTCCTCTACCTTCATTGGATGACTCATACCTATATGACATCGACTCTTCTGTTTGTTGAGCCCCCTCATTGGGATGAGTATCTACTTGACCTTAGTCATCTTTTCACAAAGTACTACTTGTGATGCACTATAGGTTCACTCATCCATCTACAGGTGTTTCAGAGGAGTTCATCATCTTCATTGTTGGGAGTGCCTCTTCTATGAATCTTACCACTTCCACTTTTCCAGAGACTTTCATTGATCCACCCTTTCTTGTGGATCCCTTTTCTGTTGTGGAGGATGTTTTACTGCCTTCACATCACGTTGGACATCCTTTCTACATGTGTTCACTCTTCACACTCTGACAGTTCTGTGCACTGTGGCATTACCTTCGGTTCCTTGGCACTCATTTGCTAGACCTGTGTCACACTTTCGTGGACCAGACTCAAAGTTCTTCGTGCTACTGCCTTCGGTTTCCTTCATGGAGTGGGCAGACTTCCAACACGTCATTTCTGTCCTTCCTAAGGGCAGGCACACAGTTCGTTGCGGGTGGCTCTTCTTTAGTCCAGAGGCAGAGGATCTCGTCATCGACATTCTTTTGGGAGACCTCCTAGAGCTGCAGAGTTTAGATCCATCCATGGCATCTTTTGCATTCCTCTCATCTCCCTCTTCTTCTCTCTTCTTCTTCTTTCTGAGAGATTGCCTCTTTGTACATGGGTACCCTTTCAAGCTCATCTATGGCCGAGACCCATATTTGGCATCTTTCTTAGATTAGAGAGTGTGTTTTTCTCTTGTGGTGGATGTTTTTCCCATTGGATTTTCCTTCACTGCTTGGGATCTTTTTCTTGTACATGGGTACCTCATCAGGCTTTGTGCCGGGACCCATTTCTCATTTCTGACTTGCCGCCTCATCCTAAGTTATGATGAAGGGTTGGTGTTGGTGTGTGTTATTTTCCACATCATTAGGTGAGTCATCTCACTTAGGTGAGATCATAGGTCCATGTGTCATTATTATGATTCTCTTACGCATCAGTGCGTCATATACGTCATTGGGAGTTACGCTTCTAATATGGTTATGTAACTCCCCCTCTCTACTCGAGTTGTCATGATTGCAGCATTGGGGGTTACTCAGCACCTCCTATATGTACACCCCATTTGATCTATTAGATAGAGGAGAGTTTTATGGCTTAACCAGGTTCTTCCCGTGTTTCAAATCTTTGCATGCACATTTGGTTGATGCTCACTCCTCCCGAGATCTCTTCACACTGCCATTTGCACATTTGTTGATGTGCACGTCGTCCCTCGTGCTCCTCGCTTGCAGGTTTTAAACCCTTTCAAATCCTAAGTAAATGAAGCATATATATACATATATTATTTAACCTCATTAGGGGGACAAACATTCAAGAGGCACATACTTCTATAATGTACTAATATTTTCTATATACTACCTCAAGGACTACATACTTCAATACATAGGAGGATTTATTTTGAATTATATATACTACACTTTTACATTTGGTACCAAATTAGTTGTAGCCCGTTATGTGAACAAATTAACCCGTTATCTTCTTGGAAAAAGGATAACAACCAAACAACACCGGACACTATTCTACAATCACACACACACACACACACCAGAAATACATTGAGTTTGAAATGTAGTGCAATGCTTGGTGGCAGGTAATCACATTGGAGTGACCACCGAGGTTAGTCTGACTCAAGCATATATACATATATTTATTCATTTCATGTGTGCTTGAGTATTATATAGGTATATAGGGTTTATTTTTGTAGGTATAGGTGTGACACAAAAACAATATAACACGACCTACAATTGAATAAGGAGTAATATTAAGAGACACAAAAATTTCCAGATCCTGAGCTATTCCATAGACACCAGAACTCAGATTAGACGTTGTTTCCTAGGTGGCTCTATCCCATTCTAGGTTAGCTCCTATCCAATGATATCGTCACATTCCAGTTTCAGACACAGAGCTTGTAGACACCATGCAAATTACATACTACCCCTTGCACATTGATATTTGAATTAATATTCACCCATAACTCACTAAAATAAATTTAATTAATTCTATCGTGCATAAAACATACACTTACACACCTTATCTATTTAAATAAAATAAAATTTAAATATCCACTCACCTTATGCTCAAATCCACCTCACTAACCTAACTCACTCAAGTTATAGAACCCTACAAAAGACAGTAGAGTTAAAAGCATTCATGTATATCCAACTTTGAAATAAAATCAAGAGCTAACCAATTTGAATCTAAAGCCTCTTAAATTCATTCAATCTTAGCTAACTGCACAGACCAAATATCAACATGTTAAATTAAGAAAATGAATTCATTAACCTTATTTAAATCTTGATCCATACTCAATGGCCTCCTTCAACTATAAATAAGAGGTTGATTACTTCAAAAATCATATCTTGTAAGCTCGAGACATTTGCAACATTACTCTGTCCAATTGCCACTGTGAATTCATATGTCATTAGGCTGCCCATTTGATTAACAAGTTTGGTTACTTGAAGTTCATTGTGCTTGTAGCATTTGGAGTTTCTTCAACACTCGGAGTCACATTTGGAGCATGTACATAATGAACCCATCAAGGATATTCAAACATTTTGGTACTTCATTCCGATGCTTCAGCCATCTCATCTAAGGTTTGCAAGGAAACATGAAAGAATGACCTAGTTTAATTTTTATTGCATGTTTCTCTCATATTTATTTATTTTTACATTGTTTAAATTTTGGCACACCCAGTGGGACCACTAAAAATCTCCTGCTTATTTTTATCGTTATAACCATATATTCATATTGTTTGAAGTGTTTGCAACATACTAACAAAATTGCATGTCCTCTAGTGAGTTGTCTTGTGGGAAGTCCTAAAAAAACATTTATCTTGGCTAGATTTCATTTCTATTTTGTGCAACTACTAGTACCTTACGTCTCTAGTGGGATAGGATGCATTTGTGTTGCTCATGAAGTGTGTATCTGTACCTCTACCTCCATCTACATTTCAAAAGTTATATATGCATTTCAAAACTTGCATCTGTGTTTCCAAATCCACACCTATGTGATCTAACTTGTGTTTACATGATGGTGGATGTGATACCGTTTTCAAGTTTGTGTCTTTATTTCCTCTATTTATGAAATTTTTCAGTTATTTTTTTTTCTATTTTTAGCTACACTATGCATGTGATTTAGTTACATGTGCTTAACATTTAACTCCTTACAGTGTTTAAGATATCGGGAATCTTTATACGTGGTTTAGAACCTACATGAATTATTAGATACTCATAGGCTGCACTTGTCCAATAGGTGTTAATAGTTCAGTCTACAGGTACTAATGGTGACCTACATTTTCATGACAAAGTGTATCCCCATGTAGAAGTTAGGTGAAATGCTAGTATTTTTCTTTCCTACATTTATGCTTTCAATGATAAATTTTTCATATTTACATTTGTTATTCCATATTATAAATTTTAGTCATTTCTTATTATTTTTATTACTGAGAAACAGTCATATTTATTGATTTTTGGAAATACCAACATTGATTGAAGAATGGGCTTTTATCAGTTTACTAATGTGTTTTACTTCAAAGTTCTAAATACTTGAAGTTTGCAAGCTCAGTTATACTTTGCCAAATAATTTGACATTGAAATAAGTTTATTCTTATCTGACCTTGTATATGCTCAATTCTCTTAATGCCCACGAGTTGATCATTGGGATGATAATATTTAAGGTTTGGGCGGGGGGGTGTATGTAAGCAATCCCATTTTTACTAATCATAAGACATGTTATAAATGTTCTCCAATACAAGATTTTCACGGTATGCTCTTCTCTCACATATTTTAGATGCATCTTGAGAATAATAAATGATAACATTTGAGAACTTTAGCTTAAATGTCTTATCCAACCAACTGGATGTCGTAACTTTGGTTTTAGCATACCTTGACTCATTTTTAAATAAATTGTACTTGTAAATGACAGATTATGACATATAATTAATGCTTTTGGTCATGTTGTCTTGGATTACAGCCACTTTGTTACAGTATTGAAATAATAGAAATCAATGAAATGATATTAGGGCATTGCATGTCTGTGCATTGATGATGACATGTACCACTATAACTACTAATGTTAGATGCATACCACAATGATTAGGAAACACCCTTCTGTTTTTCAAAAATTATTATCAGTTGATATTCAATACATGTTTATTGGAAGGGATTATAATTGAAATTATAGAATGACATGGTGTCTTGATGTAGCACCTCCTATGTCATCCATAGAGGTAGCATTTCTCCAATAAAAATATTAATCTAGATTAGCTCATCCTTCCAAATCTGGGCCAGTTTTGATGGTCCAAGTTAAAATACTTGGAGTATTTGGCATTATAAGATACTGGGAAATTTTCAATGCCATTGCTCTACCCAGAGGTACTTTCACATCACAAAATGGGATATTGCAGGTTAATTTTGATAAGATGGGTCATCAATAAAAATAAAGTATAAAGATCATCTGGTGTCTGATGTGCAGATTAATTTTAATGGTCATCTAAAAATGTATAAGACATCTAACATCTCATTTGGTTATGGTTATCAACTATGATCGAACACCAACCCCAGGTATAAATGCTAATGGCTCCTTACACACCTTGACTTACCTCAACTTGATTCTTAACCTAAGTATATGACTGGCAGATGTAAATTGAAATCTTAAATGGTCATATGGTCGACCAAGCTATAAATTAGTTTATGATATTTCTAAAAGAGATATTCAATGATTTTATGAACCTCAATTAGACGATTGAATGTTGTAGATTAATTTCCAAGTTTAGGGTGGAAAGAGTACCTGTGGGAAATAAAATCCCTGATACTTTTCAAGAAGTGGTAGTTGGAATAGTGGGACAAATGAGTAGTTGGAATGCATTAAATACATTTATTCTATCTCCGCAAACCTCGAGAGAAGCACGAAGCTTCTCTATGATTTATCGTTATTATGGACATAGATCTTAATTCTCTTCAGGGAGTTTCATCTTCCTGGTCCCATGCTATGATTTAAGGGAGAAAAAAATAGTTCGATAACACCTTCTGCATTGAAAAATATGACTAGTTTCAGTTTCACTCAGATCTCATGAACTCCAATTTAAGGGGCCCATTTATGCTAAGTTTTTCTTTCCTATCTAACCGTTGGAAAATCTCATAATTGACTGAAAACAAATCAAACATTATGAAAGTAATCTCCCCTTGGATTTTTTATGGGATTTTTCAAGTGTAACAGGAATTACGTTATATTGGAAATCTCATGTTGCAAATTCAAATTTTGGATATTTATAGGGGAGACTGTGAAGTATTTTCTAACTCAGTTCGACTTGGAAAAAGGTTGTGAAGGATTTTTCCTTCTGTTCCTGGAATGAAATGTTCCCTCTCTCCTTATTTCCTGTTTAAATCATAATAATGTTTCCATGAATAAATCTCTGGAATGAATATTTACAATATTTTATGGGATTGTGATAATAGCATAAAAATATGGCTAGGGGATTGCTTTATTGTGGACTGAGAAAATGTATATATATATATATATATATGTGTGTGTGTGTGTGTATATATATATATATATATATATATATTGTGGTGTCTATTATGGATTGTATGTGCATATATATTTAACTTTATATTGGTAAAAAAGGAGACCCATTATGGGTAGTATATAGATATTTGATTTAAATTTTTCATGGGGTTCTTCTGAGTATTTCAAATACCCATTTTAAAAATATTAGATAGATCTATAAACATTATGCATGCTAAATTATTATTGTTTATTTGGTCGGGTTTTTGGAGGACTTGGTTGTTATCACGATACAAATGTTTAATTACTTATTACGAATCCATCCGGGATAAATTATTTTATATTTTTTCTCTACCAGTCAATATGTTTATATATATATATATATACTAAATATATGTGTAGATGGCATATATAGCTTCATTTATACTTGTTTGTTTTTGTTTATATTCATTTTAGATCATGAATGCGAAACCATATACATTTTATTGGTTTGGGTTTTGATAATGAGTTTCACCTTCAAGTTGATGACTATTCAGTCAATTCTTCTATTAGGAAACACTCTTATTCAGATACTTGTTTGTTATTTTTTTATTTCTTCATGTATTAGGTTGAGCATAAGTTGAGAGTTGTTAGCTAGAGCTATTTTTAGGTACAACGAGATGTGAGTTATTGTGTGTGCTTTTCAGTTCCAAATAGAAATGAAGGTTTTATTTTCAAGTGGTCATATAGGTGTTTTCATTGATGCAAAACAACATTAATGAAAAAAAGGATTATGGATTGGGGTCATTTGAAGATGTATGTGATGTAGGTATGATGATTCATATGTGCTCATAGTGATATAATGAGATTCAGTAAAGATTGCTTACTCTTGCAAGCATATTTACATTCATAGGTAATTTTTCATGATGGTATGATCTTATTTGATGCTTGAGAAACATGTTGGCATGATGGATAACATGTTTGGAGAGTGCTTGGGAACTCACAATAGTTGTATGATGCAGATATAGGTGTTTAGTTATGCTACATGTGTTTATTTGGATCAAGTATGGTAGTTACGAGGTGTGAGATTGCATTTTGGGGCCATGAGATCTCATGGATGCATAAAATCAGTTTTATCATGATGTATCAGGTATTTTAGGACCATTTGGAGTGTTTCTATAATGTGTTTTGAGGTTGTTTCAATTATCTCTAGCCTTTACTATACAAACCCTTAAGAGCTAGCTATGCAAGTATTAATGGATGGAGAGTTTTCGGTATGTTATGATGATTGGATATGTTATTAGAGCATGTCCTTATGCTGTGAGAAAAAAATTAGTTTTCCATGATGAATATTTTGCATGTTATGAGGTTTTTGGTAAAGAAGGGTAAAAAATAAGGCAATTTCTAACTCTTGTTTGAACTTCTGATGCTCACCCTGAATTATGTGAATTTCATGGGACATTTTGGATTTTAGGGATGTTTCTATGGTGATTATATAAGGTTTCAAAAAATTAATTAGGTTATTTCATCATTAGTATTTTATAAACGAATGTTAAGAAGATAAAGTGGTCTAAAACCCTAGTTAGGACCAGTTTTTAAAATAAGAGGTATAACGAGCCAATTTTGATTGTTTATGAAAAAATGATGATTAGATGTTATAGATGAATATTCCATAGTTTTAGAGATTTAGGATAGAGAATGTGACATTATGTGGGCCCCACCTAAAAATTATTGTTTCTAAAGAGTTCTAGTTTATGGAAAATTTGTCCACATGAGGTATAAGATAAATTGATTTTATGGAATTTATGTGAGTTTTTATTGATTTATATGAAGGTTTTATATAATTTTTTTGATGAAAAAGTGAAATTTGAGCTCCATTCAGGTTGAATAGTCAAAGGGTTGTTTTGTGGCCATAAAAATAGTGTTCATTAAAATGGCCATAACAGGAGCTACATGTGGAATTTTTAGATGATGAAAAATGTGTCTGAAAGAGAGTTAAGATATATTTATATTCGTATGAGGTTTGTATCATGATGAGGTTTTTTAATATATTTTCCAAGTAAATATTTATCCATCAAGTGCAGGAGAGGATTTGTTTCTCTGAACGTTTTGAGTTGTTTGAAGCATGTGATGGATTTGGTGATGCTTTCTATTACCTATAATGTTGAGAGGATGAATTGGACATACAATGAATCCATTTTAAGGTATTTATTATTCTTAAAAATATTTTCATGAGCTAATATTTAGAAATAGATGTTTTGGTAGGTTAATTTGAAGAAGACAAAAGTGGGTGTGGTTTTAGCAGGTTATTTTTCCAACACTGATAACTTTCTTAGAATTGTTATAAAGGATATTGAATTTCCATCAAATGGTTACATGGAATTTTTTTGTTGATTTGAAGTCATTTTTTGGCATAATGAAGTTTCATGGGTCCTCGAGGGTGTAGGAAACAACAATTTTGAGAAGTATAAAGAGTATTCGACCCATTAAAATAAATAATTTGATTGGTTGAGCTAAATTACGACCATGTATGGATGTTAAATGTTATTTTAATCATGGATAGTGGTTTTTGGGCCATGAATAATCATGATTTTGAAATGAGGGGACTTTTTCCATTCCAATGCAAGGGTTTTTGGGAATTTTGGTGCATGGATGAAGTATTTTTTCTAGGCCAACCTACATGGATCAATTGTGAATGTTATAGTTATTCCCATGGGATTTTTTAAGGCTAGTGTTATCATGCAAGTGGAGGGAAACCGACCTATTTATAAATTGCATCAAGGAGAGGATATACAAATGAAGTTTTGGGTACAATGGTGATAATATTTTGGAAGCCCTTATATCTTCCTTTGAAGAATCCTTTGCTTCAAATAAAACCATTTGGGGATATCCCAAAAACCTTGGAATTTCATTCTATAATTGTAGCTAGTTGAGTCTTAGTGAGGATCATTTAAACAAAGAAAATATGTTGATGTTTCTTTGAGAGAAATTTGGAGGAGGGAAGATTTGGAGACTTGTTAATGGATGTTATCATCATATCATATTGATTTTATTTTCATATTTCTGAAGCATTTTATAGATCTGATATTGATTTCAAGACATCTCCAAAGTTTTTTATCTTCATATGTCTTCATGAGACATGTTTGATTGTCTTGAGAGCTCGTGATTATATCACATTGATCATTGTTGAAGAAATTATTCATTACAATCTAATTTGAATATCAATGTAATTATAATGGTCATATTTTAGCATCAATATAAGTGGTGTTGAGTTTATCTTGTGATCCTTGAATTTATTTTATTTCATTATGAATATTATATGCTTTGATATGTGTGCTTCATAAGATTGTGTGTTTAGGGCTTGAAGGATAAGTGTGAAAGTTTTATTGGGGAAAGATTAATCCCCCCTCTCATTCCTTATCACCTCCAAAAATTGGTATTAGAGTAGGACCTTGGAAATATCCTAACAACATAGAGTGAGATCTTTGGTGAAAATATGAATCCTCTATCATTAGAGACAATTCAGATTAATACCTACATGATAAGGAAAATGAAAAGTGAGAATGTTTATAGGATTGAACATTTGAAAGGATCTCATGAAGAATTAATAAAGGTATTAAATACTCAACTTGAGGATGCCAAAGCAGAGTTTAAGATCAAGAGAGAAGAGTCTCTCAAACATGAGGCTAAAATAAGGGAAGTGAAGAAAGATCTACCCACCATGACAAGAAAGGTATCATATTTTCAAGAGATCTTAGAAAATATGAGTAATATGTTATGAAATAAAAAAATTTTGTTGTCATAGAACAAGCCTAGGCATCAATGAGGGTTCATCCAAATCAGAAAAGAATGAAGAATGATCAAGTAAAGGATCTAATGAGAGAAGGAAACAAAAAAAGGGAGAGAGTTAAAGGCTTCCACCTCATGGAATCTCATCTATCAGGTATCCAAATGCTTATAGGTATAGTGTTTTTAAGTTAATTTATATAAGTGTGGTGTTGATAGAGATAGAGCTATCATGTGTAGTCCTAAGGTTGAAAATAAGGATGATTTCAAAGGAAATCAACATTGTGAAGGAAAGAAGGAAGAGGAATGAAAATGCAAGAAAGAGAAAAAGGTAGGTCAATGATATGAATATGAATGTTATCTTTGTCATGAAAAATCTCATCTTGCAAAGTATTGCAAGAATGAAAAACCAAACACAATAAGATTTCTAAGAAATTAGAAAGGATTTTATTATTATTGAAATGGTTATGGACATAGGGATTTTGAGTATAAGATAAGAGAAGTGGAATGATTTAGGTGACATAAGATAGGGAACATTGCAAGGTTTTTTGATGCAGGACAATTGAAGAAAGAAACTCATGGATCAAAGAAACAAGTTCAAAAGTAAAAGAAGAAGGAAGAGGTTATTGAAAGTGATAAAGAGGATTACAAGAGTGTGACTAATCAAAAGGAAGATTCTGGTGTGAAAAATGTAAAATCAGAAAATAATGGATCAGTCAAGGAGGAAGAAGAGTGTTTGATACCTTCTTGGGTCTCTCATCTAGCCCTTCCATGGTGACATATGCCTCTACTAGGCTTATTAGAGGTGTATATGTGTAAATAAAGAATTTGAGTGAGGGGGATCTATCTTAGTCAGTGTGTGTCTCCTCCATGGTGTTACAGTATGTATATTTAAGTCATTCAACATGTTCATGTTGTTATTTTAGTTGGTCATGTTGTGTATGTCAAAGATTCATGTGTTGTTGTTCCTCAAAGTATATAAGTCAGTCTTGTGTAGATTTCTGAGCTCTTGAGGTTTGAGTTTTCTTTTTCAATAAGAAATTTTATTTCTTAGATGCTTATTATGTGTGTGGATCATGAGGAAGTCCCATAAGAGGTCTATAATGTAATAACATTCTTGAGGAGGCGATTCTTGTTGCCATAGTCTATGGCTTGTAATTTTGTCGAGATTATTGATTTGTGTCATAGTGCATTGTCAATATAACATATCTCAGTAACTATATGAGTCAAGATGATGTTTTATGAGAAGTTTATTGTGTCTTAACAATAATCAAATATTTCTTTTTGATCTGAGTCTTTTATTGGAGTTGGTAAGTGAGTATAAAGGTCTTTAGTATATCTTAGTGGAAATTCTGAGTCAAAATATGTATGATGAACTTACCATTAATTTGAAAGGTATGTGTCAATTATATTTAATATTTTATGATGTGTACGTAGTTGTGGTCTTGTCTCATAAGGTTACTAAAATGATCATAAGTTATAAAGGATACTTTCCCCTTAATAAGTCTTTTTTATCATCACCGATTTTCTAAGTATGCACATTGGATTATATGTGTTCTTGGGTGTTGCTTCATATGTTTCAAGGAGTGTTGGTGTAATTAAAATAAAATTTGAATATGTGTGGAGTAATCAAATATGAAAACTTGATTGGATCATTATCACTATGTGGTCTCTTCAAGTGTTCTTAAAGGCTGGAAAGTGAATTCTAGGTATGAAAATGTAGTTCAAGATCCTGAATCAATATCACAAGTTACTCATGATAGTAGAAGATGTTATTAATGTTTTGTTGAGCAAAATTTGAGCTCTTCATATCAAATTGAATGCATTTTTAGGTGTCATTATCAAAATGGGTTTTGTGAAGTGCATGTTAAGTAGTATGGTTGAAATGTCTAGTTTGAAGGTGTAAATGGTGGTTCCTAAAGCTAAAATATTGTAAAAATTCCCTATACTTTGTATAATTCAAGACTCTTGTGGTTCCAATCACTGAAATTTCCTAAAATTTTTGGAATCTTTGACAGTATTGTGTATTTGAAAGTGTTAGTACTGAAAATTCATAATTGCTAAAGGAGTAAAGTGAGAAAAAGGTATGTCTAATTTGGAGTTGGTCCTCATGATTCATAATGGATTTAGTCAAGCTTAATGAGCCCTCACATCAAGTAAGATTCAATAAAATAAGGGGTGTTGTGATTTTGAATCTTCAACACACTATGGACTATTTTGTGTGCTTAGTAGGCCTGAGTGAGTGATTAAGTGTCTTCTTAGCTAATATAAAGTTCTATGAAACTATCATGGGTAAAAGAAGTTGTGTTTAAAGTTCAAAATCAAACATAAAGACTAAATCATAGTATGAAAAGTCTAAGGATGGTCATAATAGTATGATATAACCGTGAAGAGAAGATTGTGAAGTCACATAATCTTTCTATAGAAGACTTTATTGTTTGTATCCATTAATGACTACATTATAAGTTGGTTGAAGTATTCAGGAAGAAGAATCCATTGCTACAGGTGTCATGACCTAGTTTGAAATTCTAATGTCTTGAATTCCTAAATCTACAAAGTACCAATGCATAAAGGGTGTAACCAGTGTGTAAGGAAGGTATTAAGGTATTATAAAGTTTATTATAGGGATAATGACCCTTAAAAATCATTTTATTGGTGTCAAATGAGTACTAAATATAGTTTTTGTTCTTTCTCAGTGTCACAAGTTTGTGTGTCTAGGTCTTTAGGGGTCTTCATCAAGTATGAATGTGACCATCAAATCCTATATGAGACATATGAAGAAATAATGCAAATATACAAATGATGATAGTGCATTGGAGTGTAGAAGTGCATTAACAATTGATTAAGTGCCATAAATACTATACAAGGTCTAACATCTATCACAATGCACTCTTGTAATGAGTTTCAGTCTTGAAATCTTGGTTTGGAGTGTTGAAAGGAGTTTCTACAGGTGAAGGAATGGTTTCTAAAGTTTTCATCAGCATGAGGAGGTATGATGGAAATATGATTCTAGCACAAAAGTTGATTAATGTCTAAATTATAGAATATCAGGTACTCCAATGATTAGAAAGTAAATGCAAAGTGTCTTGGTGGTTTAAAGAGTCATCACAATCTCCCAGGTGTTAATGACCTTAGTAGACTAAGGTCTTAGGTGAAAGTGGTTTGAATTGTGTGCATGTGTTGTTTTTAGACTAATGCTAAATGTGAGTAAAGGATAACACCTATATAGCCTTAATTAGCAAGAATTAAACAACATATTAAGCACCATCATGATAAGAATTAAACAAGGGTTAGATGCTAACATTCATCAATACAAAACTTTGAAGCTAACAATGTTAAACATCTAAAATCCTCTATTCTCTAACAACATATAAATGAAGGGACCTAAGTAGGCTCCATGGCTATAAAAAATGGTTGTCCTTAGTCTTCCAAGAACCTAGGAATGAGGGCTTGTCAAATTTGGGCTACAAGACCCTTTTGATACCTCCCATATGACATAAGCACTTAAGAAAGAGGCTTAACTCTTCAAGATGATGAACTCCCAAGAAAACAAAAAGCAATCTCTTGGTCTATTTTGCTATATGCTTTGTATTTTCTTTCTCAAAGAGTTTAGGTGTAGGTATAAAGGTAGAAGGAGGGATCCTTATATAGCCCAATGGACAAAGGAAACACTTCATACCTTTGCATGTGGGATAAAAGTAAAACATGATTAGGAATGGATAAGGTTGCTTTATAAAAGGTAACCTTACTTTAGAAGGGTTTAATTTATACTTAGCAAGTGATGGGAGTTAGGGGGTGTCTTAATTAATAAAAGGTGATTAACTAATAGGTAGATGTAAGCTTATAGAAGATAATTAGAGGAATATTAGTACAATTTAGGCTATTAGAAGGGGATTGAATCAAATAAATATTGGTTTATTGGTAAAATGAAAGGGAAAGCTAATTAATTAATAATAATTAATTAGTCTAGATAGAAGGGGTGATTAATTAATGGAAGGTCATTAATTAGGATGTTAGTTGGATAGGTGCCTTAATTAATTAGTGTAGTGTAATTAATTAATTACAATTTGAGGGAAAATGAGTGTTATTGACGATATGTCATCAATTTTCCAGAAGAGAGATAATTAGCGCAATTTAAGTATTTAAATTACTTCAGAATAATTATGGGTGTCTACATGAATAATAAGTTAAAATCCCTGAAGAGTATCTAGTTGAGAAGACAATGTATTCTACATGATTAGATCAACATGCTACAGTGGGTTCAAAACCAAGGAGTGTTATGAGAAATCAATTATGCCTAAAAAAGTTTGTAAAGATCAATGAACTTTATAAATGACAAACCTTTGTGTAAAAGAATGATACAAGTTTATAAAAGGGTAGCTATAGGAAGAGGAAGTCACTTTGGGACTTGAAAAGATAAAGTAAAATTCTTAGGATAGTAAGAAGGGTTAGATTAATCAGTAAAAAGGAGTTTAGAACAACTAAGTCTCCACAAGTGTATTCTACAATGATTATAAAAAAAGTCCTAGAAGAAAAAATTAATTGCAAGAATGGTATTTCTTCTTCTTGACTTATGTTGCTATAGTAAACAAGTTTTTAAAGGGGTTTGAATGCTCTTAAGGTTAGTACATAAACTCTAGTTATGTCAAAGTTTGATCTCATAGAATTTTTGCCTTTGAGTTTATCTCATATAAAGAGCTATGTACAAGTAACATGAAGTGATGTGTTATGACTAAGAATGCATGTGAAGAAATGTTTTTCAGCAAGTGTTAGAGTTAGTGTAGAAGATAGATGATCTATACTAAGTATTCATCTCAAAATATGCATGAAAGTTGAAATCAGATTTATTTTTTAGATATTATGATGTTCTATAAGAATTGAAGCATGAAATCCATGGTTCAATAAGACAAATTATAGCATGAAACAAGGTATGCTGATCTAGGAAACCTAATTTATTGAAAGGATCAATGTAAGGTTAGAGGTTTCTCAAAGTCAGTGATAGTGCTTAGTGGATTGTCAAGTATTGACTAGGTATGATCATTAAACAACTTTGAAAGATGAATGAGACAAGACACGATGGCTTCTAAGAGACTATGTAGTCACCATGAACAATTATTTCTTAGGTATGTATAAACTATTCAAGATAGGGAGATCAAGTGAGAATGCTCCTTGAAGAAGATATGGATGATTTAATGAGGTTATAAGGTATGGTTTAGGTGTTTTCACAAATTTTAAGTTGATTTTGGTTATAAAATGCATTATTTCATTTTGTATGACTGTTATGGACTGAAAATGAGCTTTAGGACTAAGCCTAAGTGATTGAAGTGCTCCTAAGGCAAGATAACAAGGTATGTTACTCAAATTTTTCCTTATGAGATAGAAATGAAGGTCTCAAGTCTAGGGTTTTTTTTATGACTCAAGGTATGAATAAGATGGTGTAGCATGTGAAATTTGGTTGAAGTTACACTTAGAAGATTATTTAGGGCTCTTAGTCCTATTAGGGTATGGAAAGTAAGACTGTGCATTGAATTGCTAAGTCAAACCATAGACAATGTGGTGAATGGTTAAGGAAGAAGGAGTGATGTTTTTATATGCTCATTCTTAACATTTTGGCATGTCCATGATGTTTATGCTTTAGATAATGCTCAGTTACAGTTGGTTCTTGAATCATAAAATAGGGTTGAAAGTGGAAATTGCTTGTTTTGCTTACCGAGAAGATGAATTGTGATGTCTTGGATCCAAATAAGGTAAGAATATGCTTATTTCATGTTTTATTGATGATGCTCAAATGTTTTAGATGTTTATCCCAGGGGGATCATGGTGGTTGTATGTTTGAAATGAAGGCAAAATCAGATTTTGATGTAATTTTCAAGGTTTTGAGCTAAGTTGATATCTTTGGTTGATTTTTCTCACCAAAACATGATGGTGTGAAGATGAGGTAGGTGAAGAATATATTGTTACATAAATTCATTTATGGTTAATGTAAAAAGATGGAGAATTTTAGGTAGTTTTCCATCAATGACAAAGGGGGAGATTGGTGGCATGTAGTCTTATAGGTGTTGTCATTGGAAAAACCACATTAAGGAAAAAGTGGATGATGGATTATGGTCATTTTATGTTGTATGTGATGTAGGTATCCTGATTTAGATGTTCTCATGGTAATACAATGAGATTTAGTGAGGATTACTTACTCTTGCAATCCTATTTAGTGAAAGAGTTTATGAGAATTGTATCGAAAAATGTGCACCATGATGAATTTGCACTCTAAAGGAAACGTAATAGCTCTTGTAACATTCCCATTTTAAGACTTTAGAAACAAGGGAATTTTTTTTACACAATTTTCTCTATTCTAAATAAAACATAATTTAGAACACACATTCCATGCCAATCAATCTCATAATAGATAACCATATGTAGCTATAAATGACTCGGTGAATTACCGATCTCTCATTACATGACTTGGTCTCTAACTGATCTCTCATGTTTGTCTTTAAGTATTGTATATTTTTATGTATACTACGTATACTTTGTTTGCTTACCCTATTCTGGGTACTGAGTGATCTGTTTAAAGAACCTATCTGAATATTTGTTAGCAATATTCATCTGAAATCATGTTTCTTAAACTAGGTGACATAGGATAACATAAACAATAGCTTGTGATACGTTGGAAAAAAATTTCCAACATAGTGTTCATGTTAGTATTCCTAGATGACATACTCATCAAAGAAGAATACATCCTTCACCCCACTCATTTGTTATCTAGAATGGTCTTTTATGACTTCTTTCAGTCCACTTGTCCAATGTTTGACCCTAGCCCAAATTAGTGACATAATTTGGTATAGGGAGCCACTCACGATGATTTAGAGTATTTAGGAATACTAATTCAACCTAAGTTGAATTAATGTGCTTGGTTACCCTAAGTCATAGTGTGTTTCTTCCTATGCAAAATCATATTGCTAATCTTGACCTAAAGGGAAACGAAGTTCAAGTCCCAATTTGAGTAGATCTAGATTAACCAATGTTAAAGGGTGTTGCAACATGTCAACTGTAACACTGTATCCTCGTGAAGAACCAAGTCTTCACAAAGGTATACTTTTATAGTTGGCATGTGCCAACATTTGACAAATCCACTTCATCATGATGTACACACCTCAAGGAGGTCATTTCCCTTAATTTACTTAGAATTAAGATTCAAATTACAGTAACCTTACAAAACCCTAAATCTAACATTCCTTAAGTTCTTTACCCATATTTGGGTTATTTATATATTAAAGAACTCTAATACCTCATGATTACCTTAATGTTCATTAACTTTATCTTAACAAGTAGTTATTCAAAAACAGAACTGCACAGATCATAAGGTTTATTTAATGTAATTCAATCGTGCAAAGGAGGTATAAGAACCAAAACAGGTTCTATTAGAATAGACTTCATAGAAATGAATTCTAAATGATTATGGACACAAACACATTTCATTTTCCTTACATTCATTTGAGAGGAGAATAATCTTCCTCTTTACAGTTAAGTGTTAGGGTTCATATACCCTTTTTCCTTTCACACTCCTTATAACTTTTAAACTCATGTTCAATTAACATCCCATAATAAACCTTACTAGTTTAGGAAAAGAACCTCAATATCTACAACTTATCAAGTTGCATTCCAGTAAGGGAAATTACAATATTTCCCATTCATTCATTTCATTAAATGACAAAAGAGTATGGATCCAAACAGATATGAAAAATATCAATGAGATAATATTCCCATTTCCTTCATAAAAGTTACAAGATAAATTACACAGTAATTTGTAGTAAATCTCAAAACTTTTCAATTCATCATGATATAAATACACAATTTACAAGACCATGCATTTTAGACATACTGCATGTCAAATAGCATAAAGATCATCAAAGAATACAATTTTTTTCTTTTTTTAATACAACTTAAGAATGAATTAGAGTTCTTCTATAAAAGAGCCAGAATTTAAATCAACCAATACATCATACAAGTTATTGCCTTCCTTTATCACTACAAAGTCCATCTACAAAAATTTCTAGCACGAGTCAGTTCTTTGAACTGAGCATGATAAGCACTGAGCATTAAAATGAAGTGCCTTCAACTAATTGTTTCATTAAAGAAACCCTACTTTTATGAAACAACGAGAAAATTCATACAAATAAATCATAAGAAATAACAACCATAAAAGGAGCACAATAATAAATCTGAATTCACTTTATAAGAAGAGATCATAATATAATCAGCTGATCCATTACATTATATAAGATAAGTATTGAACCAAACAATTACTTATTTATCTCAAGTAACAGTTCGTATCAATTAATTGTTTCATAATTCTTTATGAATTTGAAATACATAATCAACTTCTCTATATAAACAAAAAGGTTACTTTCATAAACAAATACCTTCTTGTTCATGTTTACAAAGTTTCAAGAAAACATGCACGGTCAAGTTCATTCCATCATAGTAACGTTTATAGGATGATTCATCCAACAAATTAAATAATTAAGATATTCACAATTTAGATGTGGCCGCCTAATTATAGGTCAAAATATATAGCCTAGGTTCTTATATTAGACCTCTTATTACATTAGAAAAATATTTCCCAGCAACAATGTCTTACTTCAATTAACTGAAACAACTATTAATTTCCTTCAATACAATATAAGTGGAGAAGTAAGTAGTAACAATTACTTCTCAATTAATTTAATAAAAGTAATGCATTTGATTCTATTAAACCTATAACAAGGTTTATATAAAGAAAGGAAGATCGAACTAGAGGGTAAACAGTTTAAAACTTCCTCATCATTCGGTTAAACTGAATTCCCATATGCATCTTCAGAAAAGAAGAATCAACATCCTACCCTATAGTTTTCCAAAAATGACAATGGAGATCTTACCACTAAGAGTGGAAGAGAAAGGAGTTATCCCAGAAGAGGTTTTTATTGTTCATTCAAAAGATATAAGGTTGTAAAAGAATCAGTAGAGATAGTTCCCCATACCCCCAAATATTTTAAGATATAGAAATCAGGTACAGAAGATACATAACTGATTACATACATAACTTTATCTTCGAATAAACCTTCCAAGAGTTTCACCATTTAAAGAAACAACAACATTTAATCATTTACTTAATTCATTCCAAGAAGGATGTGAGAAAAAAAAATAGTTATCATCCACACCTAAGTCCTAAAAGTGTTAAGGACGGAGAGATCAAATTAAGAAAGTTGAATAGAGCTAAGACTAATAATAACGATATCAACTTGGAGAAGACTGTCACCCAATGTATATTCAAACAACATAACTTCAACTATCTACCGACAACTCAACTTCAAAACTTTTAATGGAAGACTCAAACATAAATAAACTGTATAGAAGACTTCATCACTATTATTTCCATAGTTAAATTCCAAGACCATTTTAAAACCTAGAATTCCTTTCAAGAGTTTTGAAACAGAATATAAAAACCAAACAACAAACTTAAAGTCAACCTTTCTTTCTATTTCTCCCATGCGTTCGAACTGAAGCTGTTAATCAAAATACCATAACCGACTCAGAACCCATCGATTTTAAAGTTTGAAACAATGGAGATTGGTACAAAAATAGAGAAAATCATTCCTTCATGGTTTTCATACCAGTTTAGAGTATAAAATACAAACAATTCCATAAACCTCCTTCACCCATTAACCCTTTTTTAACACAAGTTTGAGTCCATACTACAGATCAAAGTATGCAAATACAATACCGATAAGGAGTATTTAAACTTATAAAAAACAAGATACGGCAAAAGATAGTATTCTTATACCTTCCAAAAACAATAAAAGACATTCAATTTCAACAATGCAGATTTACCCAAAACATAAGAAACAAGATATCCATTCCTTACCTTCATACAATTTCGTGTTTAAGGAATGATTTGAAATATAAACCCATACAGACCACAAAGGAGTGATACAACTTTAATAACTCAAGGATACATTAGAGAAGATTATTGATTCACCTACAAATTTAAAAAGAGACTTCAAGTTCAAAGCTCCAGATGAAAACAACTTACTTAAACTCCTTTTTCAAGCAAATAAATAAGAATATAGATTTATTCCAAAAAAAATCAAGTCTCAAACAACCCCAAGTGTATTTCGCCATCAAATTATTCAGAGAAATCACCCAATGATAAAATTATCATGCAAAGGTTTCATAAATGAAGAAAACAGAGGTTCCATCAGCAAGAAAAACAAATAACCAAAAAGAGTTGTTTTAATGAAACATTTTGTGAAAAGCAAGAGATCTCAATGGATAGAGCCTATCATGCCTAATATTTCTTTTGTTGATTCAAAGAAGACTTTTATCCAAGCCTCAAAAAATTATTCTTCTCCAAGCAAGATCAACAAAAAACTTCTTTCTCAAATGTCTCATATACTTCCCTTTAATCGAAAATAGACCAAGGGAATAAAAAATAACCATAAATTGAAAATAGAACTATTGGTTCAAAGAACCAGATAGCTCCATGCAGAGTAAAAATTGGAAAGCATGAATGACAAAACAACCTCCAAAAAATCTACCCACGTGGTTTCCAAGGCAGTTTGCTAGCCAAAAAAGAGGTTCATAAATGCCATTAATTTCCAAACTCCCACCTATCTCTCCATGCCACCACCATCCAAAATTTGTAAATCCTAATTCAACTTCTTCATGCATTACTAAATTTTAGTGATGACTCCATGTACACTTCCACTAATTTACATGCCTCTACCTAAATTGGTAGTATATTGTCTGTTTATTTCAAAAATCAAATCAAATTAATAACTTAGGAACCATTGCCAAACTTCCAACTTGCCATACAACCCTTAGGTCCCCTTCTAACACTTCATTAGTTTAGGCTAGATACCATTATCTTAGGATATGACCATAGGATAGTTTAGAAGTATTTACCATAGGTTTACAAACATTACAATAGGTAAATTTCCATCCTAGGATAGATCATACTTCACAACTATATAGTATTAGGTATTATATTAGAAATAGACCTAGCATCACCTTAGGTTATTCCCTCAAATTAGAACATGCAACTTAGGATAGGATGTTATCCCAAATAAAGTAGACATAGATACGAAATATGTACATCTACCTTAGTTTAGAATCCTGTTAGGATAGATCTCTTAGGTCTAGGACTTATATTGTTCCTCAATAGTCCTAAAGCAGCCCTCATTCCACTAAACATCATAAAGTGTCTTGAAGAGATCAACCAAAAGGATATTAGCACATAACATAGAAAAAAATGCAAACACAGTCCTTCAAGAAGATAAAAGAATTTGTAAACATATAAGAGTTCAGTCCATTATGTCTTTAAACCTCTGAATGTCAGTTTACCATTCATATCAGGTAAGAGGATTTAAAACATACCTTGGATCAATGGAATTGGTCCAAGGATATGATAATAAATAGAGATAGGTTTGCAACCATCATTACCAGATTACAACTTACCTATCAGAAACAAAAATGGATTCTTTACAAGTAACAACATTTCAACCAAATGAATCCAAGAGCAGAATGACTAATCCTTGGCGAGCATGATTTCCAACAATCAAAGCAACACACCTTATCAAGAAAAATCACATGTCAACGCTTGTAATGCAAAAGAGGAAAGATAACAATTTTTCAAAGGTGTTACATACTTCCCTTCTAAAAAGAATCATCGTCCTGATGATTATCTTATTTTTGTAAATTTACATCAAGGAGTATTAATTTATTCACTTTCTTTTCATATGTTCATAGCATATCAAAATTTTAAAGTTCTAAAAATCAGCATTTACATAGTTGTTTATTTATTTTTTAAATAAAGAAATATTTTCCCATAACTGGCAGATTTATTGTCATAAAAGAATAAAATCAAAAATTTTATCATTTAACAGAATCAATTCTGTTCAAATAAATATGGAAAAGTAGTTTTCATATCTTCCAGATTTTCTCAGGTTACACTTTATTCGTTAAATTGATCCCATTGGACCTTACATTGACTTATTTCATGATTTCTTAAATGCAACTAGCAAGTTTCTAGCACTCGTATGCGTTTAACCATGATTATTCATGGGTCTTGGATCTGCAAGGAATTCTAATTTAACACATGTGATAAATATGAAACATATTTCTTAAGCAAATAAATATGGAAAACATCATGCATTCGTTACAAAGAAGGAGGTAATGCTAAACGATAAGCTATAGGGTTGATTACTTCAACTATTTCAAAATGTCCCACAAAATGAGGTGATAACTTGGCAGCTCTGCCAAAAGTTATAGAACTCTTTTTCAGTTTAACCCGAAGAAAGACCTTCTCACCGAGTTAAAATTTCCTATCAACCCACTTCAAGTCAGCATAACTCTTTTACCTATCTACTGCTTCTTTCAAGCATTCACAAATCATTTTAACTTACTGTTCCATTTTCGTAAGGATTTCAGGTCCAATTACCTCTCTATCCTCAATGCTTTCCCAACTAACAGGGGTTCTACATTTTCTTCCATATAATGCCTCGAAAGGTGCCAGCTTAAGAGAGGCATGATATGTATTATTGTACATGAATTCAACTAATGGAAGGTATTCTTCCCATTTATATTGTTGATCCATACAATACATTCGTAACATATCTTCTAAAACTTGATTAACTCTTTCAGTATTTCCATCTGTTTCTGGATGATACGTAGAACTGAAATACAACTTAGTTCCTAGAGTTGAGTTAAGGGTTTGAAAAAACCTTGAAGTCATTCTTGGATCTCTATCTGATAGGATTAATTCAGGTACTCCATATAATCTGAAAATCTCATGTACAAATATTTTTTCCAAAACAAGAGAATCATCCTTAAGATTACCAATAATAAAGTGAGCTACTTTTGTTATTTTATCCTCAAAAACCAAAAATAACATCATGTTTCTTTCTTGACATAGGAAACCCTTATAAAAACTTCATGCTTATAACTTTCCATTTGTACTGTAGTATGCTGTGAGGATACAATAAATCAGCTGCGTGCATATCTTTGGCTTTTACACTTTGACATTCCAAGGAATGTGTCACCAACTCAATAACGTCTTTTTTCATCCCTTTCTAGAATTTTTTTTTTGTTTTATATCAACGAGCATCTTTATAATGCTAGGGTGTCTAGAAAAACGTGATTTGTGAAACTCAACTAATAATTTCTTTCTTAAATCATTTAGCATAGGTATGTATAATCTGTTTTTAAATCATAAGATTCCTTCGTTATCAAAGTGAAACCCTTTATATCTCACATCATTTGGATCTGCAGCAAGTGTTGTTTTTTACTTGCTGAAAATAAGAATCAGATTCCATAACGCTTTTTACTTCATCCTTAAACTAAGTTTTCAATGTTATAAGAGAAGAAATGTGCTTACTACGAATTAGAGCATCATCTACCCTATTTTCCTTGCCTTTAATGTAACTTATGCCAGAATCATATTGAGACAAAAACTCTAACCATCTTCATTGTCTTACATTCAGATTTTCCTGAGTGAAAATATACTTCAGCCCGAGATGATCAGTTTTTAATTCAAAATGTTTACCAAGCAGATAATGCCTTCAAACTTGAAGTGCATGCACAATGGAATCAATCTCTAAATCATGTGGAGCATAATTCAACTCATGTAACTTAAGTTTTCTACTTTCGTAAGCTATGACATGATCATTTTGTAACAAAATACCTCCAAGAACTTCCCCGGATGCATCCTTTACAACAGTAAAGTCTCCATTAGGGTCTGGTATAGCTAAAATAGGTGATGAAGTTAACTGATCCTTCAAAGTTTTGAATGCAGATTCACATTTCTCATTCCAAACAAATTTCTTATCCTTTTTCTGCAATGAACTTATTGGTGCAACAACTTTGGAAAAATCTTTTACAAATTTCCTATAATAACCAGTAAGACCCATAAAGCTTCTAATTTCATGTACGTTCTTTGGTGCAGGCCACTCAGTTATAGCTATAATTTTAGAAGAATCTATAGCGATTCATTCTTATTTATAACATGACCCACATAGTGCACTTCTGTATCATAGAAAGAAAATTTAGATAGCTTACCAAATACCGTCTCTTTCTCAAAATTTACAAAACTATCTTCAAATGCTCATGGTGTTCCTCAATGCTTTTCGAATATATGAGAATTTCGTCTAAGAATACAAGCAAAAAATTGTCCAAGTATTCTTGAAAAATATTGTTCATCAAATTCATAAAAGCTACAGGTGCATTTGTTAATCCAAAAGGTAAAAATATGAACTCATAATGTCCATACCTTATTCTAAAAGTTGTTTTATGAATTTCCTCATCCTTAATCCGTAACTTATAATATCTAGATCAAAGATCTATCTTACAATATACTGATGCTCCACACATTTGATCAAATAGATCATCAATTCTAGGGAGTGGATATCTGTTTTTGATTGTTACTTTGTTTAACATTCTGTAATCAATGCACAATCTAAGTGTTCCATCCTTTTCTTTCACAAAAATTACCGGTGCTCCCCAAGGTGAAACACTCGGTCTAATCAAACCTTTAGACAAATTTTCTTACAATTGTGCCTTAAGCTCTATCAATTCTATAGTAGTCATTCGATATGGTGCCTTATAAATAGGCTCAGTGCCCAGTTTGATTTCAATTGTAAAATCAAATTATCTTTTGGGTGGAAGACATGGTAACTCTTCTGGAAACACATCACTGTAGTTTTGTAATAGTGGATAACGTTCCATGAAATCGCTACTTTCGTCAGCAGATTCTGAAATTTTTACTGCATATAAGGTACAACCTTTATTTTTGGCCTTTTTAAGTTACATAGATGACAATTTCCTGACTGAAATTTCATGTTTCACACCCTGAATATCTGTTCTTTTCTACAAGTCATCTAAACAACTAATATGATTTTGAAAACAATCCACTTTTTATTTATGTTCAACTAGCCAATTAACACCTATGATTACATCATATGATCCCAAAGGTGCAACATAAAGATCAACTTCAGAGGAACAACTAGGTAAGTCAAGGACGGCCCCAAAAAGACACATACTAACTATATGAACAACATTATTCCCATAATGTACAGTCCAAATTTTATCCATTTTTCCATCTTTTATTTTTAGTTTCGATGCTAATTTATTAGAAATAAAACATTTAGTAGCTCCTGTATCAAAAAGAATAGTTACAGGTATGCCAAACAACTTACCCAGAACTTCTATGGGTGTGACTTACTTTTTAACTTGTTTGTTAGCTACTACAATGTATATCTTGTGCTGCTGATTATGATCATCCTTTTTCAAGGGACATTGGTTTGTGTAATGATCCTTACCACAATTATAACATCCTCCTATAGGTCCCTTTTTAGGATCAGATTTATTTTTATCCTTAAAGTTATCATTCTGACCTCCATAGGACTTATATCCATTATTATTATTCTTGAAAAAGTTATTTCGTGCATTTCCAACAGAATTATTTGTTGTTATTTTCTTATTATTATCAGCTGAAAACTTACTTTTCATACCAAAATTCTTCCATGGCCCTTTCTTAGGTGCAAGAGATGATGAAGAGGATTTGGGACCTTTCTTTCTTACTTCCTCTTTATGAGCATAAGTTTCCTTTAATTTCTGTTCTTGCCTTATGGATTTTTCAACAACCCCTTCCAAAGTGGTTGGGCTGTGAACATCCACCTCTCCTCCTATAATGGAATTCAACCCTATGATGAATTTTGGTATCCTGAACTTCTTGTCATTTTGATACTGAGGTACATACTTAAGGAGTTTAGTAAACCGCTCCCATTACTTAGTTACAATTAGCTTTCCTTGGGATAATGGCAATCTCATGGAGAGTTTTGGGATGGCCAAGGACAGTCTTATAAACAAGTATGGCATCAAAATCAAGGACTATATTGAGGAGAATGGTACCAGAAAGAAGTGGAAAAAACTTGCTGTTGATAGAAATGATCTGAAACAAATTACTTCCTCCCTTAAAGATCATTCAGAGCTTATTCCATTAATTCAGATGGATTCCAAGGACGAGTTGGTATGGATTAACTCCAATGATGGGAATTACTCTATCAAAACTGGATACAATAACTTCTTTCATTATAATCAAACAGAGTTCAATTGGAACAGGATTTGGATGTCTGATTTAACTCCCAAAATAAAAATTTTCCTTTGGCTGGCTAACAAAGGTAGAATTCTTACCAATGAAAATCTGATGAGAAGAGGATTAATAATCCCTAATAGGTGCCATCTTTGCAAGAAAGATTTTGTGGATATCAGCCACCTGTTCATACATTGTGAGTATGCCACTAGATTATGGAGCTTTTCCCTTTCTAAATTTGAAGCTCTTTGGGTGATGCCGAAGGATTTCAATCAGCTATGGACTCATTAGAACCCACCATTTAAGAATTGTATTGTTAAAAGGATCTGGAAGCTAGTTATCCCTCATTTAATCTAGAGAATATGGAAGGACATAAATGATATTATCTTCAGAAAAAGAAAGAAAGCCTACAAACTTAGTATTGGGAAAATTTCTAATGGTATCAAAGAGAATATTGTTGGATCTAAACCCCCCAAGAACAAGAGATATTCAGAAAATGAAGAATACATTCTCTCCAACTGGCAGATTGGATCAATTAATAGCTGGAACATTCCAGGGAATAGCATTGATAGATATTTGATTAAATGGCATCCTCTATATCTAAATTGGTATAAGTTGAACTTTGATGGGGCTTCTAAGGGAAACCCTGGGAATGCGGCAGGGGGAGGAGCGATACGGGATCATAAAGGCAATCTAATAGCTGCGTATGCTGGTGAAATGGGAATTCAAACTAATTATTTTACTGAAGCTTTATCTGCTCTTTGGGGTCCTAAGAATTGCCTAGGAAAATAATATTCAAAACCTCATCATTGAAGGAGACTCCCTAAAATATCATTAATATTCTTAAGCAATGCTCATCTCCAAGATGGAGCATCAAGGATTTTATTGCAGAGTCCATAAGTATTAGTCATACTTTCAATAACATCAGGATCATGCATACCTACAGGGAGGGTAATAAATTGGCGGATGTGCTGGAAAATTATGGCATTAATGTCAACCTTACAGTTTGGGACAATAACAGCATCCCCAAACAGCTTCAAAACAACATTCAGGTGGAACTCCATAAGTAAGCAATTTCTTGAAATGAGTTATGAATTTTGGGTGTGGATCAATAATACTCCCACACGTGTTGATTTAAAGTATTGGTTTATGCAAATCATGTCTAATAATCAAGATAGTGTGAATCATATGGGGAATTACAAGTGGAGATACATGGTTTTGAAAATCGCGCATGCGGGCTGTAATGTGACTATTAAAAGGCGGATTCAAACCTCCACAGAAACCGAAGGTGGCGAAAAAGGGATTGATGGTAGGGAGTGGGTTATTCTCACACGCGTTTTTCAGCAAGCTCAGATCAGCAGACACGCAACCGATCGTTGGGAATAACAACGGCTCTCATTTCCATTTTGGTGTGGATTACTATAGCAAAAAGTGGATTGGCTTTAGCAATCAGTTAGGAATTAGTTGCAAACAGTTTAGAATAGAGAAGATGGGGGGTCCTCCTTGTCAAATTGAGCCTAGTGTGGACCCTGACTGGAAAGACAATATTGAGCTGTGGAGCATTCTTAGCAAGGGTGGCATAACAAACTTCATGGAAAAAGTGCAGGGGCATGATCAGAGCATCTCTATGTGCTTTGTAAAGGATTAGAATGAGAGGACAGTGGAGTATGGGGGGTAGAAGGTCTTAATCAATGAAGATCTTATTGTTGAAGCGACCGGCCTTGGCTTGGAGGGCTTCAGATTCTTTAACAAAAGGGTCGATAGAGATGTGGAAGAGAGAAGATTTGTTGAGGGAGAGGAGAAACTGACCCACTTAATAGTAGGCCTACTTGTTAGCTCGATCCCTCCACCATATGATGAAGTAACCCACATGATGATACGGTTCATCTCCTTGGAAGGGAGGTTTGTCACTGTTCCTACAAAAAACCTTATTTTTCTTAATCATTTTCGTAGGGATCGTCTAGTTTGTTTCCCCCATTACTTGCTGAACTCTCTTGAACACTCCATTCTTGAGTTTCAAAAGCATTCCTGGGAAGTTCCTCTGTACCAAGGGCTCATTTTGTTGTTACACAAATGTTTTCTACTCAGGTTTCCTGGTCTCCCATCCTCCCCTAGCTCGATTCCCCCTTTGCCAAGCTCTGCTGCTGCCAGCCCTGTTTCTCCTTTCTCTATCCCTGCCACCACTGTTGTTACCCCCATGTCGATCGTTCAGGCTTCTTCTCCCATTCCCCCTTCTGATGCTCCCACCCCCCACTTAGCCTCTACCTCACGGAGACTGGTTACCAGGGCTTCTAGGAAGCTTAACCTTGAGACCCTTGCTGTGGAGAAGGGTTCTCATGAATTTGAAATTTCTCATGACCTCCTGCATATCAGCAGTGCCAGCCCCTGGGAAGTGCAATTGGAAAGCCCTTCAAAAAGGATGGAAGCCTTAGAGGAAGATATGAAATTGTTAAAGGATGAAGTTAAAAATTTGACAAAACAGAAAGGAAAGAGGAAGGAGGAGGAGGAGGATGTGGACACCAGCCAAATTGAAGATATTTACAAGAAATTACACTCCTTGGACTCTCGCTTAGGGAAGGCCAAGACTAGGCATGATTACAACATTGCCATCTTTAGGGCGATTGAGGAATTTATTGAACAACACGTCTGAAGTGTCTCCAACCTAAGCGGAGTGCCAATAACTCTTTGGGGTACTGATAAAGAAAGCAAGAAGACCTTGGAGCAGCTGGATTCTAATGACGCTGCCCATATGACTACTTTGGGTATGTTTAAATCTTGGAAGAATATCAAAACCATCTTAGACAAAGCTACTAGGAAGTAGCTGCAATTGATTATGCTGTCCTTGTTTATTTTTTTGCTATTTTTTTGCGGATCCTTTACTACTTTTTTGTAGTAATTTTGCTATTCTGTCTCGTTTTGGTAGCTGTTTTTTAGCTACTTTGAACATCATTGTAAAATTTGGATTCTGATCCTTTTCACTCTGGTTCTCTTTCTTATCCTGGCTTTTAGGCCTTCTTTTATATTCAAGGGTATAGTCCCTTTCAAAAAACTATTTGCCAATAATAAAAAAAAACTTCTGAAATTCAGTCATTTTTTTATCATAATAAAGTTGTGGCAGTCATTGTTTCCTAAAATAACTTTTAAATTGATCCCAAGTAATATTAGTTTTATCAATATTCAAATCAGCCTTTCAGTTGTCCCACCATGAAGATGCTTCATGGAAAAGCTGATATGCTCAGCATATTGCCTTTGTTTCTTTTGAGAAATTCATTATTATAAGTTACTTATGCATTTCATCCAGCCAATTCTCAGCTATGTTCACATTGTTATTATCAACACCAAAATTTACGTTGTCCTTAGCACGTGGTCGATTATTATTACCAGCATCTTCTTCCTCCTCATTTCCCATTACTTGTTGTTCAAGTACAGCCAAACGATCCCTTGTGTCTAATAGGGTAGTAAGGATCTCATTGAGTTATTGGGTAGTTGTTACTCCTTCACTAGGTGGTGGATTATTTGCAACATTTCCTCTTGTTCTAACCATTTTCTGTTAACAAGAAATTTAATTTTTATCAAATTATGGACACAATAGGTCCAAGAGCTGCAACCTTCAACTCTGATACCAAGATGTAACATTCCCATTTTAAGACTTTAGAAACAAGGGAAAAAAAATTACACAATGTTCTCTGTTCTAAATAAAACATAATTTAGAACACACATTCCATGTCAATCAATCTCATAACAGATAACCATATGTAGCTGTAAATGACTCGGTGAATTACCGATCTCTCATTGCATGACTCGGTCTCTAACTGATCTCTCATGTTTGTCTTTAAGTATTGAATAATTTTATGTATACTACATATACTTGGTTTTATTACCCTATTCTAGGTACTAAGTGATTGATTTAAAGAACCTATCTGAATATTTGTTACCAATATTCATCTGAAATCATGTTCCTTAAACTAGGTGACATAGGAGAACGCAACCAACAACTTGTGATACTTTGGCCAAAGATTTCCAACATATTGTTCATGTTACTATTCCTACATGGCATATTTGTCAAATTGGAATACGTCCTTCACCCCACTCATCTGTTATCTAGAATGGTCTTTTCTGACTAATGTTAGTCCACTTGTCTAAGGTTTGACCCTAGCCCAAATTAGTGACATAATTTGGTATAGGGAGCCACTCACGATGACTTAGAGTATATGGGCATACTAATTCGACCTAAGTCGAATGAATTTGCATGGTTAACCTAAGTCATAGTGTGTTACTTCCTATGCAAAATCATATTGTTAATCCTGACCTAGAGGGAAACTAAGTTCAAGTCCCAATTTAAGTAGATCTAGACGAACCAACATTGAAGGGTGTTGCAACATGTCAACTGTAACATTGTATCCTTGTGAAGACCCAAGTCTTCAAAAAGGTATAGTTATATAGTTGGAATGTGCCAACATCTGACAAAACCACTTCATCATGATGTACACACCTCAAGGAGGTCATTTCCCTTAATTAACTTAGAATTAAGATTCAAATTACAACAACCTTGCAAAACCCTAAATCCAACATTCCTTAAGTTCTTTATCCATATTTGGGTTGTTTATATATTAAATAACCTCAATATCTCATGATTACCTTAATGTTCATTAACTTTATCTTAAAAGCAGTTATTCAAAAACATAACAACATACATCATAAGGTTTATTGAATGTAATTCAATCGTTCAAAGGAGGTGTATGAACCGAAACAGGTTCTATTAAAATAGACTTCATATAAATGAAGTCTAAATGATTATGGACATAAACACTATTCATTTTCCTTACATTCATTTGAGAGGAGAATAATCTTCCTCTTTATAGTTAAGTGTTAGGGTTCATATACCCTTTTTCCTTTCACACTCCTTATAACTTTTAAACACATGTTCAATTAACATCCCATAATAAACCTTACTAGTTTAGGAAAAGAACCTCAATACCTACAACTTATCAAGTTGCATTCCAGTAAGGGAAATTTCACTATTTCCCATGCATTCATTTCATTAAACGATAAAAGAGAAAGGATCCAAATAGATATGAAAAATATCAACGAGATAGTATTTCAATTTCCTTCATAAAAGGTACAAGAGAAATTACACAACAATTTGTAGTAAATCTCCAAACTTTTCAATTCATCATGATAGAAATACACAATTTACAAGACCATGCATTTCAGACATACTGCATGTCAAATAACATAAAGCTCATCAAAGAATTTTTTTTTTCTTTTTCTTTTTTAATACAAATCAAGAATAAATTAGAGTTCTTTTATAAAAGAGCCAGACTTTAAATCAACCAATACATCATACAAGTTATTGCCTTCCTTTATCACTACAAAGTCCATATGCAAAAATTACTAGCACGGGTCAGTTCATTAAACTAAACATGATAAGCACTAATCATTAAAACGAAGTGCCTTCAACCAATTGTTTCATTAAAGAAACCCTGATTTTATGAAACAATGGGTGAAGTCATAAAAATAAATCATAAGAAATAACAACCATAAAAGGAGCACAATAATAAATCTGAATTCACTTTATAGGAAGAGATCATAATATAATAAGCTAATCCACTGCATTATATCAGATAAGTATTGACCCAAACAATTACTTATTTATCTCAAGTAACATTTCCTATCAATTAATTGTTTCATAATTCTTTCTGAATTTGAAATATAGAATCAACTTCACTATATAAACAAAATAATTACTTTCAGAAACAAAGACCTTCTTGTTCATCTTTACAAAGTTTGAAGAAAACATGCATGGTCAAGTTCAGTCCATCATAGTAATGTTTATAGGATGATTCATCCAACAAATTAAATAATTAAGAGATTCACAATTCAGATGTGGAAGCCTAATTCTAGGTCAAAATATATAGCCTAGGTTCTTAGATTAGGCCTCTTATTACATTAGAAAAATATTTCCCAGCCACAATGTTTTACTTCAATTAACTGAAACAACTATTAATTTCCTTCAATACAATATAAGTGGAGAAGTAAGTAGTAACAATTACTACTCAATTACTTTAATAAAAGTAATGCATTTGATTCTATTAAACCTATAACAAGGTTTATCTAAATAAAGGAAGATTGAACTGGAGAGTAAACAATTTACAACTTCCTCATCATTCAGTTAAACCGAATTCCCATAAGCATCTTTAAAAAAGAATAATCAATATCCTACCCTACATTTTTCCAAAAATGAAAATGGAGAACTTACCACTAAGAGTGGAAGAGAAAGGAGTTATGCCAGAAGAGGTTTCTATTGTTCATTCAAAAGAAATAAGGTTGTAAAAGAATCAGTAGAGACAGTTCCCCATACCCCCAAATCTTTTAAGATATAGAAATCAGGTACAGAAGATACAAAACCGATTACATACATAACTGTATCTTCGAATAAACCTTCCAAGAGTTTCACCATTTAAAGAAACAACAACCGTTAATCATTTACTTAATTCATTCCAAGAAGGATGTGAGAAACAAAAACAATTATCATCCACATCCAAGTCCTAAAAGTGTTAAGGATGGAAAGATCAAACATAAGAAATTGGAACAGAGCTAAGAATGATAATAATGGTATTGACTTGGAGAAGACCGTCACCCAATGTATATTCAAACAACATAACTTCAACTATCTACCGACAACTCAACTTCCAAAATTTTAAAGGAAGACTCAAACATAAATAAACTGCATAGAAGACTTCATCACTACTATTTCCACAGTTAAATTCCAAGACCATTTTAAAACCTAGAAGTCCTTTCAAGAGTTTTGAAAGAGAATACTAAAACCAAACAACAAAGTTTAAGTCAACCTTTCCTTCTATTTCCCTCACGCATTCGAACTGAAGCCGTTAATCAAAATACCATAACTAACTCAACTCCCATTGATTTTTAAAGTTTTAAGTAGTGGAGATCAGTATAGAAATAGAGAAAATCATTCTTTCATGTTTTTATACCAGTTTAGAGTATAAAATACAGACAATTCCATAAACCTCCTTCACCCATTAACCCCTTTTTTTAACACAAGTTTGAGTCCATATTGTAGATCAAAGTATGTAAATACAGTCCTGATAAGGAGTATTTAAAATTCTATAAAACAAGATATGACATAGGAGAGTATTCTTCTACCTTCCACAAAAAATCAAAGACATTCAGTTTGAACAATGCAGGTTTACCCAGAACAGAAGAAATAAGATATCCATTCCTTACCTTCATACAAGTTCGTGTTCAAGCAATGATTTGAAATATAAACCCATACAGACCACAAAGGAGTGATACAACTTTAATAACTCAAGGATGCATTAGAGAAGAGTATTCATTCACCTTCTAATTTCAAAAGAGACTTCCAGTTCGAAGCTCCAAGAAAAAACAACTTACTTAAACCCTTTTTCGAGAAAACAAACTAGAATACAGATTCAATCCAAAAACACTCAAGTCTCAAACAACCCCAAGTGTATTTCACCATCAACTCATTTAGAGAAAGCACCCAATGATAAAATTATCATGCAAAGGTTCCATAAACCAAGAAAATAGAGGTTCCATCAACAAGAAAAACAAATAACCAGAATAAAAATAGAAACCCAATTATCTCATGAGAGCAGAGTTGTTTTAATGAAACATTTTGAGAAAAGAAAGAGATCTTAATGGATAGAGCCTATCATGCCTGATAGTGCTTCTATCGATTCGAAGAAGACTTCCAGCCGAGCCTCCAAAACTTCTTCTTCTCCAAGCAAGATCAACAACTAAAAACATCTTTCTCAAATGTCTCATATACTTCCCTTTAATTGAAAATAGACCAAGGGAATAAAAAATAGCCACAAAATGAAAATAGAACTACTAGTTTGAAGAACCAGATAGCTCCATGCAGAGAAAAAATCAGAAAGCATGAATGACCAAACAACCTCCAAAAAATCCACCCACATGGTTTCCAAGGTGGTTTTCTTGCCAAAAATGAGGTTCATAAATGCCATTAATTCCTGAACTCCCGCCTATCTCTCCATGCCACCGCCATCCAAAATTGGTGAATCCTAATTAAAATTCTGCATGCATTACTAAATTTTAGTGATGACTCCACATAGACTTCCACTAATTTACATGCATCTACCTAAACTGGAAGTATGTTGTCTATTTATTTCAAAAATCAATTCAATTTAATGACTTAGGAACCATCACCAAGATTCCAACTTGTCATTTGACCCTTAGGTCCCCTTCCAACACTTCATTAGTTTAGGCTAGATACCATTATCTTAGGATATGACCATAGGATAGTTTAGAAGTATTTACCATAGGTTTACAAACATTACAATAGGTAAATTTCCATCCTAGGATAGGTCATACTTCACAACCATATAGTATTAGGTATTAGATTAGAAATAGACCTAGCATCACCTTAGGTTATTCCCTCTACTTAGAACATGCAACTTAGGATAGGATGTTATCCCGAATAAAGTAGACATAGATAGGAAATAGGTACATCTACCTTAGTTTAGAATCCCGTTAGGATAGATCTCTTAGGTCTAGGACTTAGATTGTTCCTCAATAGTCCTGAAGCAGGCCTCGTTCCACTTAACAGTGTAAAGCTTCCTGAAGAGATCAACTAGAAATATTTGAGCACATAGCATATAATAGAATGCATGCACGATCCTTTCAGAAGATAAAAGAATTTGTAAACATACAAGAGTTCATTCCATTATGTCTTTAAACCTCTGAATGTCAGTTTACCATTCAGATCAGGTAAGAGGATTTAAAACATACCTTGGATCAATGGAATTGGTCCAAGGATGTGATAATAAATAGAGATAAGTTTGCAACCATCATTACCAGATTAAAACTTATCTATAAAAAAAATGGATTCTTTGCAAGCAACAACATTTCAACCAAATGAATCCAAGAGTAGAATGACTTATCCTTGGCAAGCATGATTTCCAACAATCAAAGGAACACACCTTATCAAGAAAAATCACATGTCAACACTTGCAATGCAAAAGAGGAAAGATAACAATTTGTCAAAGGTGTTACAAATCAATGGAAGAAATTTCATAACAGAACAAAAATTGCACATAAAGAAAGACAACGGATGCAATTTTTGTTCTGTTATGAAATTTCTTCCATTGATTGATTGATTCCTCCTGGCATACTCATAAATGTCAAATGAAGGGGTACATATAGGGTGTTGAGTAACTCTAGTGCATAACACACAAGCAAAACCTAAACCTAACCCATGTGAGATGACCCTCCATATGTGAGTGGAGGACACATAGGATCCCACACACCAACACCCACCTTCATCATAGTTGGGGTAGTGGCTATGATGAGTTATAAAAAAAAAGAAACTCCTAAACAACTAAGAAAGATGTGTCAATGGGGCCCAGAAACTAAAGGCCTGATAAGGTGCCCATGTACAAAAAAAATCTTCCTAGAAGAAGAATAAGAGAAGGACTATATAGTCGAAGAAGATGAGGCGCTGCATAAGACCTCACCCCAAGAAGAGACCACAAGTGAAGAAACTTCACTTCAGTGAACGGCTTGGTGAATATATCTGCAATCTGATCAACTATCTAAATGTACTAAATATTGATGATACCATCATGAATAAGCTCTCATATCAAGTGCATATGGATCTCAATGTGCTTCATCCGCTGATGCTGAATTGGATTTCTGAAAAATTGAGATAATGCTCGTGTTATCATAGTAGATAATGGTAGGCCACTGAAAGTGGATGCCAAACTTTGTCAGAATACCCTATAGCTAAACAACCTCTGTGGTAGTGTTAACTACTACTCTGTATTCTGCCACTATAAAAGATATCAGAATTTCATGTTGCTTCTTGCTAGATCAACTAATAGGACCTGAACAAAGAGAGAAACTATATCCAGAGGTAGATTTCTGATGATCTAAGTCACCAGACAAATCAGAATCTGTGAACCCAATCAAGTCAATATCCACCCCTCTATAATAGTGAATGCCAATAGTTTAGGTGCCACAAACATAATGAAGGATCTTCTTAGCTGATTTTCAATCTGCATGAATCTATACATGATCCCAACAACATAAGATAAATCCGATAAAGTGTGAGTCAAGTAAATCAAGATCCCCACAAACTATCCATAAAGGGTACCATAAACTAAGGGAGTAGAGAAATTAAAAACCAACTTAACCCCTAAAATAAAAGGAGTAGGATAAGACTTGCAATCAGACATTTGAAAAATGAGAAAGAAAGTCAAGAGCATACTTAGGCTGTGGAATCAAAATTCCTGAGTCATATTGTGAAATCTGGATCCCAAGAAAGTAATGAAGAAAACCTAGGTTAGTCATGGAAAACCTGTTGGCCAAGGTAATCTTCACAGAATCAATGATAGAGGAAGAGTTGTCTGTGATCATCAAGTCAACAACATGGAGAACAATAATGAGTATGGAGTCATCTTGCCATTAAACATTTGGATCAGAATGACACCTAGTAAATCTTGATGTAAGTAAAAAGGAGTCCATCTGAGCATACCAAGCCCGAGGGATTTTTTAAGGCCATAAAGAGACTTATTTAACTTACAAATGAGGGAGGGATCATGGAAATAACCCAGAGGTTGTTCCATGTAGATCTCTTCCTCTAGGTCACCATAGAGGAAGGTACTCTTAACATCCATTTTATGGACTTTCCATCTATTTTCTATGGAAATGGTAAGGGTCAGTCGAATAGAAGTCATCTTCACAACCAGAGAAAACATTATCGTATAATCAACCCCAACTATCTAGGAGAAACCCTTAGCTACTAATCACACTTTAAACTTTTCAACATCTCCATCTACTCCATACTTTGTTTGTAACACCCACTTACACCAAATGATTTTTCTTTCTTTTGAAAGAGGGGTGAGATCCCATGTATCATTCTTCATGAGAGAGGAATACTTCTCATCCATGGTATAATCCCACTTAGGAATATAAGAAGCCTCCCAGAAAGACTATAGATCAAAGGAAGAGGTGAAGAAAGAGTGTGTTCCAATGAAATCTGAGCGAGTATGTATCATATACGAAGTATCTCTAACTAAATCTCCAACACTTTACAAATTTTTCATAGACTAAAGAGGACCACGAGGATTAGGCTTTGAGTCAGAAGATTCATCACTCGAGTGAGAAGGGAAATAGTCCTTGTCATCACTATTGTCAGAATTAGAAGAATCAAGGGTTTGATGGTTGGGAGGATCAGGAAGAGGAGCACGCTCAACAACATCATCATCTGATGAGTCAGAATTCAAATCAGCAAGCCGAAGAACCTTAATAGGTAGAGAAGTAGAAGTAGAAGAATAATCATCAAACTTAACACTTCTCTCAATATAAAGCTCATGAGAATTAGGATTCAATAATCTATATCCCTTCATGCCATCAGGATACCCTACAAAGATACAAGGTTTGGATTGTGGTTATAATGCCTTGTTTTTCTTCTTGGGAATCTGAGCCATAGCCTTGGATCCATAGACTCGAAAGTGTTAAACATCAGGATTGCTTCTAAACCAGACATAAAAGGGTGTCATCCCTCCTACTGCCTTATGTGGAACATGGTTCTGAATGTAATTCACACAATTCACTACTTCAGCCCAATACTTGCAGAGGAAGAGACTTTGAATGAATCATATAAGTGGCCATCTCCTTAAAAGTATGGTTCTTTCTTTCTGCTACTCCATTCTATGAAGGGATATAAGAAACTATATGGTACAAGGAGATCCCTTCAGAAGTACATAAATCCATAAACCTATTGTTTACATATTCACCTCCATTGTCAGTTTGAAGAACCATAATGGACTATTCCCCCTGTTTATCAACAAGAGCCTTAAAGTCCTAAAAATGTTCAAAGACTTCAGACTTAATATTAAGAAAATATACCCAAGTATATCACGAATAGTCACCAATGAAGGTGAGCACATAAAGAGATCTAGTAAAAGAAGGAGACAAAAATGGACCAGAAATATCGCTGTGAACAAGATCCAAAGGATGAGTAGCTCTACAGGATTTTCCTTTGTCAAATTTCTTTTTAGGATGCTTTCTAAGTGTACAACCCTCATAAATACCCTTAGAAAACTTGACATGGGGTAACCCATTGACCATTTCATTTTGGCTCAATTATTTAAGGTAGCAATAATTTAGATGTCCAAAATGCTCATGTCATAGCTTACTAACCTCATTTGCATGAGTGAGGAAGGTTGTGGGCATAGAATCAGAAGTAAAGTGGGAAAAGGTATACAATTGTGAACGGTGATCCACCTTTCCCTCATCCATTGTAGTGTCATCATTAAGCTCATGAATAATCACCGAGTTAGGACCAAATTCCACTCGCATTCCTTCACCAAGGTGAGTAATTTGGTAAACTGATAGGAGATTGGTAGAGAGACCAGGAACACTCAACACTTGGTTGAATGTTCCCCCATCCATCTCTTCCGATCCACTATTGGAAACTGACACTTTTGTGTCATTACCCATTGCAATTTGGGACATACCACAAGGCTTGATGTTAGAGAACTCAACATGTGAAGAATCCATGTGGTGTGAGGAACTATAATCTATAATCCATGTCGATGAAGGAGTAACTTTGGCTATAAGGGCCTTTCCTTTCTTCTTATCAGATTTATAACATTTGTAGTAGAAGATTCCGCCTTTAGAGCATTTTTTTTATAGACTCAGGAACACCTATTTTATTTTTCTCAAGTAAATGACTAAGGTGATCAATTTTTTTTCTCATACACATATTCTATTTATGACCAAGATTCTTACAATAGGATCACAAATACTTGTCTTTCTATGCTCTGGGCTCTGAAGTGGAAGCGTTCATGTTAAATTTAGTTTTGGTCATGGTTTCCTTTTTAGGTTTGTCCTTTATTTATTTCTTCTTTTCAGTCTTCTTTTCCTTACTAGTATTCACTCCAAGGGCATGTGACTTGGACTTTAGAGACCCCATTTGAATGAGTTTTTCTTATTCTCGAATGATTTGGGATGATGAATAGTCAAAGGAGGGAATATTCCAATCCTTTACCAAGGTAGCTTTTATAGGGTAAAAAGTTGACACAAAGACAGGATATTTAGGACCTAACTTAGAGAGAATTGACAAGATAAGTTGAGAATATTTCTTCTCTACTTGACATTCCTTTAACAATAATCTAGTGTGGACAAAATTAGAGAAGAATGCTTACAGGTTTTCAAAATCACTACGATTTAACCCTAGCAGTTCATTTTCCAAATCATGTGCTCTCATGTCATCTTGTTGTCCAAACATACCATCCAACATTTTCCACGTAGAATTAGGTGTTTCAGATGACTCAATGTGGAAGATTAAGTCAAGAGAAATAGACATGCAAACAAGACATAAAGCTTCATCACTACGGTTTAACCACTTAGATTTTTAGGGTCGTCATCTGGTTCAGTCTCAGTTCCCATAATAATGTAGAATAACCCTTTACCCCTTAGTTTCATAATTATTTTTGATCTCCATTCAAAGAAGTTGAATGACATAAGAAAAGGAATTGAAAGTGCATCCATAGTGAAGAGAGAGAAAGAATGCAAAAAAGAAACATAAGAATCACAACTACCGAGGACAATATAATAACCCCCCTAATTTTGGAACTTTATATTTTAGTGCGTTGAATATAATTGGGTCTGAGAATGTGTCTTGAAACACTTGGTAACTTGCCTTGCAATCAACATAATAACACGTAAGAGAGGAGACCACAATCATGTTTTGTGGAGCACAACAAAGTGACACCATACACAAGCATACTTACAAAAAATTAGGAAGGAGGTGAAATCAAATCCTGGTTGTGAGAAAAAATGTCTCGCCTCGCAAAGGTTACCCCCTTACTACAAACTATGGCATATGCGCTCACTAGTTGTAAGCAATAATAAGGGTAAAATACAATGTTTTAAATGAACTCAAGATGAGTCCGAAAGATCTTCCCAATGTCAGAAAAGCACCTAGAAGACAAATAGGAGCTCAAATTTTTACTGCACACTTGAGCACACGATTAGTAAAAAAATCAACAATAATGCTTAAAAAATTATCATTTTGAAACGCCTAATTTAGCTAATTTTAAAGATATGGGAGTTAAAAATGATAATTAATGTTAATTTAAAGGACAATTTTAAATAATACTAATCATAAATGAAGGTCAATTTAGATTCATAATTAATAGAAATGGATTTACTATAATTAAATAGAACTAATTATGAAAAACTAATTAGGATCTAATTAAAATTAAATCCTTATTAAAATCAAAGACTTTCCCTTTTAAAGAAATTCCCACCAAAATGAAATTTTTAAAAAACTTGCCTTAAATAAATTTAAATGCCCGCTTTATAAAAAAGACCCACCAATTTTTAAAACTTACCAAAAAATCACTCACCAAACTTACTATTATAAAAAAAAACGGTTGGAGAGAGTCTAATGGCCAAGCTTTGTGGAGGGAGGATCCCACGGTGGGTGCAAAATCCTGAGTTGGTGATCAAAGGCCGGGAAAGCCATGTAACATGTCAAGAGATGTGGTAACAACTAGGTCATGGGGCTCAAAAAGCGATAGAGGGGAGAATCCATTGGGAGTGGATAGCTCGGCCCCAAGTAGGAGTGGACGAGACCTATTCAAACACAAAGGTAATTCTGAGCATAAACAAGAGGAACACAAGAAATTTCCAGAGTTTGAGCCGGTGCAGGATAATGTGAAACCCAACAAACAAACACGAACCCATTTGTAAAGAAAATAAAGAAGATTCAACTAGGTAATAGTGTAGGGGAAAGTTGTTGGAGGGCCAAGCTAGGGCCTATTTGGCCTTACTCAGCTCCAAAATACCACACAAAAATGCAAAAAACCGCACAGAAAACCAAATTTACAACCTAAGAACTGCAACCAGAACTGCACAATACCTCCAAGCATGCATGTAACCTTGGAGAATGGCTTGGTCTAGATCCGAATGAGAAAAAAGAAGAAGAGGTAAATGGAGAAGGAGTTTGTAGGTTTGAACACGAGTTTTCAGGTTTGATGAGCACGATTTGAAAGGAGAGGCAGGGAAGAGGAGCTTGGTTGCAGAGGAGAAAAATTCAAACTTCAACCAAAGTTTTGACCTAAATCTCTCTATTTTAGCTGATCTGCTAGATTTAGCTACAACTAGCTAAATGTAGCTGTAAAACCCCTGAAAAAATCAAGGAGATCTGCACATGCACAAAGAACACAACAAAAATTGAAACTTTCTAAGAACAATTTGTTAAGAATGTTAGCAATAAAATTCCATAATATAATGATAAAAAAAAATTACATGAGGAGTAAAAAAATGAAACCAAGAGTAATCACATATCAAATGACAAATGCACATTTAGCTAATCTCAGCTTTGATACCATGAAAGAATTTGCAACAATCAAATTGAAAACTGTGTGCCATGATGAAGTTTCACTCTAAAGGAAATCTAATAGCTCCAACGTAATCACAAGGAGGAATCGATCAATCAATGGAAGAACTTACATAACAAAACAAAACTTACACATAGAGAAAGACAATGGAGTGTCTTGGCATACTCATAAATGTCAAATGAAGGGATACATATAGAGTATTGAGTAACCCTAGTGCATGACACAGAAGCAAACCCTAAACCTAAACCATGTGAGATGACCCTCGATATGTGAGTGGAGGACACATAGGATCCCACACACCAACATTTAGGTTCCTAAGTAATGTTGCATGGTGGTATGAGAAATCATGTTAGCATGATGGATAGATGGTTTAGAGAGTTCTTAGGAACTCACAGTAGTTATATGATATATATATATATATATATATATATATATATATATACATGTGTTTAGCTACATTACAAGTGTTTATTTAGAGCAGGTATGCTAGCTATGAGGTGTGATATTGAGTTTGGGAGATATATGAGCTCATGGATGCATAAATTAATTTGTATCATGATGTATCATGTATGTTAGGACAATTTGGAGTGTTTGTATGATGTGTTTTGAGGTTGTTTCAGTTATCTCTAGCCTTTATAGTGAAAAACCTTAAGAGCTCGCTATGCAAGTCTTAATGGATGGAGATTTTGAGGTATGGTGATGAATTTATGAAGATTGAGTATGTTATTAGGGTGTTTCCTTGTGTTATGGGAATTTTTTTATGTTTCCACGATGAGTATTTTGCATGTTATGAGGTTTTTGGTAAAGTAGGGTAAAAAACAAAGCAATTTCCATCTCGAGTTTGAGTTTCTGATGCTCACCCTGAATTGTGTGATTTGCATGGGACCTTTTCACTTTTAGGAATGTTTCTATGCTGATTCTATAAGGTTTCAAAAAAATAATGAGGCCATTTCATTGTCAGGATTTTATGAACAAATGTTAAGAAGATAAAGTGGTCTAAAACCCTAGCTAAACCCTCACTAGGACCAATTTGCAAAAGAAGACATATAACAAGGCAATTTTTATTTTTTATGAAAAAATGATGATATTATTTTGTAGAGGAATCTCTCATATTTCCATAAATTTAGGATAGAGCATGTGACAGTATGTGTGACCAACCTAAAAATGCTAGTTTATGAATAGTTCGAGTTTGTGGAAAATTTGTCCAAATGAGGTATGAGATAAATTGATGTTATGGAGTTTATGTGAGTTTTATTTTATTTTTATTAATTTTGCAAATCATTGTTTTGATGAAAAAGTGCAAGTTGAGCTTCATTTATGTTGACTAATCAAAGGGTAGTTTTGATTCCATAAAAAGGAGTGTTCAATAAAATTGCCATAACAGGAGCTACAGGTGGAATTTTGTGATGATTAAAATGTGTTAGAAAGAGGATTCAAATATATTTCTAGTGGTATGAGGTTTTTCTCATTATGAGGTTTTTTGATATAGTTTCCAGGTCATTATTTTTCAAGAAGGTTTTTGACAGTGCAGAACATAATTTTTTTTTATGATTTTTTTTTGTTTTGAAGAGTGATATGGATTGTTTGATGATTTATATTACCTGGAATGTGAAGAGGGATGAATTCTGAATCAAACGTATCCATTTTAAGGTCTTGATTGTTCATATGAATATTTTTATGAGCTAATCTTTAGAAATAATGTTTTTAGTAGGTTGATTTGAAGAAGACAATTTAGTGGATGTGGTTTGTGCAAGTGATCGTTTCAAGGATTATAACTCTCTTAGAAGTTTTCTCCAGTATCTGTAATTTCCATAAATTGTTTCTATGGCATAGTTTTTTTGACTTGAATTCATTTTGTGGCATAATAAATTTTCCAAGGTCTTGAATACTAGGCCCATGAAATGAAATAATTTGATTGGTTGAGATAAAGTGCAACCATGTATGGATGTTAAATTTTATTTTAATCATTATTGGTTTTTTTGGGTCATGAATAAGAATGGTTTTGGAATGATGGGATTTTTATCATTTGAACTAAAGATTTTTTGGTATTTTGGGTGCATGGATGAATTGTTTTTACTAGGCTTCCTTCATGGGTCAATTGTGAATGTTATAGTTATTCTTATGGGATGTTTTTAGGCTGGTGTGGTCATGTATGTGAAGGGAAAATGACCTTGTGAAATTGAATTTTTTGGTACAATGGTTTTAATATTTTGGAACCATTTTTATCCTCTTTTGAAGAACCCTTTGCTACAAAGAAAAACCCCTTGGGCCTAGCCCAAAACCCTTACAATTTCATTCTAGGATTGTAGTTAGTTGAGTCTTCATGAGTATTTGAGAAAAGAAAATATGGTGATGTTTTTTTGAGAGAGAGTTGGAGAAGGAGGGAAGATTTGGATACTTTTGCTTGGAGTCTATCTTCATATCATATTGATGTTATTTGCAGGTTTATGAAGCATTTTTCAGATCTGATATTGAGTTGATGACATCACCAAAGTTATTTATCTTCATATGTATTCATGAGACATGGTTGATTGTCTTGAAAGCTTGTGATTGTATCTTCTTTATCATTTTTGAGGACATTATTCATTGTAATCTGATTTGAAAATAAATAGAAGTGAGTTAATCTTATTTGAGCATAAATATAAGTGGTGTTGAGATTATCTTGTGATCCTTGCATTGAATTTATTTCATTGTGAAAATTAGATGCTTTTATGTGTGTGCTTAATAAGATTGTGTGTTTAGGGTTTGAAGCATAAGTGTGATAGTTTTATTGTGTACTGAATCAACCCCCCTCCCATTCCTTGTCACCTCCAATAGATTTTTTCTGTGAGGTGTTATTTTGAGGGTCTTAGATGCCTAAGTTATAATGTAATTTTTTTTATATCGAATCTATACTATGTATCTAATCTGATTAATAATTATTATGATGGATGTGTGTGGTCTTTTTTAGCCAATAGTGAATTGTTGGATCAAAGTACAGTTGAATAGATTGATGCTATTATCCTATCCCTTGATTTAAATTTAGTATAGAATGTTTCATAAAAATTAAGGTATTCATGTAATTTAAGGTTTAAGTTGCCAAATTTTGATCGAATACTATCAGAGTTACTATGTTATTCCTATCTGTCGGTAAGATTGGTATGTCTTAAGTAAAAGTCATAATAATGATATTGTATTGAATAATAAGAAATGTGGGTATTTTCTTTTCAGTTGACTTGTACTCATGATCTCATGGAAAAATGTATTATGGTTGAAAAACATAATGTAAAATAGAAAATATATATAAGAGTATAATAAGTTCTTCATTATTTCTTAGCTATTACACTTGGAATTATGTGTTGAAAAATAAACTAAAGTATAGTTCTTGGAAATTATTTGACTGTGATCAAATGTGGTAATGAACTTAGTCGTTATTTTTTAATTGATGTTAATCTATAAGGACTTAAAGATGATATAATAACTTATGTGGAAGTAATGTAATCAAATGTGGTAGGAAATATTATCCTAATTGTTATATTTTGTTAATATGTTTCTAAATTTATTCATTAAAGTATTAGAAACACATAGTCTATAAATATGTTGCGAACAAAATTTCATGTTAGTTCCTCTCAAACTGACGCTTTTACTATTTTTACAGATGGCGTAAATTAAGATATTCCTTGGCAATTTTTAAAAAAAGGTTTAGAATGAATTATTTGTTAGATTGAAGGTTGATCATGATGATTTTTGTTGTAATAAAAAGCATGACATTATTATAAAGATAAATGTTTACTTCATTTTCCTATTTAAAATAAAAGGTAATTTAGCCTGGATGATCATTGTAATAGCATAGAAAATATTATTGAGCTTGTACTTATTATGAAGTTTATATTTATAAAGTGGATTAATGTTTGTGTTATTAATTATATTGTTCTGACACAAATCTCAGTAATATGTCATGGTTGTATTATTAATTATAATTGGCATTAATGTTTAAGCTATATCTTTAAATTATGATGATGAATAATTGAGGTTAATTTATAATTTGGAAAAATGTAACTATGTTGATAATAAACTATTAGAGAAGTTATGTACAATGAAATGTATAAGCATTTGAAATTAAAATTATGACAATGTCATAAGGGACAATTAGAGGAATGAGACAATAACGCAGTAAGAAATCTTAAATTTCATTTAAGTTTCATAATGGATGTAATTAATCACTCATTAAAGTGAATATAACCTATTACGAAATTGATCTTTTGAACTGTAGCGACATATTTACCTGTGATAAATTTATATGAGAGAGAATGGGGGAAACCTTCGTGTAAAATCATTTAACTCATAATAATTAAGCCCATGGAATATGATGATGGAATATTATTTGGAACTAGACAAGACAACTTGGTATGGCGTCTATGATAGCATATTCATTTAATGATGCAATTCATTAAGTGAATACTACCTTATAGAAGGTATCCTAAGTGTCCTTTGAAGGTCCCTTAATTATGATTGTCACAACTATTATTGATTTTTACATTGTTGTTGGATTAAAATGTTGTAAATTTCAATCAGTGAAGGAAAAAGTTAGTTTAGAAAATATAAAAAAATTCCCTTAATTTGAAGCATTGATAAATATTTATTACATTTTGACCTCAGGTTTTTGACATGATGTTTCATTTTTTCTCTTAGATGATTAGATGAAGTAGTGGAATTATCTAAAATTTCATCTGTTTGTGTCCAATTTTGAAGCAATTCTTAAAGATATATATAATACTTTGTGTCATGTCTAGGAATCAAGTGATAAGCAAAAATGACATTATAATTATATTAGGAAGGATTCCATCTATAAGGATCGAAGGTTCGTATAGGTGGTAATGTTATGCATGAGGATTTAATGAGTTTCTAAATAAGATGATAGAGTTATAGCTAGGATAATTGAATTAATGAATGCTCATGATTGAAGATGGAGTGATCTCATGAGTCAAGCAAGTGCACATCACAATGAAGCTGCTGGTAAATGAAATCAAGCATAAGATAATATTGCAAATGAAAAGAGAAAATAATAGAATACTCCATATCATTAATAATAATAAACACAAAGGGATAGGTTATATATATATGAGGGAGAGAGATAGAGGCCCCACATTCTAGTGAATGTGAGACTAATCTTCCAAAATGACCCAATTGACCTCTAAGACCCTAAGCAAGCATAACGAACTGTGTAGGAAAAATCCAGTGGGAAAAGGCCTACACCAACACCCCCCTTAAGTGTAGCTTAGGTGTCCTAGAGAATTGGGTCCCAAAAATGAGGCTTAATGAGGTACCCAAGTACATAGCGATGATCTTGTTATCCATATTTTTCCCCTCAGGAAAAATATTCAATCATCCATGACCCAACATAAAAATAACCTGAGAAAAGTTGTTCAGATCTGTAAATAGGTCACAGAGGGACTCAACGATGGAATATCAGGGTTAGAAAAGAAGGTACAAGAAGGTAAATTATGCACCCGCAAGCCCAATTTTTTCTCTAATCTAGCTGCCATGTGTCCTATATCAAAAGGGACCCATTTTTCAAACTATTTTCCCGATCCTTTGTACGGACCCAATATAAACTTCAAAGGGGCATATCTTTCGACTCAGGGCTCGAAATATAACAAATCTGACACCGTTGAAATTTTCTCAACGTCCTCTATGCCATGGAAAGATAAAAACTCATTTTTTGTAATCCCTAATAGGTGAAAATAGAGAAAAATATTTGGGCCTTTAATGTAGGATCTTCTTGCTTCAACAACCATATCAGATTCAATATAATCTGTCATTTCCTCCTTATACGAGGCGTCGAATAAGAAAATGATACAATCAAGATAGATATGGTGGGTGGATTTATAGAAGGCATTGATATTCATTGGTTGAGATTTCAAATCAGGATTTGATGCGTATCTCATGGTGGTTGGAGAAGGATTTGATTTTTCCCTCTTCTCTCTCTCTTATTCTTTCTATATATTGTAATACTTCTCATCTTGTTCAAGAGTTACATTATGGGCATAGAGAAACTCTGTCAAATTTGTTTCTTGACACATTTTTTGAGCAATGAACCTTCTCCCATGCTTGGAAAATGTATTTGTGCCTCTATTCTAGAAATGTAATGGTCTGTGCACCTTTTAGAGCAATAAAAACATGTTTTTGTGGTGTTCTTAAACCCTTCGCATCATTTTGTTTTTTCTCCATGCCTCTCCCTTCCAGATTTATTTTCTATGAATGTATTTCATGTTTGTAGGTGTGAGATGTTGTGTTTCATGGATTTTAATGGCGAATTTGAATATTCGGTCAGTGTTACTTCTGTCTGACCTCCCTCATCTCCATTTTTTCTGTTTCTTTCTCCCTCAATAGAATATCTTGATTCCTTTGTTGGTGTATCACCACTTTAGTGTAGGCTCTATTTCTTCCCTCTTTCTCTCTCCTTGGTTCCTTGGAATGGTTACATTAGGTTAGATTTAGTTTTCCTGCACTGGAGTAGCTCATGTCAGGTAGTTTAGGAATAGGAACTAGTCTTGTTTGAAGGATCATTCCCATTTGCAAGTCCCACAACTTTGGGAATGATCCAATGTTATGAAAATCACACCAAATGAACCTACCTTAGAAAATTAGATAATTAGAACTCATTTGGGGGTGCTGTGATTTCACACTAACATATCTCTAGTATCCTATAAAATTTAAAGGATGTGTGTCTCCACAAAGAACATAGAGAAGTAAAGTGTAGAATGTCGCATGAAGAATGTTGTAGTAGGTCCAATTGTAACAAATGATGGAATCAAGATGTATATCTCTAAAAAATGCTCAAATATCTCCATGCTAGTGCTTGAATGTGCTAAAGTTAGTATCACAAGATTAACTGAAGAATATGGAAATGATGAAACATTCAATGAAGGGAAGAGAGCATGAAGAGACGAAAATGGGCATGGAACATTCAATGAAATAATTTCCATGGGAAGAGGAGAGAAAGGGTCAACAATATTCAAAAATTAATATTAGTCTACAAATGAATCACTCTGGTCTACAAGATGAATATCAAAAGGAACAAATGCATCATCAAAGTTATCAACAAGTGTACTCTCACTGGAAATAGTAAAGTCCTCCAAAATGAAAGTATGTGAAGGCTCTGGAAGAGAAAAAATCTACATAGGAACTGATGTAGAATCTATAACGAGACATTTAAGGTCTGACAAAATATCCTCCTATAGTGGGAGATTGATAAAAGAAAGAAAATTTTCCACCATGGCTATGTCATCACAAAAAGATAAGGAGTACGAGAGAGTACAAAAGTATCAAAAGAGATGATAGAAGGGGGAGGAGGAGGTGTAATATAGGTCATAGTAGGATCCCCCAAAAAGACTCTGAAGTCTACTCCAAACAATAAAGAGACACTCAGTGTGCTCCACATGGTGGTGTAGATCCCATGAAACATGCTGTAATAAGTGATCATAGGCCATGTCATAGGAATTGACCCAATCATTGTATCGATGTGGGTTAACATGAGTATTAATATTTCCATATAAGAATGGAATAATCTCTCGATCTGTGAGTGAGTGTTCCATGTATGACTACCATGAAGCATTATTTGTCTTCCCTAGAAGAACCACTGGATGCGAATCAACTCTCCTCCTCTAGAGTCTCTCATATATAGTTGTCATGATAGAGAGAAGACATCAATGCTATGAAAAAAAAATTGGTACAAACAACAATGATCCCCCAATGCAAACTCATGAATGGGACTTTAGGCATAGTCAAGAATGCATCTAAATGAGCAATCAATGCAATAAATACAAAGCGTAAACAATCCCCCCTAAATGTGGCACTTTATAACTTAGTGGTTTTTACAAAATAAATAGGTCCATGATGTGGGAAAATAAAAATTATGTACTTTTACAAAAAGAGGCACTCAATTTTGAGTTACTGTTCACAAGATATTTAAAAAACAATTTCCCATAAAATAGCCTATTTTAATAAAAGCTACACATAAATCTATAAACATTTCTTTGTGGCAAGGGTGGACCTATGCTTCCAACCACTCAATGGAATCAATAGAGAATGAATGGGATTTTTTTCTAACTCGTGAAGGGGGAATTAGTCTCCTGCCAATCTGGGCCTCACCCTTTGTCTTTGTCAGACAAAGATACAAGTTTTAAAAACACTTAATTCTCCTTTAATGCAATAAATAATATCAACTTATATTTCAAAAAAGCATAAAATGATAATGTAATAAAAATTCAAAATGATTAAATTAATGTAATTTAATTTTAAACTTGGAGTCCACGTGGAAGGAGAATGTGTTGAGATGAGGAGGGGTGAATTTTAGGTTTTGTAAAACCTAAAAATCCTTATGCATTCTTGTTTGTTGTTGTTTATTAATATGTAGCTGCCATGGAGGAGAACCTAATGTTTTTGGAGAATGTAGGTTTAAAGGATCAAAGTAACACTTAAAGGGGACATTCCAACTACAAAAACACTAATGTGGGGCTCAATACAGTTTAAAAAACACCCAATGCAAGTTAAAAACACCCAAGGGAAGCCATGAATGTAGATTGTAGTCCCAGAAATGTGGCATATCTAATTTATTTATTGTATTTTTTTGTTGTTTTACTACTATTGTCGCTACCATAGAGAAGCTATAGCTGTGATTCAACACTACAAGGGCATTTTTTGTAGATCTGAGGTTTTTTTGGGCATATTTCAATTAAAAAAGTAGTACTCAGGTTAAAAATGCCCTCTACGGGATTTTATTTACCCTCTAACACTATTTTTTTCAGAAAATGAGCAAAACAATGTGGCTACAAATTGTAAAAACACCCTCAGATAGAAAAAATGCCCTTTGTAAGAAAAAAGGGCCTTCTAGGAGGCCTCAACACACCAAAAAATGTCCAACAACTTTTAGAATGCCAAAAGAGGTTTTTAGAAGTCTGGATCTGCACCAAACTTCATCCAATGTTTGAAAAAAAATCTGAGAGTTGCTACATGCCTTATAGAAGACTGCAAAGGGAGTAAGGTCTCCTCAGGAACCAATAAAGCATGGTAGGAATCCATTACATCTCTGAGGATTAGAAAACTTAAAGTATGCACTATGTAACCATTTCAAAGGGCCTGCAAATGACTATATTACCAAAACTATACAATATACGAACAACTACAACCAGAACCGTAAGCAACAACGACCCACAAATCTGAATATTTCTCTTAGCAATTCCTTTGATAAGACAATATCAAATATCAAGATTTCATAAAAAATAACATCAAATAACCGACCAAACAATCATGAATACAGATTTGTGCTCTAATACCATGAAAGAGTTTTATCCAGGATCACCAGATCAACAAATGCACATGATGGAAGATGGAGTGATCTCATGAGTCAAGCAACTGCAAATCACAATGATTTTTTTGGTAAATAAAATCAAGCTTAAGATAATATTTCAAAGGAAAAGAGAAAATAATAGAATACTCCATATAATTCTGAATAATAAATACAAAGGGAGATGTTATATATATAAGAGGGAGAGAGATAGAGGCCCCACATTCTAGTGAATGTGGGAGTAATATTCCCAAATGGTAAAAATAACCTCTATGAATTTAAGAAAGCATAACAAACCATGTAGAAAAAACTCAGAGGGAAAAAGGCCTACACCAACAAAAGAGCAGGGTAGGGGTATAGGTGGATGAACTTCCATGAATTATTTTAAGGGGAAAAATGGAAAACGCATCATGAGTAATGGATTTAGATGTGACTTGAGGAGAAGGATTAGATTTCATGATGATGGGGGTCTGCTTAGATGACAAGTGAGGTCCTAGAATAGAAGGTGAGGGGATAGAATTTTTAGGTGGTTCAATTTTAGTAAGTGAAAGATCAATTTTGTTATGTGGGTAAACCATTGGTTTTTGTATGGGGATAAAAAGGTTTTTGATTGGAATTTGAAGGGATTTACCATTGAATATAATAACAATAAACTCTATGCAAGGATTCTCTTTATGTATTTCTAGGGTTCATTATAAGAGAACTCTTGTAAATTGGAGGTGGAAAATACTTGGTGAATATCCCCGGAACCAGTTTCACTGAAAAGTGGATATTTTGGGGTGTGTGTGTAAATATTTCACTTGATAAAAAGGCTACAGGATAGGAGGTTTTTTTTCATTTGTCAATAACCTTGTTGATGCATGACAAAAAAACTTTTGTCACGTGTCTGCAACCTCTACCCTCCTATCGTGCGTCAACAAACTCTCTTTCTCACGCGTAAAAAAACTCTCATTTTCACACATCAAAAAACTCTCTATCGCACTTCAACAGTCTTCACTTTCTTTTCACACGTCAACAAACTCCACTTTTTGTGCCTCAAAAAACACTCCTTTTCACACATTAGTGGAACTTTCTTGTCATATGTTTAAGAATAATACTTGTCTCCTGACTGTAAATTTGATGAGTATCTATAAAAATACACTTTGTGTATTGGCCTCTGTTGCTTCGCAAGTTTACTGTACTTGATAATTGATATAACCTCAAGTGGTATGAGTGTAGTATAAGTGTTCTACCTAGTGAATAATCTAGGATTATAGTGAACAAGTCACTGACTCATGCCAAAAAGTTCACCTTTTCAAATTTTCCTAAAATGGAATATTTTTCATATTACAAATAGTCTCCACTAAAATTATCCTTGCGTATACAGTTGTTATACTAGATGACTGAGTCAAGATTTCTATCTTAGGGATGACATCTGTGTAGTTTTTGTAGATGTTTGGATGTTTGATTTAATAGTCAGAACCAGATGTTGAAGTTTTATGAGGTTGGATTTGATTAATGACATGGGATCTAGGATTGTTAGATCCAGAAGCCTAGTTTTGAATTGTGTTATTGATAAGGGGATGATTAGGAAATTGTTGTTTGAAGATATCTAAGGCTTGATTTGGAGGTACAATGGGATTTTCAAGTTGTAATTCACCTTGGTCAACATGTTATTAAATGGCCTCTTTGAAGGTGTGATACCTTTTGATGTCGTGTCCTTGTACTTGGTAGTATTTGCAATACTTTTGTTCTCGATACAAATTGGGCTTAGGATGAGAATAATTAATAGGTAAAATAGGAGGGAGTTCTATAATATGGGAATCCATAAGCTTATTAAAGATATAACTATAGGGATTTCCTAAGGGAGTATAATTATGAGGGGATATAGGTGCCCTGTAAGGTTTTTCAATTTTGGATGCATTACGAGAGGAGGTGTTGATGACAAAAACATGTTCCATACATTTGAATTTGTCTTTGTTTGTAGAGGGCTTAGAGATTTCGAGTTTAGGATTTTTAGAGTGTAATTTAACCATACCATCCTCAAGATATTAGGTTTCTAACTTATGGGCCATGGTGAAGGTCTATTCAAAAGTCTAAAATAATTGGATTTGAAGTTGTGATGAGATGTGTTTAGCACAAGACTGAGAAAAAAATTCTATTAACTTTTTTGGGGGAAAATTAAATGATAATTGATTAATAAATCCATGCCATCTAGAAAAAATTCTATGATAGACTCATCTTACAACTGTTTAATAGCATATAGATAGGTGATGGATATCTTATGAGAGATGTTGATGCAAAAATGTTCTAAGAACATTTTTGTAAGTTGTCTGAAGGTAAAAGGGGAGTGCTAGAGAATGTTCATGTACCACTTGAGAGCATGTATTTTTAATGAAATTTGGAAGGTATGAAGAAGAAAAGTGTCATCATGAGCTATAAGATAGAAAGCATGACAATAAGCTCTTAGGTGTTGTTACATATTTTCCTTGATATAAAATTTAGTGGAAGTCTAGAAGTTCCCAATGAGTAGGATAGGGTTGAACAGAAATAGATGGGTAAATAGGTTCGCAACATATCTGTTCATATGATAGTTGATTTTTAAGCATAGATAAGGATTCTTCCATATTATCCACCCTATTCATGACTGTGTGTAGTTTCAACAAGGGTTTTTTGTTTGTTTGAGTAGATTGATGGGGTGTGCAAGATAGAACATGATGATTAAAGGGTTATGAAGAAGAGAAGTGTTGTAATTGAAATACGTTCGTGGGAATGAGATTAGTAATCTAAGGTGGAAAGAAAACAAATTGAGGAGGATTATAATAATATTTTTGAGGTATCGAGCTTATAATAGAGGGTTGATATATAGGTTAAGGTGGGATTAAAATGTGAGGTTGTTAAAGAGGAACACTACAAATATACTTAATAGATGCAATGGGTAGCGTTTGAGAGGGAGCCAGAATGGTTTTGATTGGGTTAGTTTTGATAGGTGGTAAAGATGGGGGAATAAATAAAACTAAGTTTTGAAGGTGAGTAAGTTGTGATGAAGGAGAGGAGGATATTTTAGTTTGAGGATGTATAATATGAGATTATGGCACACCAATCTGAGATGGTGTAGGATTAAGATTAAGACTAATGGATGGTAACGGTGGAGAAGGAGCATATGTGGAAGTAGTGAAATAGGTAATTAGTTAACTAACTACAATTTGATAACCTAGAGGAATAATTTGATCGATATGTGGTTCTTGAAAAAGTGATGAAGTCACATTAGGATAACTTGGGTGACCTCCTGTAGAAAGCGTTGTTGGAAGTTCATTGGAAAATGGATGACTAACATTGAAAGGGAAACTATGTATTGGGGTGGGATTAAAGGTTTTTGATATGAGGGACTACTTGGTGAGCAGGGATGATGGCCCTTGTGTTACATTATGAGTCAAATGATCTAGAATATACATAGATCTAGTATCTAGATATTGTTGAAGTAGGATGTAATTTTGGTCTAATGGTTATTTTAAACTCATGGGAATACTTAGATGAATCAAGAGTCCTGAAATAAATGTTCATAAAAATGGTGGTGTACGAGGTGGAATAAATTTTGGTTAAGATATTTCAGAGTGAGGTGAGTCCTAGATGTTCACCATTATATTAGGTGAGAGTACCGTTGTCGCAAAGACTGATGTGGATGAGTTAAGATTTCAAAACTATTGGTGAGTTAAAACCATGTAGAAGGAAAAAACAAGAATAAAAATAAAATATGGTTACTTACGAAGAAACACTCAAAAATAATATTTAAATTAGCTTCATTAAGTTTAAGATGTGTTAAAAGGAAAAAAATGGATAATGAAGGTACTTGAAAATATTTCTAAGGTTGGTTTGTAGTTTTGGATGGAGTCCTCAATATCCATGAAGTTACATGACGCATGAATCTATGATGGTTATTGGTATGTGGCATGATATATGGGCATACCCTTGTAGTTCACGATCCCATGGTCATAAGGGTGTCAGGATCTTTGCCAATATACTAATAATAAAAAACAGTTTTATACTCGTCCAGAACAATGAGTTAATTTTCTTATTGGGTGATGAAATCCCAATAATTTCCCCTGAGAGAAATATGTTTAAGATGTGTATATTGTGTATCTGGTTTGGTGTTATGTGAGAAGGAATATGTGAATGAAAAGTTTTTAACCATCTAATTAGACTATACTGTCATGTAAAATATGAAAATCTAGTTTTAAGTCCAAAAACTAAATGTTCATTAGATGAAGGAAAACAAACAATGATGCATAAATTGAAAGAAAATGATGAAAATGAAAATCACAAAAATAGTACATTTAATTTCACTTTTACCAAAACATTTATCTTATTTTTGAATCCAGAAGCAAAAAACATGGAGTAGAGAGCTTGTAATGTTAGATGAAAAATAAAATATAGAGAACAATATTGATAGAAGGAAAATTGAATAAGTAATAAAAATCAATTCATAGGGATCATCGATGATTCAATAAATTACTCGAAATTCACTGAAATAGTTGGTGATTACAAAGCAAAGAACTAAATAAATGAAAAAAGGAACATGGTTTGATCAGGCATGTCAGAATGTAACAGTGTAATCTAATTTCAAATTAGATTGATGAAATAAAGACCACTATATATCATTCAAGATATGGTTTAAGAAAAATTGTAAAGAATGTTCAATGTGATGATCTTTTTTCTGCATACGAGAACTTAAAACTCTAACAAGGATCCAGATCCTAAAAATCAAATACACTAATAAAAAATGTATTATATGGATAAATAGTGAGCTTCTTGGAAAATGTCAGTCCCAAGATTTAATGGACTTCCTTGCATGGGTGTCAACTCAAGTGTCAATTGATACTTTTATAAAGAAATATATACAAAAGCGTGTAATATTTTAAATGTTTTATTAAAATTTAATATGATAGAAATAAGAAATAAATGACTAAGATTAATTTCTAGGAGGAAGAGGAGGAATTTCTTGGTCCACATGATAGGAATCTACATTAACTGCATCCAAGAGAGCATTTACTTCTTCTACAATAGTGTTGGATTATTCCTTGATGATTTTAAGCTGATCTTCTATGTCCTCATGGTTTGGTGTGAGAAAAATCACACAAATTTTGATCTCTTGACTAATGCTATATTATTCCTAACAGAACAAATGTCAGACAATCGGTAGATCAAAAACTATAACTATGAGATTTGGAGTTTTAGGTAGACACATACACAGTGTCCATGCTTAAAAAAGAATATTATTAGAAGAAAAATTTGAAGATTTGATAAAATAAGATGCAAAAAGTGTAGGAATCATAGGTGATTCAGGGAATGTGCGCATAGGACTAGGGAGAAGAAGGGTGCTTAGGGAGAAGCATGCAGGACAAAGAGGTTTAAGATGTGTTTAGGAAAAACCACGATGCACGTGGAAGGAAAAAAATAGGTTCAAAGAACTTATCCATATTCAGTATTCTGAAGGAACTCGAGGAAAAATGTGACCGGACTAGGCATGCTCAATGGATAAGGTGCCATCTTGGAACCTTGGAGGTCAAGAAAAGGATATTTTGTGCAGAAATATTCCCAGAAGACATCATTGCAGAGAGTGGAGGGTTTGGAAAGGGATGAGCATTCACCATTGAAGGACCACATCGACACTTCACACATGATTTGTTCAGAAGAAAAGGCATGGTAGTGGGTGTTGATCCTATAAAGAGAGATGCTCAGACTAGAGAAAGACATAAGATAGAAGATGGATGATCTGAAGACATGATTTGAAGATCATGTAAGAGGTAGACAAAATACATCAAGAGTAAGATGATGTAGTAAAGTTAGGGTTTGGAGAACTTAGTGTTGAGGGATATGAAGGATGTAGTAATACTTTGTATGGCATGAGGATCTATAACAAGGGTTCAAATGGGAGGGTGTAGCTAGGATCTTTTATCAGGGAAAATTTGTAGGAATTAAATCCCTGTCATTTAACATGTATGGTATGAGATTACCTATTTTGATTGTAATGTGGCTACTAGAACTATTATGATGAATATATATAAGGTTTGTTCTATATATTATTCTTAAGAGTGCAAACCCTCATTTTATATGACTATCATGGTTTATATCTGATTTAGTATGCTTGTTATTAATTTTTTGTAAAACATTTAAGATGTGGATCTGTTAAATGCTCCTTCTACCTTATTAACTAAATGATTATACTTATCATTTTGTAAATAATTCTCCACTAATGAAAAAAAATTCTCACAATTCTCACATAAAGGACGGTTTTGGCACCCACTTGTGCCTCAGGTGAGCACCCAATGCCCACTCATTGACAGGTCAGAGCACTTGGGGTTATAAGTGGTATTAAGGGTACATAAAATGAATACATCTTAATTCTCTTTGCAGGACCTATTGTCAAAGTTTTTGTGAGAATGATGCATTATGACAGAAAACTTGATGCTAGACAGTGTCGAAGCATGGTTTTAGAGCATGAAGGATGAGTTTTCTCATAGATTTAGTACTAGACGGGAGTTTGATGCACGTAAATGGGTAGAAGAGCACATGTATCATGAGTTGTATGAAACCTTCTTTTGTTTCTTTCCAGTGGAGTTGTATGAATGGCTTTCGATGTATGCATCTAGATCAAGTTGGTACTATAGATATCATGTATGGACCCAAGATGAATATCAGAGGATGCATGATGTTGATCTGACTTAGACACATGTTGTTGATCATTGGTGGAAAATAGTAATGACTAGTTATACTGTGGAATATGCTATTTATATGTATTCTTTTCCATAGGTTATTAAGTTTGAGTTCTTAAGGGAGCCTAGAGGATCATTTTTGCATGTTTTCCCCTTAGCTATAAAGATCATGTTCATTACACTAAGTTTGGAAGCATTTCCTATGGTTGGCTAAGCTTCTTCTGAGCACTGGGTGAGGAAGCTAGGGTGGAGAAGGATGGCATACCTTACAGTTGAAAAGGAGAGGGATGAAAGATGACTCAAGTATAATGAATTTTGTTAAAGGGAGTTAGTTAGATAACTCAAAGTTGCAGGATTGATGGATTTATAGAGGCAAACATTGTGGGAAGAAATTGAGGTTCACATGGAGGATGTGGAGCCTGAGCTATCTGTGTTACCCCATCTTGGTAAGCCTGGGAGAGAGACCCCTTCAGCTATTGATGATATTTCATAACTTAGAGAAAGGAGATCCATCAATGTACATCTAAATCCACTTGATGAACAACTCCTGATGCTTAGTTTTCCAAATCTAGAGATAATTATTTCTAACCCAATTTGTATTGGTGGAAGTGAATGATCAACACCAAGGAGGTATAAATTTTCATTTAGCACATTTATGGCTGCACAATCATTCCTTGTATTTGGAGGTATATTTTATGGAACGACATTTGGTAAAATTATATGTACACAAATCTTGGATATCATGTCTGGAAGTGCTTTGAGACACACATCTGACAGCGGTGTAATATCACAGACAATTGGCATGTAGTTCAATGCGATAGTGGAGACATAAGGCGTGACTACTTTAGGACCTTCACTAGATATGGGAAGTGGATCTAGTTGAATAAGCACTAGTGGACCTGTGGACATGGTGGATCAGGAGGAGTACATGTTGATTTATCTAGTGGATCTAGTGGTGGAGGTAACACCTGAGGGAATCAAGGTTCTAGATCAGGTTGACATGGGCCTCAACCACCTTAGCAAGTATTCTTCAAAATGTATCTGCATCTACTAGATTACAAAGGTTTTGAGGATGTTGTAGAGCATGTACACAAGTGTGAGATGATATGGAATGAAAATGGGATCACTACACTCGAACGAAAGGAAATTTAGTTTGCAAAATTTTTGTAAGGATGCACGCATAGTTGGTACCGAAAGTATGACCCCCACCAGATAGTGGTAGATTACAATGTGATGCAGAATGCCTTCTTAGCTGAATTTAATATTCTTGAGTTTAAATAGAATATCATTAGCGCACTGAAGGAGATTTAACAAGGTATGGAAGAGAGTGTGCAGGAATATGATGCATGTTTTAAAACTCTCTTATCAAAACTATATTATGATATTTACCCTTCTTAGCATGCTCAATGATTTTTTGAAGGGTTGATAATGCCTTTTAGGATAGTTATTTTGCACAAGAATTTTATAGACGTGTATGATGCCTCGAAAGTTATCATGTGAGTTGAGGTTGTTGGAAGCGTGGATACCAGTGTTATACCTTTTCTTGAATCTCAGAATGCTGCAATGGAAAATCATATGGAGAAGTTATCTTGTGAACTTGGTGCATGATATTTAGAGTGGACTATGGTGCATAGATTATGAGGTAGAGGGGCATAAAAAGGAAAGTTTCCCTTGGAGATTGGTACACACCATAACAGTGGACTGTGAGATTTTACACGAAGATCATGATGCAAGTATGTGTCCACTAAAACAACACGTAATCCGTAAGAACATGTCTTCCTATTGCAATATTTACACCTCTACTATCTAGATGAGGTCAGGGAAGTATGCAAGATGTTAAGGTAAGAGAATATCATTCCTTTGTTAGGGGAATGGTTATGAGAGAAAGTACTACATGCTAAAGTAGAGTGCGAGAGGCAGGTTCTACATGCTAATATTCCTCCCCACAAACTTGACTATGATAAGGAGATTACCTTGAATGTGGTTGGGGATGGATGGATCCTAAGTAATATTATTATTGACACGGGCGTGGAAGTCAATGTTCACACCCTGGATCCCTAGAACCAAATGATAAGGCCCCCATTACAACCATCTTCAAATGTTTTGTTTATGGACAAAAAAACAAAGGTGATGCCCATTGGTGTTTTGAAAGATGCTGCTATCACTATCCAAGGGGCGAGATTCACTAGATATTTTGAAGTCTTGATGTTATTCGAGGTGGAAAATTTTTAGGCATTACTTGGGCACCCCTAGTTTTATAATAAAAATTTTGACCTACAGTTCAATAAATTGTACATGATTTTTACGAATAATGAAGAGAGAGTAAACATCCCCTTGACCGATGGAAATTCCACACCCTATACAAATCCCTTGGGAGAATAATTTCTTGACAAGATCTATGTACAATCGATCAGGGACCCTGAGATGGTTAATCCTACGGAAGGATTTATTCAGCTCAGAGATGTCTAATCTATGAGTCAAGTGTAGCATACGACAATTAGGCGCACATGACTTATGAGTTACTTGGGTGGAAATTAAGAGGATATGTTACAAGAGTAACAAATATGTGTTCAGTCAAGCACCTGGGAGGAAACAATTTTCCAAGTTACTCTAGAGGGGCCAACCCTGGTGTTTTTTTATGAGAGATGGATACCCAGTGGAGAAGTGAGATCGAGAGAAGAAGGATTCTTAGCTATAACTTGCTTGGGACCATAACACATTGGTGGGTGACACATCGCGATAGCTTTCTAGAGTGCCAAAAGATCAAGAGAAAAAGGATGCTTAGCTATAAATTTATTGGGACTACAACATGTTGGTGGGATACACATTGTGATAGCCTTCTAGAGTGGCACGAAGTAAGAATCATGTTCTCTGTTAGGTTTTCCTTAATCAATGCACCCACTATAATACAATATTATCATGCGAAGGAAACCACCTCATTTTACATCCAAGCATATGAGAAGGCCTGGATGAACAATGTAGAAGATTTACCACCTTCTCTATGGGTGCATAAGTTATACTCCACTTTACAAGGCTATGAGTGTGCATAGTGCATTCATTTAGAGAAGCACTGTCAGATAAGAAATTTTTAGGAGTTGACGGATGACCTCCTTCAATATTTTATTAATATCAGATCACTAAGCCATCAGTTGATAAGGTGTTGTAAGTTGTTAAGTGCATAACGATGGGAGATAGTGCCATGGTAAAGGATAGAATACTGGAGTTATTGGGAAAACTTGGTTTGGAAGCATGCTTTGATGATGAACCAAAAGAAACACAACTTGAGCGTGCATGCTTGGAGAAAGAGAAGGGAAAGATGGCCTATGTGATAGATGGTGAGGAGATGGAGAATTTGGATGTTAACCATACTGATGGTATGTAATTTTTTTTGGATAGTGATAATGAGCAAGCGCACACCTACCATGAACCCCTCAAAACAAAGAATGTTAACATTAGCTCAGAAACAGAACCTAAGGAGGCTACTATTGGAGACTATTGGTTAGAGAAGGAGGTTTTAAAGATAATTACTCCATTACACAAGTTTCAAGACTTATTTCCACGTAGATACCATAAGCTTAAAGGAGTCCACCATTCTTTGGAGGAGATGTAAATCAAGCTAAAGTAATTGGTGTGACCGATTCGGAAGAGACCTTAATGAATGAATCCAAATTTGTGCGTTCGGGTCAAGGAGGAGATAGAAAATATGATCACATAAGGAATCATTGAATTTTTGTAGGAATCATGATGGATAATTCCCATGGTCATTAGCATTAAAAAGGATGGAAGGATAAGGATCTATGTGTACTATAGGGATTTGAATGCAGTATGTGCCATTGACCCTTTCTAATCCCTTTCACTAAGGAAATCCATGAAGGAGTGGCTAGGCATGAAATCTATTCCTTCATGGATGGATTCTCAGGGTATCATCAAGTTGGAATTACAAAAGAAGACCAAAAAAATAAAAAATTTACCACTAAATGGGGAAGTTTTTCATACATGTTCATGCCATTTGCACTAAAGAATGCTCCTGCTTTGTTTTCACGCATAGTGGTCCAGGCATTTCAGTTGTTTTTCCATAAGTTCCTTCAAATCTACATTAATGACTATAAAGTGTATGGACTAGTGAGAGACCATTGTAAAGGGTTACGGTTCATGTTCGAGAGTTGCCTACAGTTGCACATATCCCTCAACATTAATAAATGTCTCTTTGCTACTCCATTTAGAACCCTGTTGGGTCATATCATATATAAGGAAGCTTTTTTAGTGGATCCCGCCAAATTTTTCATTATTGTGGGATTGGGGGAGCCTACTAGCCATAGTGCAGTGTGTGGATTCCTTCATCATATGGGTTACTACTGGAAATTTATCAAGGGGTATGCCAAGATTTCCGTACCATTGGAAAAGCTACAAAACACAAAATTACATTTCACTTGGGAGAGGCACAACATATAACATTTGATACATTGAAGAATAGGCTTATCAGTGCACCCATGTTACATTTTCCCTCTAGGGACAAGCCATTCCATGTACATTTTGATACTTCAGGGATGGTGATTGGGGAATTCCTAGCATAACCTAGAGAAGGAATTGTTTACCACCCCTTGTGTTTTGCTAGCAAGAAGTTAACACCAATAAAATAGAACTACACTACTACTAAGTGTGAAGCACTATCAGGGATATACATGCTATAAAAATTCAGGCAATATCTACTAGTAACACCCTTCATATTCTATACGGACCACATGGAATTGAAGTACTTGGTGAAAAATCATGTTTTACAAGGGCACATATGTTAGTGGGTCTTGTTATTTCGAGAGTTTGAGTTTACAGTTATTATGAGACCAGGATAAAGTAACTTAGGGCCTAAGCATTTATTAAGGATTGACTCAGGGGAGGATACTCAGAGCATTGAGGACACAATGTTAGACACTCAATTGTTTAGGTTATGACACACACCATCTGATTTGGAAGATATTTTTGTATTTCTCAGAACGGGTGTGGTGCTAGAGGGAATGAATAATCTCGAAAGGAAGCAATGAGGCATATGTATCACACCCTACATGTTAATCAGTGGAGACTTATACAAGGTAGGCCATGATGAGGTTTTTCATTGGTGTGTGTTGGAACATGAGAAAATTGCAATCATGGAGGAAGCACACTGTTGGATTGCAAGAGGACACTGTACGTACCCAAAATTGTGGGGTACTGTACTATCGAAACAACGTAACACGTGCCCCAAAGATGATACAGGTCTCCTTGCAAGGTGTTCAGGATCGAAAAAATCCCTCCAAGATGTGTTAACATCCCGCATACCCTGCTTAGCCCCTGCATACTTTGTTGTTCTCTTCTCCCCTCTTTTCTTTGCATTTTTCTCTTCAGTTACAAAACCGCTACCCAGACAGGGTGGAGGTCCTGTAACCGCCACCCTGCTCAGGGCGGCGGTCCTTCATGCATTTTATAGAATCCTCTTTTAACTTGACTCACGTAAATTTCAACATTTACCAGCTTTGTTTCACCACCTTTGGCTTGCATTTATGATTCTGGTTCCCTAGAATATTGTTTTGGCATTGTTTATGGTTTAAGAGATCAATTTAGTTTTTACCTTTGGGTGAATGCAAATGCTATAAATAGTTGTCTTGTGCTCAAGAAAATGGCCCCTCAATTTACCTCTCAATTTCTCATTTCAATTGCTTAGTCTTCCGTTTTGTTTAGGATTCATAGTTTTTTCCATTACATGCTTAGTTAGTGTTATTTTGCTATTAGAAAGCCACATATCCATCTTATGCAACTACTGTCATTACTACATGCAATCCATTGAAGTAAAACAGTATAATTTTCAGTAGGAAGCCATTAAAGTTGCATGTTTTTCTCATCAAACAGGATAGTTTCAGGTTCTAAACATTTTATGTTGCATGACTCACAATAAATCCCGCTAGTAATTGCATAAGCCAAGCTCTGTACTCTTGCGCTATCCCTCTCCTACTCGCATTGTATTCAGTCTGTTTCCTAAGTTTCCTTTGTTCCAATATCTACTTTTTTTGACACTAGCATTACATGCTTTTCTAGATCCACGTGAGCATGAAGGAACGAGGAGATCACACTGAGGGGACAAAGCCACACACGCCATCGAATTCACCACTATTTTGCAAAATCCAGGTTCAAGATTTCAAAGTTCTAGTTAAAACATATAAAAAAGAGTAGCCAATCATTTTATTTTAGTTAATTTTACTTTCAATATTTCCAGGGAAGCTATGGGGATTGATAGTTTCTAAGAAACTATGATTCACTCCTCACTTATGAGGTAGGATCGAGAGTCTTTCAAATAGATTAGATCAGTTATTTCATTATTTAGAATAGATTCACAACTGCACAGGCAAGTAGCTATACTCAGTTTCTTTGTTTGTTTTAAATTCATTATTAGTTTAGCTGTCAATTTCTAGATATATCAAATAAGTTGCTCTTTCAATTTCGTTCAAATAGTTGCTCAAAAAAACCCAAAAAAAAAGAAGTTATATATGTTATAGATATACTTCACATAGTTAATTTTACTTTGCTGTAGTTGGATTTACATTGTTGCTTTTGTATGACAATCACGGGACCTAGGGAACCCAGAGAATACATATTCGATCCAATCGTGCCTCAACCCAATCTCTTCATAGCAATAACCGACATAGATAAGAATCTTAGAATCCAAATCTTTCGAACAACAGCAGACATGCAACAGATCAGCTCCCATTTAAATGGGTTAAACGTAGAAGATGACCAAGCGCACATATTTGGGTCAAATCAGCCAAACTATAGATTACCCTAGATAAATATCCACATGAGTGTAGAAGGGCTTGAAAGAGAGAAAAAATTCTATTGTGATCCTTTGGTCCCACAGCTAGAGACAAGAGATACTCTCACAGACATATATACTAGCTTAAGAATTTAGGTTGCACAAACGCCTGTGAGATACTCTGAGAAAATCACACAACTATTGATTCTGAATAAAGAGGCCGAGAAAGCATATGACTATTGGATACTAGGGATTAGGGACTGATTCCACACATGACCATAGTAGGTCCGCAACAACCACAAGTCTACAGTTGTGACCCACAAATCCCACAACCCAAAGAATCCATAGGTGAATCAGAAATAGATGTTGGCTTACGCAAATTAGTATTCAGATCTACTCCACTTCCACCTATCATCATTGAACAATTATCCTTGTTAGATGTAGTAGCTAATAAAGCTTAGGAGTTCTGGACTAGAACAGACAATCACCTGTAGAGTCCACCGTACCCATCATCCACCCTATGACCTTGTCTGGAGAAATACACGAAACTATCCCAGGTCATTTTCCACGTATCCCACAACCCATAGACTGAATCATGCCAGAGCTCGATATTGATTGGAGCCTTCGAGTAGTCATCCTTGCCAATCGATCTATCACACCAGTTCAGGTTAGGAGGGCCTTCTTTGCCTTAGATTCGTAGTTTCCACTAGTGCGCATCAAAGAAATAAGATTACCTAACTATTTTTTTTGCATCCCACACGTATTCCATCCCCACTGGCTATCTCGGCATGACCTCGGGAGGTCGGGTGTGAGGAAGAGTTACTTGTAGATTCCCACGCTCGCTTGTCACTTTTCCATTATACAAAATTTGTGAACCCAACGTGAAATTCCTACTTTCTGGTTTGGAGTCATATTTCTACTTGTTGATCCAATTAAAATACTTTTCACTTCATCAACTTTCACCATCAACTTCACCAAAAAAATTGGTGAACCTGACGTGAAACAAAACAGTGCTTTCCTTTTCCTTATTACCTATTTTTTCCACCTTCGCTCATTCCCATTATTCTGCAGGTATTCATATACCCCCCAAATATGTCGAGATTCGATGCATATGGCAAACCTCTCTTAGGTCTTGAGGCATACTACGCTCAACTGAATAGACAGTCATCACCCTCGCTCTTAGCATCAGGGGACAATTATTCAGATAACCGGTTGTCAACACAAACTCCACCTCCAAGGATTAGATATAGCTCATCTTTCCAAACATAGGAGTTGGATCAACTCGCTCAAACACAACAAACAGAGCCTTCAGGCTTGAACAATATGACATTCACAGGAGAATCTAGCTCGTCTCCTCAAGTACTACTTAGACCACAAATTAGTAGAAAATCATACCCATACCTAGTTTTAGATGATGAACATTCAGTACATTATTCCAGGAATGAACAACTCTCTTGGAGTATGTACCCACCCATAAGGAGTTTACAAACAAAACCCGATGTCTCTTTTTAAGAAGATACCTCCATGCCACTACATATAGGAAATACCCTCGGGGAAACTTGGCAGGGAAGTGATCAGTTCATAGCAGGGTATCACAGGCCTGTACAACCTCAGGATATACCACAAATGCCACTAAGGCAAAATATCGTGACTTCACCAAATGAGGTCATTTCAACTTTAGTAGAAAACATTAGGGGGTTAGAACTTGCTCAGGCAAATCACCATTCTCAATTCATGCAAGCAGGAAATCTTAATCCTCCACACCATCCTAGCCAATTAAACCTCCTCACAGGAATAGGCACGTTGGGCATGCCTCCTCAGTATTCACAACAAACACCAACGAGAACCGCAATTTCTAACACCATTCCTGGAAAATACCCCTTCATAATTAAACATGTACTCTAAATCACCACAAGGGGATATGTTCTTCTCTCCTAGCATGGTTGCTCAAACACAGGGGTTTCCTTATGCCCCTGCCAACACATATGCTATGCCATATCAATAACCCATTCCAACGCCGCTCCCTCAGCAAGCACCATCAATGGTCAAAACCTATGTGATAAGGACTTATTCAGAATATTTGAAAGAGCCCTTAGATTTCACCATACAAAGCATCATGCTTCCAAGACCTCTTCCTGATTTTCCCAAATACAAAGGTGAGGGAGATACGAATGCACATATCAAGGCTTACGCCATAGCCATTTAAGAACTACTCCCTTGGGATGGGGTTGTTGCTAAAATATTTCCCAAAACCTTGGAAAGTATTGCCCTCGATTGGTATTATAGAATACTTGAGGCTTCCATCCATTCATTCAAACAACTTGTTTCAGAGATCATTAAGGCATTTGACATGAACAAATTATTAAGAACAGGAATCAGGGAATTCCTGCACACTAAGCAGGAACACAATGAATCTGTCGCTCATTTCATCCAGAGATGGCGTATAGTTCTTTATTCTTTAGCCAGTGCTCCAAACATGGACCAAATGGAACTATGTGATTTATTCCTTCACTCTCTCAGTAGAGAGGTAAAGGAAGAAGTCCAGAAATTCCCATTAAGAACTTACGATGAAGTACTTGAGAGCGCTCTCTGAATAGATCAAGTGGCAATAGATAGCAGTCATAAGACATATGGAGAAAACGGGAGGTTAATCACCTCCAACTAGAATACTACAACTTATCCTACTACCACAGATGTCAATCAAGGACCTACAATCCTTAATAAAAATCGTGGAGTGACAACATATGGAGTAACTGATCAGATTAAAAAGGTAAATGTTGTGAATAATCCACTGCTAATAAACAACCAATGAAACAACAACTTTACCCCAACAATCAATGCAGTGGATTTTAATCAATGGCAAGTCTAAACACAGGGCCCAAGAAAAAACTCAATTGGATATCAAAACTAGAATCAAAACCAAAAACAACAAATACAAAACTTTAATCCTAATAGGAAACGGTTTGATCAGAGTTTTGGGCCACAATATACACCAAGCTAACAAACCAGGAATTACAATCCTAACTCGTATTATGGTTTACACAAAATTCGGGGCCATGACACTAGAACGTGCCATGACTAGAATAAATTCATGCAACGTTTTCCAGAGGAACAAAGAAAACTCTTCATAGATATGTTCTTGGCAGATCCTGCGTCACCAGCACTAAATACTTTTACAGGGGTAGTTTCCCCTCAAAATTCACCCCTCAAGATCTTCAATGATCCGCTCCCAAACCACAACAACAATAGGTTAAATCTGAATGGGACAAACAAATGTGTAATTATAGGAAACAATGATCATGAAGCCTCAACTTCACTAAATCCATTAGTTGCGCCACAATTAGGAAGTTAGCTATGACCCAAGATAGTTGTTTTAGTGGAGTTATACGCCGAACTACCCGTGGAAGCTGTAACAAGGACACGAGAGTATTCCTATCAGTGAAGTCCAAGTTACCTACCAGAGACACATAACATCTAACAAATATTAGTAAAACCCATAGGTGCCTATGATTTAATTAGTGATCTAACAAAAACCTTCTCGCCCATTTCATTTTTGGACTTACTAAAGAACTCTCCTACCCACAGGGCTGCTCTTTTAGAGGCATTAGGTTTAGGTCATTTAATTAACATCACTCCACCTCTCGAAACATAGGTAAACCATATAGAATTTGATATCCACCCTCCAGGGCACATCCGGATAGAGATACCGAGTTTATATTCAAAATAGACCAAATGCTAACAAACGTTGAGATTACACGCCGAGGTGATCCAGCCTTACATTTGTAAGTATGGGTTTATAAAAATTATGTGAAACGTGTGATGGTTGACGATGGGGCAGTAGTTAACTTAGTTCCCTTATCTTTCCTTCAAAAGCTAGGGTATGGAGAAACTAATTATTCCACGACTCGAAATACACTAAGAGGCTATGATAGCCTTAAAGCCATGTCGATTGGAACTATAATACTATTGGTCACCTTAGGACCCAAAACAATCTTGATTTATTTTTATATCATAGATCGAGAAACCAACTATAATATGATCCTTGTCCGACCGTGGATACACCGTATGAAGGAAATTCCTTCTACGTTGTTTCAAGAACTAAGATTCTTGCACTTAGGAAAGATATTCGTAGCCAAAGGTGATCCAAAACCATTCGATATACACCTAGCTGACTTAAAGAAAAGACTAGGTGTTCACGCAGAGTTTGAACTCCCAACAAACCAACTTAATAAACCCACCGATGAAAAACTAGAGGAAAAGTTGGTACCTACAACAGATCTTGAGACTATGAGCCTATTCAAGACTATTCCAGCCCTCAAGGATGAGGCTAACATTATAGAAATAATATCATTAGGAACTACTACAAGAATTGTTGAATTACTAGAGTAGGATCTACCAATGTTCCTACCATTTGATTCTGTAGGCATGGGATATACCCTAGGTGTTGGTTCTCTTCTAGCAGAGGATCTCTGCATGGTGGAAGTAGAAGATGTTAACACAAAAAATATCCCAATGTCTGTATTACTAGCTAAATATTGGAATCTCCATTTCAATGGAGCTAAATGTCATTACGGAGCAGGGGTAGGTGTAATTATTACTTCTTCTGAGGGAAAAATCCTACCATTTACCTTTAAACTAATTTTTGAATGTACAAACAACAGCGCTGAGTATGAAGCCCTCCTCCTTGGCCTCATCTTAGCTAAGAGGATCGGTGTTAATAACATCAGGGTGTTAGGAGAATCATAATTGGTAGCAAACCAAGTCTCTGAGAGGTATGAAACCAAAGTTGAGCACTTACAGCTCTACAAAACAACTGTATTGAATTTAAGCAAGGAGTTTGACTTCATATGAATTGAAGCAATCCTATGAGAACAAAATCTTCTCACTGATTCAATAGCAACCTTAACATCACGCTTCACTCCAAACAGTAAGTTGGAAGATACCCATTTCATGGTATCCCTTCGTACTGAAGTGTTGGTGAAAATAATGTCAAACCCTCTTTTAACGAATAGATATGAGAACAAATCTACTATCCTAGACCACATTGATAGTGATACAACCACTCTTGATTACTTAAATACCTATGCAACGTTAAATCTCACCCATCATGTGATATATTTTTCCTTAATCCCGCATTCATCTTCCTACTTCGGAAATCCCATGACAGAGCTTCTCCCAAAAAAATACCTCAACATATACACAGTGGAGAATGGAGACGATCGGGAATTGCCTCCAACCCCGCCTGAGTTTGAAGAAGGTAATGCTTCTTTAATCAAAGAAATAATTGATATTAACATCGAAACGGAAGATGAACCAAGGATATTGAAGTTAGGATCCTTGTTAACTCCTTCAGAAGTAGAAATACACACTCGAATCCTCAAGGAACATCAAAAGGATTTTACATTTAATTATAAAGAAATGATAGGGGTTGTACCACATATTGTGGTACATAACCTCATCACTAAATTAGACGCAAAGCCGATCAAACAAAAATCAAGACCAATGAAACCCAAGGTAGCTCTCATGGTGAAAGAGGAGATAATGAAACTCCTCCAAGTAGGATTCATCAAACCAGTCGATTACTCTCAGTGGGTATCTAATATCATTCCCATTCTCAAAAATAATGGGAAGATATGAATCTACATAGACTTCCGAGACATTAACAAGGAATGTCCTAAGGATGACTTCCTGTTACCATCCATAGATATCATTGTTGACGCAACAGTTGGATTTGAGCTTTTGTCTCTCATGGATGGATTCTCAGGATACAATCAAAATATATGAACAAGACCAAGTGAAAACCATGTTTATAACTCCTTGGGGAACCTATTGCTACGCTATTATGCCATTCAGTCTCAAGAACGCTGGTGCTACATACTAGTGGGCTATGACATATATATTTCATGATCTTATTCATAAAATCATGGAATCCTACATAGATGACTTGTTGGCCAAGGCCAAGAATCGTTGTTACCATCCGGAAGTGCTTCTCGTCATTATTTCACGTCTAATAGATTACGGAGTCACGCTAAATCTAGAAAAATGCGTCTTTGGTGTAACAGGAGGGAAGCTCCTAGGTTACATTATATCATCATGCAGGATCGATGTTGACCCAACCAAAATTAGGACTGTTCTCGAAATGGTCCCACCTTCAGATGAATCTGGAATCAAGTCATTTCTCAGAAATCTTGGTGCAATTCGGAGATTCATCCTGGACTTAAGTTTCACCATTCATCCAATCAACAACTTACTCAAGAAATATTATAATATTGATTGGACCGAAGACTGCAATGAAGCTTTCGAAACAGTTAAGCATTTCTTGTTATCACCACCTACGCTAATGCCACCTAAGCTAGATCACCTGTTAATTTTATATTCGCGAGCTACCAATGTCTCACTAGCTTGTATGCTGGCTCAAGAAGACAATCACAAGAGAGAACGCGTGATCTATTTCATTAGCTGAACATTGCTTGACTATGAAACACATTATACACAGGAAGATCGAGAATTCCTTACCATAATTTTTGCAACCAAATGCTTAAGACATTACATTCTAAATCAAGAAACAAGGGTCATTGTAAAAACAAACCATTTACAAACTTTCCTCACATAAGGGTCCTTGTCTAAGAAGGCTAGACATTTTATAACCTTAATGTGGGAATTCGAATTAACATTTGTAAATCAGATAGCTATCAAGGGACAAATCATTACGGATTGGTTAGCCGATAACCCACTAGATGGAGGCAATCTAGTAGGTCTAGACTTTCCTGATGAATGCATATACTACATCGAAACCAGACCTCGTATCTTTGAGTTTCCTTGGTATACTAATATTGTTAATTATATCATGGACCATACGTATCCAAAAGGTGCTACACCGCAACAAAGAAGGTGGTTACACATTATCATAGCTAAATACGTCATTATAGAGCAAGTGCTCTATCGTAAAGCATTCAATGGAATGCTTCTAATATGTGTCGACACAGAATAATCCAAGAAGATTCTCCACGAATCTCACCGTGGAATGTGTGGAGGCCACTTCGGTGGCCATGCCACCACTTGTAAAATAAATCAGATGGGCTATTTCTGGCCTGCTCTAGAACACGATGCAATAGAGTTTGTACGAATGTGTCATAAGTGCTAATAATTCTCCCACGAGATCCACATGCCGACACAAGCTCTATAACAATCGCTACTCCATGGCCCTTTTCTACATGGGGCCTATATTTGATAGGGAAATTCTCTCCCTTATCTATAGACGGCCATAATTTCATAATCACGACCACTGAATATTTTACCAAATGGGTAGAGGCCATGCCTCTTACTACTGTACTAGGTTCTATAATCACCAAGTTCATTTTGAACCAAATCATTTGCAGATACGATGTCCTATAAATCATTATCTTAGATAATGGGACCTCTTTTAAGAATGACGAAGTTCATGAATTGTGCAATAAATTTAAAATAAGCCATCATACAACCTCCCTATATTATCATCAAGCCAACAGATAGGATGAAGTGACAAACAAAACATTAAAAGCCATTCTCCTTAAAACTGTGAAAGAAAACAAGCGAGATTGGCATTTGAAGTTATATCTGGCCTTTTGGGCCCACCGAACCTAATAAGAACACCAACAAGAGTGAATCATTTCTCGCTGGTATTTGGGGCAGAAGCAGTTCTCCCGCTTGAGGTTGAAATAGCCAGTCTCTGTATCTCATTACAAAGGATTCTGAATGAGGATGCTTATAGAGAAGCACATATCTCCCAACTAGAAAGTCTAGATGAAGCTAGGTTAGATGTTGAATAGAAGCATAGAGTCTATGCTGACCGGATGTGCTGGTAGTATAACAAGAAGGTCTATGAATGAGACATATATGAAGGTGATCTATTTCTAAGGCTAGACAGCCAGATCGATAAAAAGACCGGCGAAGGAAGGAAGTTTCGGCCGAAATGGTTGGGCCAATACCAAGTCACAAAATACTATGGAAATGGTGCATACCTCTTGTGTACATTAGAAGGTGAGGAATTTGGTAAAACAGTCAATTCCCTACACCTTAAACAATTCTATGCATAAGCGACTAGCACTATCTGTATAATTATATCTACATTGCATCTTCATATAGTTAGGATCATTTTGTCTTCTTGTTTCATACAATTTTGTGATCAAGGAACTCATTTTCAAAACAATTCATTACAAACTTCTGATGGTATTGGCATAAACACTCTAATCATACTTCTCCATTTCCATGATGTCATCAACTATTTCAGAATCATTTCATCACATATAGCTAGATATGACAAAGACTTAACGGTAACCATACCAAGGTCTGCATGTTTTTTCTCACTTTTGGTTTCTTCTTAGGATAGGTGTCTTGCCTATGGTCTGTTCTAGAAGCTTCATTGTGTCACATCTATCCCGTATGTATATCTCTTTGGAAGTAAGAGCATGCTGCCATTTTTCTCAAGTAAACGAGTCAAATATAGATCAAACAGAAAATTTAAATTTTAGACATTTCCTTGCCCCACCAACCTTTGGTGATGAGCTTGCATCTCTTACTAGTGACGTAAGGTTGGGAAAGTATGGAAATTCTCTTACTCACCTATGTCTTGTCCATGGTGATAAGCCCATACTTCTTACTAGTAGCATGGGGCAATGTGTAGGGGGTACTCTTGACGAATAAACATTAAAGGTCATAAGAAAACAATTCAAATCTTGAAATCCCGAGTCAAAAACAAATGAATCAAATGTCTAAAATTCCAAGAGAGTTCAAAACCACAGAACCCAAATTTTGTCTACCATGTGGCCATCTATGGATCTATGTCTAGATAAACCACAAAGCAAGTTACATCCCAAACTATGGAGTCACTCGAGTAGAGTAGGCTTGTAGCATCCTAATTTGGTTCCACAAAAGCTTTGCCTATCTTTCATCACTATCATTTCAACACATTTCATAACTTGTGCCCTTTCTAGCTCTCGATGATAAGCCCTCGCATCTTACTATTTGTGTGGAGTTAGGAGTGGGGCAAGTTTATCTGATCATCATACCAATTTGTCATCACTCGTTGTCAAAACAAATATGAAGTATCAAAAATTGCTTATAGAAACTAAAATTCAAAATCACATTGTGTTTGCATTGTCATATATCAGCATCATGAAATACAAAAAGAAGGTTAACATTTGTATCATTTGTTCTCCATTGCATTCTTTCTAAAAAGCATATAAACATAACATATTAGTTTACATGAGGAAATGGAAACAAAGTCATAGATGCCAAGAGTCTGATCCAAAATATATATATATATATATATATATATATATATATATAAATGGTCAAAATTCTTTTACAATGCCATCATGTGCTAAGCATGGTCAAAATGCTCAAAGAGCCCGGGAGATACAAAATACATAATAAAAATAGTCCAAAAGAGCCAAGTGGCTTCTCAACCCCTATGAGATCCCTCTGAGGGTGCACGGCCATGCCTAGGACTCTAGCTATGCCAGTGCTCTGAGTTCACGGATGGCTCACGATCCTGAGGGGCAGCTGCCGTGTTGCCATGAGAATGAATCCTCCTCAGATACTCTATTGTCCTATACCCTGCCAGCTCAATATGGAGGGTAGATACCATCCTGGCCACATGCCAGATAGGGGAAAAAATTTCGGTATGTTTTCCAGATACTAAAGGCTCCCCTGCATCCACAGATAGCTCTACACGATTCTTCTCCATAGGGATCATTAGGTTATCGATGCATACCCTGTGAATCAGGTATCACCACTCATTAGTAGTCTCTACAAACAAAGGAGAAAACAAATTAGAAATAATCAAGAGATAAAAATAGATGTAAAAAAAGGGAGAGATAGAAATTAAGGAAATCCTAACTAAAAGAAAACATTAAAATGAAGGAAGATAACTCACTCAGATCGCCGAGCCTCCAAGATGGATCTCTAGGGTCAGCACCTACCACAGATGTCACCACTGACTGAGGTACTCCTCCCGTGGTTAGAGCAATGTAGCATCCCTCTATGGACTCATCCTCCCCACCAAGGCTCTGGGAGAGTGGTTCCTCTGAAACAAGAGTCACCCTCTCTGCACTCTACTCCGCCCTCTCTGCCTGTAAAATATCCTGAGTTTCATGCCACTCAGGATAACTCTCCTCCTCTCCACCTAACTCACTAGCCTTAGCCTCGGTCTCCTACTCTGTCTCTCCTCTTGTGAAGTCCTCAGACTCGGAGTCTATGTCAATGGGGTTGTTGTTGCTGTGGGCGGGACCAGCGGCATATTGAAGTAAGGGTGCCTGAGGAGCACTGGCTCTCCCTCGAGCACTAACTACCTGCCTAGCCACAATAGGAATGCCAGGAGTAACAACTATCCAACCCCAGCCTCTAGGACCTCCCCGGGCCTCTCAAAATGATCTATATACTGGCACCACCGGGGGAAGCATACCCATGTAAGGTAGGCCAAACTACTGAGGAACTCGGCCAAAAGGATGTATCTCCACCCTCCCTACCCTGCCAACAAGTTGCCCTGTGGTGGAGCAAGAAATCAAAGTAAGAGCCTCCTCACCCCATAAACCTACCATGGCCTGGTACGATGTGGCCTCCATGTCATCAGTGGTTAGGGAAGAAAATGGCTGGTGAGGTGCTCTGAGCACTGACATTTCTATCCATCTAGCTGCCTCATAACTCCAGGATCTGCCACCTCTACACCTCTGCCATAAGGGATGAAGCGCTCATAGACCCAGCTCATAACCAGGGTCAGATGGCTCAAAGACTTCCCCTATAAATGGACCACCCTATAAAAATCATGGTAGGTAGTCCCAAGTATGTCGGCTCCCCAGGCATAAATCTAGCCATGTCCTTCAATCTGTGTAATGATGGGGGACCAGCAATATAATAGAGTGTCTCCTCCCTTATCCCCAATCAATCTCGAGATAAGGATCCCCATAATAGCCTGACAAATCAAGGGGATGGGGAGGCTAGGAATAGATCATACCCTCACACCCTTCTTCAAACTAGTGGATATAACTGCATCTACTATGTAAGAGGCCCACTGTGCTATTTGAGCCCGTGAACCTGCTGTCTCAAGAGTAAGTCGTCTCCCGATGATCGGGACCCCCAGGATATGGTAAACATCCTCCAAAGTAATAGTCCACTCACCTCGGACACCTGGTAATCGGAAGATGTTCCGATCAACATCCCAATATGAAAATAAGTCACAAAGTATGTGACTAGATGGTACAACATGTGGAACTTGTGATATACGCAGTATACCGACCCTCTGAAGAGTGTCCTAGTCGTCCTGAGAAAGGACATCTAATATTTCTAGGAGCCAATCACACTCTCTCTCCCAGCTCCATCAAATGTACTCCTCCTTCGCCTGCATTCACCCAAAAACCCACAAAACAGAGCAAGTTAGCATCCAAATGACATTAGAAAAATCATGAAAACACATAAGAATGCTAAAAATACAAAATTAACTTCAAAAATGTGTTGTTTGTACATTCTTTGAGGGACTGCCACCCTGAGTAGGGTGGCGGTTCCATAATCACCTCCTTAAAGGTGGTGGTCTTGTAACCGCCGCCCTGATCAGGGTGGCGGTTGTGTAACCGCCGCCTTGTTCAGTGCAGCGGTCGTGTCCTAAAAACCCACGCGGGTCATGTGCCCTAAAAATGCCTAAAAATACAAAAAAAGGACTATTTTGACTAAAAAAAAACCTACCCAGTAGGCGCCCGCCTTAGATAGACCTTTTAAAACTAACATTTTAAAAAATACCCCCCCATGACAAAGATTTTAGCATTTTTAAATTTTGGGGGTAAAAATGACAAATTGGGAAAAACTGACCTGTGATCTCGCAGGTCGATGTTCCACTCGCGGAGATATGATCACTATCTTGTCACGAATGTTTTGACTCTACTCTCGTCAAAAACCATCACCATGGGTCCCAGAGCTCAAAATCAACCAAATCAACACGCGTAAATGAATAGGAAAATGGGCCCACTTTTTCATATATAGCAACCTGACTTGTTTTGAATGCCCTTTCCACAGGTTTGGAGCGCCAGCAGAGGTAAGTTCTTATCCCCACACAAATGGTACATCCTCATTTCATATTATTTTAGTATTTATTTTCCGATCTACTTTCTCTATCTGCACTTGAGTTCTCTTTTCATTTTACAGGTGGCGGGAATTTTGGATGGCACCATTCTGACACACAGATGTATCAGGTATAACTTATAACTTCCCATTTCAGGACCGACATACTCAGACCCACCATTTTATGCCTCTTCATGGCTAAAACAATTCTCTAAGGGGGAAATATGTACGTACCCAAAATTGTGGGGTACTGCATTGTTGGAACAACGTAACACGTGCCCCAAAGATGATACAGGTCTCCTCACAAGGTTTCCAAGATTCGTAAAATCCCTCCAAGTATGCATTAACATCTTGCATACCCCACTTAGCCCCTGCGTACTTTTTTTTTCTCTTCTCCCCTCTTTTCTTTGCATTTTGCTCTTCAGTTACAAAACCGCCGCCCTGCCTGTGCGGCGGTCTCATGACCGACGCCTAGGCAAGGCGGTGGTCCTGTAACCGCCACCTTGCTCAGGGTGGCGGTCCTTCACGCATTTTCTAGAATGCTCTTTTAACATGAATCACGTAAATTTCAACATTTACCAGCTTTTTTTCACCACCTTTTTCTTGCATTTATGATTCTAGTTCCCTGGAATAGTGTTTTGGAATTGTTTATGGTTTAAGAGATCAATTTGGTTTTTACCTTTGGGTGAATGCAAATGCTATAAATAGTTGGCTTGTGCTCAAGCAAATGGCCCTGTAATTTACCTCTCAATTTCTCATTTCAATAGCTTAGTCTTCCATTTTGTTTACAGGGCCATTTGCAAGTACTGTCATTACTACATGCAAACCATTAAAGTAGAACAGTTTAATTTTCAGTAGGAAGCCATTAAAGTTACAAGTTTTTCTCGTCAAAAAGGATAGTTTAGGTTTTGAACATTTTATGTTGCATGAATCATAATAAATCTCACTAGGAATTGCATAAGACAAGCTTTGTACTCTTGCACTATCCCTCTACTATTTGCATTGTATTCAGTTTGTATCCTAAGTTTCCTTTGTTCCAATATCTACTTTTGTTGACGCAGGCATTACATGTTTTTCTGGATCCATGTGAGCACAAAGGAATGAGGAGATCACACTGAGGGGACAAAGCCACACACGCCATCTGATTCGCCACTGTTCTACAAAATCCAGGTTCAAGCTTTCAAAGTTCTAGTTAAAACATATCAAATAGAGTAGCCAATCATTTTATTTTAGTTAATTTTACTTTCGATATTGCCAGGGAAGCTGTGGGGATTGATAGTTTCTAATAAAATATGATTCACTCCTCACTTCTGAGGTAGGATCAAGAGTCTTTCAAATAGATTTTATCAGTTATTTAATTATTTAGAATAGATTCACAACTGTACAGGCAAGTAGCTATACTTGGTTGCTTTGTTTGTTTTAAATTCATTTTTAGTTTAGTTGTCAGTTTCTAGATATATTAAATAAGTTGCGCTTTTAATTTCGTTCAAATATTTGTTCAGAAAAACCCAAAAAAAGAAGAAGTTATATATGTTGTAGATATACTTCACAAAGTTAATTTTACTTTGTTGCAGTTGGATTGACATTGTTGCTTTTGTATGACAATCACGGGACCTAGGGAACCCAGAGAATACATATTCGAGCCAATCATGCCTCAACCCAATCTTGTCACAACAATAACCAACACAGATCAGAATCTTAGAATCCAAGTCTTCCAAACAACAGCAGACTTGCAACAGATCAGCTCCCAGTTAAACGGGTTAAACGTAGAAGAAGACCAAGTGCACACGTTTTGGTCAAATCAACCAAACTGCGGATTACCCTAGATAAATATCTACATGACTGTAGAAGGGCTTGAAAGAGAGAAAATGTTTGATAGTGATCCTTTGGTCCCATAGCCAGACGCAGGAGATACTCTCACAGACATAAATACTAGCTTAAGAATTCAGGTTACACGAACGCCTATGAGATACTCTGAGAAAATTACACAACTATTGATTTTGAATATAGAGGCCGAGAAAGCATATGACTATTGGATACTAGGGATTAGGGACTGATTCCACACATGACCATAGCAGTTCTGAAATAACCATGAATCTACAGTTGCGACCCATAAATCCAGCAACCAAATGAATCCACATGTGAATCAGACATAGATGTTGGCTTACGCACATTAGTATTCAGATCTACTCCACTTCCACCTATCATCATCAAACAGTTATCCTTGTTAGACGTAGTAGCTAATAAAGCTAAGGAGTTCTAGACTAGACCAGACAATCACTCGTAGAGTCCACCGTACCCATCATCCACCCTATGACCATGTCTGGAGACATACACGAAACTATCCCAGGTCATTTTCCACATATCCCACAACCCATAGACTGAATCACGCCAGAGCTAGATATTGATTGGAGCCTTCAAGCAGTCATCCTTGCCGATTGATCTATCACATTAGTTCAGGTTAGGAGGGCCTTCTTTTCCTTAGATTTGCAGTTTCCACTAGTGCGCATCGAAGACATAAGATTTCCTAACTAGTTTTTCTGCATCCCACACGTATTCCATCCACACCGGCTGTCTCGGCATGACCTCAGGAGGTCAGGTGTGAGGAAGAGTTACTTGTAGATTCCCATGCTCGCTTGTCACTTTTCCATTATACAGACACTATGCAGGGAATTCAACCATGTAAAAAATTCTTTTAGCATGGATTTGGGGGGAAAGCATCTACTAAGATTACTTTGAGGTTTACAAGGCTTGTGACCATTTCCAGTACCTTGGAAAACTAGGAAGAAGGGATGAGATGCCCTTGAGGCCAATAGCTAGTGAAACACCATTTGAGAAGTGAGACATTAATTTTGAGGGACCAATTTCACCTACTGCGTGAAGTACTGGTTTGAGTTATATCATCACTTGTACTAACTACTTAACAAGATGCTCAGAGGCAGTGCCTATAAAGGACTGCATAGTAGCAACATCAACTAAGTTTTTGTGGGAAAATATAATCAACATATATGGATGTCTTCTGAGCTTAACGAGTGATAGGGGTACCCATTTCTTAATTGGACAGTCAGAATCTTGTTGGAAGAATTATTTATAGCCCACCACAAGAGTACCCCATATCACCCATAAGCTAATGGAAATTCTGAGGTGTTTAACAAAATTATGAGTCACATGTTGACAAAACTTTATGATGTGGCAAGAAAGGTATGGGATGAAAAATTTTCAGTTGTACTATGGGTGTATAGGACTACCTAAAAGAAATTAAATAAGGGCACACCATTCCAATTGGTGTTTGGCTTAGAAGTTGTGCTACTAGTATAATTCATGCTATGATCCCTGCGTATTGCATGCGTAGGAGGATTAGATGATGAACAAGCAATACAAGAGGAAATGGAGAAGTTAATGCGGTTGGATGAAATGTGATCACTGGCTAGGTGGAATCAAAAGAATGAAAAGGAACAATAAAAAGCATGACATGATCTCCATATTAAAAAAAAAACAATTCGAGGTTGAGAAAATGGTCTTGCTTTATTACTCCAAATTTCTACACCATCCCAGGAAACTGAAATTCCATTGGTTAGGGCCATATATCATCTCATACATCCTTGATTCAGGTGCATGCCAGTTACAAGCACTAGATGGGATGAGGATACCAGGGCATTTCAATGGCAGTAGGCTAAATCCATACTATAAATAAGTCTTCCTAGTATGATTAAATAAGGCAGTATTTTCATTTAGCCTAGGATTTCCCTTAATGCATTTCCTTTATTTGTGTTTACCCTTCTCGTTTCTTGTTCCCTTTATTTTTGTTATTTTGTGCACATTATGCACAAGTAGGCACTTATTATTTTCAAAAAAATTCTATGGATAGACGACCATGCATCTATTTTCATGTGGGGTGGAGTAATAGGACAAGTAATGGAAGTTAGTAGTGTAATCTATGTTTCGATGGCCTAGATTGAAGGATCAAAAGCATGTAGTTTGGAAGAGCACATGTAGAAAAGGTTGACATAGGATTTTGGTGTAAAGAGTTTAGAAGACCACGTATAAGTATGAGAAGCGCAAGAACAATAGGAGGTAGGCGATGTCAAAAATCAGAGTAAGGATAAAAGAAGTGCCTTCTGCACTGAGAGTGCACATGAAAGGATATTCAGTCAATAAGGATTTTTGTGCACTAGAAGGTGTGATTTTTCACGCAGGATTAGGCATGGGAATAAGAGCGCTAAAGGTTGGATTTATGGGAAAAATACACCTTTATTGTAAAGGTACAATGGTAGGTGGCATTGCATTTATTGTGAAAAAGAAGAAAAAGGTATAATTAGAAGATCGGGATACATTATTGTTACCTTGCATTTGTGATATTGAAGAGATCTTGTGAACTAGGGCATCCTTGAGAAAATTTGCATGAAAGAAAGGTGTGAAGATATGAGTACATAGCTAGTTCGAAAAGTGAACTAGGGTGGAAAAATAGTACATGAGCATGAAGGAGATGGTTGTTGGAGTTTTTGAAGCCCGTAAGTGAATATGCCATCTTGTGGAAGGAAGGTTTTTTTTTAGGTTAGGATTCCATAGCTAGGGATCAAGATTGAAGGGATTTTTGCATAAGAATAGAGCCGCAAATTTGAGAAGAGACAAGATCATAAGGAAGAAACTAATTTCTAATAACTTGACAAGAGAAATGACACCAATAAAAGTAACCACCATCTCTAAAAATAAGGGAAAGAGAAAAGGGAAATAAGTTATTTCCACCAACTTCAATGAGGAATGGTACGTAAAGATGCAATACCCAAATGGCATTTTTCTTGCAAAGGAATGGGTATCCCATGTGAGAAATATGGTTGTAAGTGACTACAACCATAGAACAAGCACCACAAAGAAAGAAATGGCATTGGAAATGGTTAGACCTATAGATAAAAGGACACCAAATGGAATGCCAATCTACGATGATGAAGTAAAGGTGAAGATGGAGAAGGCCAGGTTATTGCAACTATATGAGTTCCTCTATTTCGGTAAACCAGAGTGGTTATACCAATGGCTGATGTTGCGTGTACATGACCACCATTTCTACTTTGCTGGACAAAGAATGTGAATAACTCCCCATATAATCTCAAAATTTATTGGTCTTACCTATGAGGGAAATTCATTTGATGATGACTTGGATATCAAAGAGGCCATCTAGAAGACTATGGAAGCCTATGAATACAAGAAGGGGTCATGGTATTTCAACATCTCTGTAATTCATGACCTTGTGATGAGGATGGCCACACGTTTAGTATCCAAGCTAAATGGACAAGAGAGGTGGACACATTTCAACAATTCCTAGTTGAATTTTTTCTGAAAGATCTCAGAGGGGACCATTTATAACCTCTCATATTTCATAACAGAAGAGATCATCAATTCCACGTAGGATAGAGAAAAGATCATGTTTGGTAATGTCCTCCTTACCATTGTGTTTTCAGAGATTGGATTTCCTGATGGGCTAGAGAAATTTGTATGGCAGTACCTAGATGAGAAACCCTCCCCTGCCATGATATTGGAGAAGTACACTTATGAAACAATGACGGCTACCCACAAGGCACTCCTAGAAAAATGGTATAAGAAGATGTGTGATGCATTTAGGGAAGAATGGAGGATACTTGAGTAGTTATCTATTTTCTATAAGGAAAAGATCAATTTACCATATACCAGCACTTTTGCATTGGCCGGTTCACTCTCACAGATGGTGCCAAGGGTCCCTGGTGCAATTTTCCATTCTCCATCATGAAATAATACTTCCAGGTCAGTGTTAATAGGATCAAGGAGTTAAATAAGTTAAGATTTTAACTCATCATGGTATACCATGACTACCATGAGCTGCATAGAACTTTGATATACCAAAAGAAGTGCACCTATGTGGAGAAGTATGTCTCCCATGATGTGCATATGATGAAACTAGTAACCTTGCCTATTGCTAAAAGAACCACAGCAAGGGTATATCTATTCAAAAGGCCAAATTATGAGAAGGGTTCTTATATGGAAAATGATTTCTCAAACCGAGAAGAACCTACCACAAGGAAGAATGTCACGCTAAGGAAAAGGAAGAGAGAGGAGTCACCTAAAAAAAAGGAACCAATTGCACAAATACCATAATCTACGGGTGCAGAGGATTTGGGCGTAAGGAAAATCACCTATGCATGAAGCAAGAATTCCCCTATAGAAGAGAGAGAGAAGATGCTTGAGGAAGATCCACAAGAGTAAGAGAAATCCCCTAGAAAAGAAAAGTCACCAAAAAGGAGGGAGTCGCCTACTAAAGAAGAAAAGGAAGAATCTCCTATACTGAAATCACCATTTAGGAAGAAGCAAAAAATAACATAAATGGTAGACTCAGAAGAAACACAGAGCATGGAGGCCATCAAGGGTGATGAGGACGACGATGTGAATGATGAGGCTCAGGACCATTCCATGTACAATGTACACGACTCAAAGGAGGGAGGGAATGAAGAGAAGGATGAGGATGAAGGATACACTCATGAAAAGGGGGTAAGTGAGGAAGTAAATGAAAAGGATCAAAGGACCCCAAGCATGGGTAAGTAGTAGATAAAAGATTCCACAAAAAGGGAGGTAGCGTGCATAATAAAGGACTTGGTGGAATAGGAGGTGGAGCGCAATCCTGATGAAGTACTCTAGGATATGGAGGAGGAGAGTGTAGAGTTTGAGTATAGAAGCATAGGCAGAGATCCCAGCCTAGTGGTAAGCTTCCCTAAGGTAGTGCACATGGGAAGGAAGAGTGTGGTAGTGGAGAAAAATAAAGGAATGAGTTATATCAAAGATTCAATTAAGGTATTACACGTGTGTTTCCAAAGTATCGTGCCTTCCAACAAACTCCTTGTATGGTATTCATTCAAAAAATAGGGTGCCTACCCACATACAAGAAAGATTCTATCTTGGGATTTTGAGTCCCATGTTGATGATCCTTAGTTCAAAGCAAACCAGGAGGTGCTGATGAAGATACCAGAAACTAAGGGAGTAAACCCTCTGGTGAATTCTCAACAACTATCAAATAAGAAAATTTGTAACTCACTCAAGAAGGTATCGGTAGAGGTTAGGGAAATAATCCCTAGGAGGCATGACAGAGTAAGGGTCCTGGAAGAGGAACTAGAGAAGAAGAACAAAGAAATCATTAAGAAGAGCAAATATTTAAAGTAGGAAGATTTGATCAGCCCATAATTAATGCACAAATTATGGGTGGAGAAGGTGAAGGTGCATGAGGTTTACAAGAAAATAGAAATGATCACAGACACTATAATCTTGAAGCACCCAAACTTGGCCCAACTTGAGAAAAAATATGAGTCAGCCATGAAATTATTGGAAGACTTGACCTGCAACCTCACCATGGAAAGGCAATTGCTCGAGTTAGAGTCAACAGAAGAGGCATTGGTGTGCCAGAAGGAGGAACAAAAATTGAATATCAAGGAAATAGTTACTCGATATTCCAATCTCCTTGCTACTGTAAATAGCACCAAGCAAATAGTTGTGGCTGTGTATGATAATTGTGTTGATAGGGATAGGGTGGCAAGCATTCTAATTGCTACACATGAGGCAGATTAAAAGGATTTCCAAGAGAAGAACAAAGGGAACAGGGTGGAGTGGGATAAAATCCTAGACAAGGTTGAAAAGAAGTTGGAAATAATCAAAGCCTTGTAGGGTTTGATTAAGAATCGGCTTAAGGAGTTATACCCACAGGTCACTCGCAAGATGGACGTGTTAGACGACCTTAGATAGCAGTTAGAAGGAATTGTTGATACACTAAATGCTAAAGGTGACGAATTATGTTTTGTATAGGTGAGTTCTCTAGTGGGTGACCTACTTGCTGGTGAGGAAGTTTTTCAAGTGGAAAAACTTGTGGATTTATTTCCAATGCTCTGGGAATCTAAGTCCCTCTACTTAACTGGTACAGCTACCATATATGCATGCATGTGAAAAGGTTTATTTCTGTGGTGGCCTTTTGACTGGGGATCCAATAGGGGAACTCCTTTGACGTTGTGGAAAAGCTAGCGATCTTTTTCTAGGGAAGAATTTTTATGAAGGTGGGAAAGGGAGTGAGAATAAAGGTAGGAGAACTAATAATGCAGGTAGAAAATTAGATTCTTGCACACACACTAGTTAGAAACTTCAACACATGCATTTATGGGAAGAAACAACTCTTCGTATGGAAATAAGATGAGATAAGATTGTGAACTCGAAATTTCTAAAATATCCTCATCAAAGAGGCTACAAAATCCTTCTTCTTGTATTGATGCTTAGACAAAAGTTATACATAATGTGGGAATGGAAGAAATTCGAGAATGGAGGAAAGTAAAAGAAAATGGCTATCTCCTTTGCTTTCTCCAAGTGCAATGCACTCATGAGTTTACAAGATCAATTTATAACCTCTTACAATGGCATGAATAACCCATTAAATATCTTGCAAGAAATGGTTACAACTTCTTCTCAATCATTCCCGTCTATTCAGATTCTTGATTCGTGAAGAAACACCAATGGTGAGAAAAACCAAACTTTTCATAATGCAGCTGTTACACTCATTTTGTAACTTTGAATTTGAACCATTCATCTTTCCTTTGAAACTTTAAACCAAAGTCATCCACTTTGGAGAACTTTACTAGAGCAGGTGTGGAGGATGTATTTTACATTTTTAACATTTTTGGTCTGCTCACCCACTTTTGATATGGACTTGACACGTGGCCTTACTTGAGTGGAGACAGAGTCACTGGTCATTTTTATAATTTTACCTTTTTTCAATGTGGGTTCAAAAACACAAATTGCTCCGCTGGCCCACCTCCTCGCTTTGACTCTTTTGATGCGGGCTCAACATTTGACTTTTTCCTTGGTGTGGGTGGGACTACGGGTCACTTTTTAACTGTAAGCCCATTTAATGAAAACAAGGCTCAAATTCTCAAATCTTCCCGATGACTTGCTTCCCCCTTTTGGATAAAAGACTCAAAATCTCAAAAGGCTCCGATAATCCACCTCCCCTCTTTAACTCTTTTTATGTGGTATCAATATTTGTATTTTTCCTCCTAGCATGATCGGGGATGTGGGTCACTTTATGACTTTAGCACTTTTTGCAAAAAGGCTCAAAACCTCAAAGTTCTTTGCGACCCGCTTCCCCACTTTGAATTTCAAATAGTGGGCTCAAGATTTGAATTTTTTCTTTAAGCATTTTAGCCATGGTGCCTAAAAAAAATGATCCACCTTTCTTCCTTTCACCAAATAGCCAATCGGAGCGTTCCGAGGCCACATGGCCAAATTGACATTTTTTGCTAAAATAACAAAAATGTTAAATTTGTAAAAGGACCCATTCCACTACATCCAATTACATATGTCCACTTACATGTGGATATTGGGACCAATATTTGACAGGGAAAAGATGACCGTCATTCAAAAATATGGAAAAATGAAAAAAAGAGGAAAAATCCACCATTTTACACCTAATTTTCAAATTTCTTTCACGAACCAAGGAATTGAGAAAAATACGAGATTCAACGATCCATGACCATAGAAAAGATGGGAAATTTGATTCAAATTGAGGATGTAATAGAATTTTCACGCATCCAGATAGGGAAATGGAAAATTTATCAAACCACATAGACTAGAGAGTTTAAATAACTTCAAAGCATGAATTTCTCTATATTTTTGGACTTGCAAATTTACTTGAACACTTCAAGAGGGCATAAGCTCAAAATTTTCAAATTTGAATTAAAAAATAAAATGGGGATTTCGAGGGCAAAAATAGCTAGCTCTAGCTTGGGGACATGACATGGACTGAGCATAGTGAAGACATGACATGGGAATCCAGAATCTCAAACTCTAAACCTTGTAATTTGTTGACTAGTGCCTTATCCATTGGGCCTTGTAGAGTCATGTAAAACTTCGAGAAATAAATATAAGAAGAAGGAAACACACAAGCACACCATGGGAAGGAAACACATGACACACAACAAAAGGGGAAACAAAACCACACAACAGAAAGGGAAATACACCTATGGTACAAGGCGGGGGAACAACCCGCTATCAATGATGATAAAATTTCAAGAATTTCCTACTTTGAGGAAATTCTAGTGGCGTTCCATCCAAATATGAGAGAATAAAATCACTCTCACCACAAAATTCATGAATCTAGAATGGGCCGAGCCATAATGAATCAAATTTTCCATGGTTGACTTTTAGTTCTCTTCTCTTGTCCCATAGCAGAATGAAGTCTCCAACTTTGAATTCTCTTTCCTTGGCCTTATTATAAAAAATATTATCTACTTTAAATTGGTGCTTTGTAATGTGATCCACCACTTGGAGTCTATTTTCTTCCAGCTTCTCAAGAAAGAGGATCCTCTTGTTAATGGAATCCTTGTACTGACCATCTTCTATTTCCTGTAGCAGCTTGAGAGCTGGCATCTCGATCGTGAGAGGAATTTCTACTTTGAATCCATACAACAGTTGGAATGGTGACATACCTATTACCTTATTTGGAGTGATCCTATCCACCCATAATGCATCGTATAACCATTTGTGCCAATTCCTTTGATTCTCGTTTACAAGCTTACAGACAATGGTCACAATGTTCTTGTTGCTTGATTTGGCCTGTCTGTTTCCTTGTGGATAGTAGTCAAAAGAATGAGATCAGGAGATTACATAGCTATATAAAAACTCGGTCAAATCTCTTGAAGAGAAATAGGTAGCATTATCTGTTATAGTCTTCTGTGGCACTCTAAAACGGACATTGATATTCTCCTTGATGAAGTTGCATACTATTTTAGTGTTATCTTGTTTGGATAGAATGGCTTCCACCCATTCGGTGAAGTAGTCTATTGTTGTGAGTACATAGGTGTTTCCTATGCTTGAGTTAGGGTTTATAACACCAATGAAGTACAACCCCCACTATTGAAATGGTTCTTCAATAACCACAGGCCTGAGTGGTAATGCAATGAGTTGTGGTCTTCCAACAAACTATTGGCATGCTTAACATTTAGAAACCCAATCTTGAGTGTGTGCAAAGATGGTGGGCCAATAATACCTTCCTCGGAGGATCTTGTGTGTAGTGACCATTGCTGAAAATTTTCCACCACATGCTTGGTCATGGTATGATTTAAGCAACTTTTCTTATTTCTCTTTATCTACACCTATGAGGAAATAACCATCCAGGCCTCTTTTGTAAAGTGCATGATTCTCAATTACAAATTTAGTTTCCTTCAGCTTGAGTGTTCTCATTTTCTTGTAATAAAGATGGGGGAAATTCTCCATACTTCAGGTAATAGGTGATATTAGTATACCACTCATCAGTAGTGGTGAAAAAGAGAACTTGTGGGTTGTCTTCTGATCAAGTTGAGCTAGCACAGTTTTCTTTGCCAAGTTGAACTTTGAGTGTTTCATCTTCAGCAATCAACTTGCACAAGCCATTTCCCCTTACTAGATTAGAGGGTCAAATCTCCAAGTCATATTCTTGAGTCTTTGCAATCTAATTTCCTCTTTTAGCTTTGAGATCCTATTGTGTCAAGATGGACTTGATTTCACTTCTGGGGACCATCACCACCATATGGGAATTGAGGATGTAAAACCTGAAGTTTTTTACAACCTTGACCACTACATAGGCATGCTTATGCATTTGGCTATATTTTAGCTTATGATTTTTCAAAGGGAAACTCATGAAAGCAATAGGTGCTTCCATGCCTTCATCATTTTTCTGAACAAGAATATTAGAGAGTGTATGTTCTGATGCATAACAATACATAATGAATTATTTGTTAAAATCTAGAGATACAAGAGTCAGAGCCTTGGCAATGGGTTTTTTGATCTCTTCAAATGCTTCCTTCCCTTCATTGTTCCATTTGAATTTTTCTTGTTATTTCATCATAGAAGTGATGTGCTTCGTCAAATCAGCAAACTCAGGCACAAAATGACGAAGAAAGTTCACCTTTTCGAAGTATGAATGAACTCATTTCTTGCTTTTGGGTAGGGCTAATGTTTGAATGGATCTAATCCTCTCAAGATCAATGTGTGCTCCATGCTTGTTCACAATGTGCCCCAATAACTTGCATTTTGTGACTACAAAAATACACTTTTTTGGATTTAGTGATATGTCATGTTTCCTACACCTTATAAGTACTTGTTCTAAGTGATAGATATGATCTCCCCTCTTCTTTGAAAATATTGTGAGATCATCAAGATATATGACAATGCAATGCTTCAAATATTTGAAGGCCAAATCCATCGCACTTTGGAATGTAGCTCCTGCATTGATTAGGCTAAAATATATTCTTCTGTAGGAAAAAGTTCCCCAACGTGTTGTAAAGTTTGTCTTGGTGCAGTCCTCCTTTGCAACTTTGATTTGATTATATCCCGATAATCCATTAAGTAATGAAAGCATTTAAGATCCAGTGACTACTTGTAGGATATGGTCCATGATAGGAAGAGGATAATTGTCCTTTAGTGAAGCCTGGTTCAGGTTGCAAAAATATACACACATCCTTATTTCACCATTCTTCTTTTGCATTGGCACAATGTTAGCCACCCACATTAAATGGTGGATGGGAAATATGATCCTTGCATTAAGCATCTTCATTACCTCCTCCTTGATGGTATCAACAATCTTTGGGTTGTACAACCTTTTTTTCTTCCTGAACGGCTTAACACCCTAATTCAAAGGAATTGAGTGATGCATTTCCTTTGGTTGGAAGGATTTGATTTCATCATAAGAGTAGGCCAAGACATCTGATTATTTATTGAGTAATGTAACAAACCTTTTTTTCTTCAGGTGAGCAACATTTTCCAATATTCACCGTCCTTGGCTCCTCTGGGGTACCAATGTTTTCTTTATAAAAATAAATTGGGCACCGAGAAGATTATTTTATTTCTCTTGAATGAATCTATCATGTTTGTCAAAGAGGTTTTCTAAACATACTAGGCCTTTGGGAATTTTGTTCCCTTTCAATTTGATTACTCCCTCATCATAAATCCCTTCAATTCCTTCTTTCTCTTCTTTGGGGACTTCTTCTTGGTGTGGATTTTCACCTCCTTCGAAGAAGAGATTATTCAAATTATCCCTTTGCTCTAAAAATTCTAGAATTTGGTTATCATCATTGAATAATTGCCAATGATTTGCATTGTCTGGTACACTAGGCCTAAATACCATTTCAATGGTCACTTTGTCTTTACCAAAAGAAGCATGAGGTGTCACTAGGGAAGCTGACATTGTAAGAGAATCAGCCTTTTCATTTTGTTCCCTTGGAATATCTTCAATGGAAAATGCATCAAAATATTTAATGCAGTCCCACACTCTATTTCTATTGGTGTGTGTATTTTCCACATCATCAGGTGAGTCGTCTCACTTAGGTGAGATCGTAGGTCCATGTGTCATTCAGGGGCCATTATGAGATTTCCTTATGTGTCAGTGTGTCAGCGCATTAGTGCGTCATATGTGTCATTGGGAGTTACACTTCTATTCTGGGAATGTAACTCCCCCTCTCTACTCGATTTATCATGATTGCAGCACTAGGGGTTACGCAACACATCCTATATGTACACGTCTTTTGATCTATGAGATAGAGGATATTTTTATGGCTTAACCAGGTTCTGCCCGTTTTTCAAATCTTTGCATGCACATTCGGTTGATACTCACTCCTCCCGATATCTCTTCATGTTGTCGTTCGCATATCTGTTGATGTGCACGTCATCCCTCGTGATCCTCGCTTGTAGGTTTTGAAACCCTCTTTCATGGTATCAGAGCGGATCTTGTGGATTCATGCACTCATCAGTGTTTTTGTGCGTGTTTTCCAGCTTCTGGCGTGATATACAGATCTCTTTCAGCGTGTGTCGTAATGGATATTTTAGTTGTGCTCTTCATGCATTGATTTCAGGCATTTATACCTCTCTTTGTGTTCGTGGGTTTTGGTTTCTTGCTCGGGTGTTTGAGGTTTTTGTTTGATTTTCTAGTGTTTTTAGGTTTAGTGTCTTTGACTAATCTATTCTCTGGGGTTATATGCATGTTTTGTGGACTTTGGGTTACAGATTTAAGAGTTTTGTCTTTGAGCTATACTTCATCTACTCACCTTTCATGTCTACATGCATCCTCCTCCTGGTGAATTGAGGATCTCTACATTGGTTTGGTGGTTCAGCTTTTGCATTGTCCCGCATTTTGGATTATTGGGTGACACTCATCATTGCTGATTTGTTGATTGTGATCCTTCAAATCTCTGTGTATGCTCATTGTGGTTTGGGGAAAACATTTTTTTCTTGACTACGTTCAACGCACAGCTCCAAAGCCTACGTTTTCTCCTTGCATTGGAAAAAATTTTGACCACATCTTGGCCTCCTTCCACCTGCTGCCACGTTTTTTTCGTGTTCTCTGTTGTGCTGTGTTTTCTTTACTCAGAGTTTTGAGTCTCCTTGTGGCTGGTTTGTGCCCTCCTCTACATTGGAAAACATTTTTGACTTCTACAGCATACCTCTCATGGGAAAAACAACTATTTGGGACATGGGATCAGTGTTTCATCCACTCCAACTTCTTCCAACAACAACGTCATCTCCACGTGGCATTTTCATCTTCCATCGTTTTCTCCTCTGCTAGCACGTGGTCTCTGCTACCTCCTGCGTTTTGTTTTACATTGGAAAAACGTTTTTTGGCTAGCTGTTTGGTCATCTCTATTACCTGCTCACTTTTGGATGTTTTTGACAGTCGTTCCAACTCCAATAGCTCCCACATTCTCTGGTTACTTGTTCTTCTGCCTACCCAAGACGTTACTCTACCTTGGAATTTGCAATCAGTCATTTTTTTGGGCATTTTTGGCATTTTTGGGCGTTTTTGGGCATTTTGGGTCTTCAAATGGCTCCTCTCACTTGTGTAGACCTGCCACACCTCCCTCCGGCACCTAAAAAAGACTTCTGGGCATGTGGAAAGCACCTCCCACCTGTATTCTGGTCAGCACAGCTGCAAAACAGCGGTTACACCAAGTAGGAGTGGGACGTGGTATCTTCTTGCTGTCTAGCTCCTTATGTGGCCTTGACCACTTGAAACATGGGTCCACCTCCTTTTTTTAATGTTTTAAGGTGGTTAAATAAAAAACATTTCATTTCATGGCATGTAATAATCATTTAGGCTGTTTTTGGCTTGTAATTTAATCCCCTCCTACGAGTGTTGAAGATGGAGGGCGAGGTCTGGGGTTGGTAGGAGGCTAGTCCCCCCTCGCAGTAAAAACAAACTATGCCTAAAATTTGATTCCATTTCCAATGAATACCCACATGATACCCTTTTCACCCATTTCATGTACCTTTTTAATGCGTTTGCAGCATCTAGTGCATTTTTCGATCAGTTGCGGGAATCGTTTTAATGCGATAACTTTTGACTCGCTGCTCATTTTTTAGCGCTTCCTTGGTCAAAGTTGCATGATTTTTTGCACTTTACGTGATGGAATTGCCAATTTTGTAAACACACTACTTTTTTAAAGTTCTGCATTCTGGGGGGGTTGATTGTACTCTTGGGCCTACACACGCAGACACATTATCAGTTGAGTCTGACGTCTTTCTTTTGTGCATCTTGAATTTTTCATCATGGAGAGTGCTCTTTCTAGACATGAGCATCGTAGGATCACCTTATAGCCTCCGCCACTTCTCACCGGGAAAGAGAACTATTTATCTTGGCATGATTCCATGGAACGTTACTGCACCCACGAGGGTCTTTTACCCTTCTTGCTTGGCCCAGTTCCTGCACCCACTGATCATCGTCATCTAGAGGAATTCCTCAACACTTGCGACCACATCTTTGGTCACATGATGATGCATGTCTCATGTTATCTCTAGTTTCACATGGCAGACTCAGATCTACCTCACCGTGTCTGGAGCATTCTTCAGTCAATCTATGGAGACCCTTCACATATTGCCGCCATCATTGCTGCTACTGATTCAGTCTTCTCCTTCATTTCTTCATGTGATGACAGTTCCACTGACATAGTCTCGCTTAGTTCTACTTCTGATGACGAGGATTGTGCATCCAGTTCTGATGTCGAGAGTACTACAAAGGACTCTTCTCCTCTTTCTCTCACTATTCCAAACATTATTGTTGGTGTGGAATCGCAGCACCCCTGGATGCTGATCAGACTTCCAATTCGATCGCTCGAAGCATCCAGTGTGATTACACAACATGGAGCTTTTCCCAAGTGTGGGACCTCACGAAATCGGAAAAGCTCTCTGGATGAAGGTCATCTCCTATTCCTCTATTCAGATGCACGAATAAAACGTAGAGAGTTTACCAAAAAACCTAATCTAACTTGCCAAGGAGATAGGGTAGAGAATGCATAAAATAAAACCTAAACTACGTAGGTGATGCACTGAGGAATGTTAAACATTCATTTGGCAAATTAAACACAAACCTCATCAATACAATACAAACACCATGCACAGGTAACCAAACTGCAATAAGATATCAAAAATGACAGCAATTAATATATGAGAGGGTTTACAATCAATCACAGACATATATATTGCTCAAGGGTCGATACAGTACATTGCAGTGGCCAAGAGGCACAAAATGGCATTACAATCCATATGGGAGGTTTGAAGGCTCCACGAATTCTCTTGCGAGCAGGAGAGAAGGGAGGATGCAAAACGAAAATGTCCAACCATTTTTTAGAGCCTCTCTCGGCCATTTATACAAGGAAAATGAGGGAGAAGAGAAGAATTCGGAGCTTCCCCAACCACCTCCAAAACTGCACCTAACTTCCACAAAACCATGGCGGTAGGTAAAAAACTCAACAACCTCGAAACATGGCGAACTGTCCATTTCTGCGTCAGGATTTTGCACCTGTCGGGTTCGGGATTCCCTTATGCATTCGCATCGGACTTGGAAGATGGCTCGACATGCTTTCGATTTGTGTTTTCCCGCCGTGATTTTCCGCCTCTGAAACCTGATTTTCTTTGCGTCGAGTTTTCCAACCCTTGCGACATGTTCTTTACTGTCGGGTTTTCCAACCCCTCCGACATTCTTCTATGCCATGTTTCTCCGCTTCTGAAACCCAATTTGCCTTGCATTGGGTTTTGCAACCCTTGCGACATGTTCTTTGCTATCAGGTTTTCCAACCCCTCCGACATGCTTCTGCGCCATGTTTCTTCGCTTCCGAAACCCGATTTGCCTAGCGTCAGGTTTTCCAACCCTTCCAACATGTCTTTTGATGTCGGGTTTATCTGCCCCTCCGACATGCTTCTGCACCATGTTTCTCCGCTTCCGAAACCTGATTTGCCTAGCGTTGGGTTTCCAACCCTCCGACATGCTCTTCTTTTGCGTCGGGTTTATATTTACTCAGGGGTAAATATATACAACAATTTGGCGACTCACGGGGTTACCTGCCTGCTAGGTAGAAGATCAATGGCCTTTTAGTGATCCATTGGGCATGGAGTCATAAGCAACCCTGAAACCAACCTGATACCTGATCCCGAGCCTGACACTGCAACTCCTTCTCCGAGAGCACGCTGAACCGTAGAAAACCAACCCAGGAGCAAAAAAACCTGTGCTAAAGCACTTAGGGAAACTGAAACCTAACTACAACAGGACAATGTGCATACGCACTTAGAGGAATTGAAATCTAGGCTGATATTTACAAGGGTAAAACTTTTCTCTTTTCAGTAGCAATGTTTAAGATAGATTCCGTTGACCGGAATTGGGAGTTCTTCTCCGTCCAATGTAGACAATTGGAAGGAATTACTATTCTTACATCCCGTGACCATGTAGGGGCCACTCCAAATGGCATCAAACTTGGAATACTTTCTCAGTTTTTCCCGATCTGCAACCCATTTCAAAACTAAGTCCCCTGCCTGGAAGGTCCTTGCTCTTGCCTTCTTATCAAACCACCTTTTTACTAAGGCCTGATCTTTCTCAATTGTCTGAATTGCATGTTCTCTAATTTCTACCAATTCCATCAACTTTGCATACCTGGCCTCCATTGGTTTGAACTCAGCCAACTCCAACTGCTTCATGAACTCCAATGCAGGTAGTTCTAATGATATAGGCAATATTGCCTCTTTTCCATAGACCAAATTATAAGGGGAATTACCTGTAGACCTCTTTGGTGTTATTTTATCAGCCCATAATGCTGATTTTAGCTTGGTATGCCATGTTCTTTGATTTTCATCCAGAGTCCTCCTGATGATCCTTAGCAAATTTTTGTTTGTGGACTCTGCCTGTCCATTACCCTACGGGTAATAGTTTGAAGAGGTGCTCAAGTAGATTCCATTCTTGACAGCCCATTCTGTAATCTTAGAACCTATGAAGGCCAATGCATTATCGTATATGACAATGGCTAGCACACTGAACCTGGTCATTATTCCTTCATAAAACTCTAGTATATTAGAATCGTTTTCCTCTTTGAGTGCTACTGCTTCAGTCCACTTGGTGAAATAGTCTGTTGCTATGAGAATCCACTTGTAGCCTTGGCTTGAGTTTGGATTAATGACCCCGACGAAGTCCAATCCCCATTGTATAAATGGTTGGTCAACCAAAATTGGGTGCAATGGAAGTGCTGCTAGTCTTTCTTTTCCTGTGAAGAGTGCACATCTCTTGCACTTTCTTATCCATGTATAGCAGTCACTGAAGACTGTCGGCCAATAATACCCTGCCTTCATTATCTTGAGAGCTGTTACTCGTGGGGAAAAATGTCCTCCAGAATCTCCATCGTGAAAATCTCGTAATGCCCTCTCAATTTGACCTGTCCCAATGCACCTCAATAGAACCCCATTGATGTCTTTCTTGAATAAAGCACCATCAACAAGCAGATATGTAATAGCTTGTAATCTAAAGTATATCCTCTTTGCTTTGCTCATTTCTAGAGGGCATAGGCCTGTCTTTAGGAAGTATATCATACTCTGAGTCTAACAAGGAGTAGGCACATTATCATTTTCCTGTTCTTGACCATCCTGTAGTACCAAGGTAGTCTCTTTTTCATCACCTACTTCAAATTGTTGACTCAAGGCTAGCTGCTCACATAGTCCCTTTCCACGTACTAGTTTTGTGACCTTGATCTCGATGTCATATTCCATGACACGAGTTATCCATCCTACACGTTTCTCATTCAGATCCTTGTTTAGAAGGAATTCCTTGACTCTCGCATGGGAGACCAACAATTGGATCTTGTTGTTTGAGACTAGGTGCTTGAATTTCTTTAAACTCCTGATCACTGCAAGGACATGCTTTTCAATGAAAGAGTACCTTGTTTTGTATTCCTCCAAGCCTTGACTGAAGAAAGCAACTGGTTATTCTAATCCTCCTTTGTTTTGTTGGACCAAGATTGCAGAAATTGTGTCTCCACCACCAAAGACATACAACACGAAGTCCTTGGAGAAGTCTGGATTGACGAGAGTTGGGGCTTGAGATATAGCCTCTTTTATTGCCTCAAAACTTGCCTTTCCTTCAGATGTCCACATAAATGTTGTGCTCTTCTTTAACATTAGCGTTATTGGCTTCACAAGAGTAGCAAAGTTTGGAACAAAACTGTGGATGAAATTAATCCTTCCTAAGAAGCTTTGAAGAGCCTTCTTGTGACTTGGTAATGGCAATGCTTGAATTGCTTCAACTCTTTATGGGTCAATCGTCAATCCTTCCTTTGAAACAATATGGCCTAGAAGTTTTCCCTCGTGAGCCAAGAATATGAACTTTTTGGGATTCAATGATACCCCAAATCTTCTACATCTCTGAAATACTTGCATCAAATGTAAGAGGTGATCCGCTGCATTTTTTGAGAATACAGTGATGTCGTCAAGATATATCAGAACTATTTTATTGATCAACCCCTTGAATGCCATATCCATTTCCCTTTGGAAGGTGGCTCCAGCATTTGATAGTCCAAATGGCATCTTCTTGTAGGCATAGGTCCCCCATTTGGTGGTGAAAACTGTCTTGAATTGGTCATCTTCTTTCACCATCACCTGATTATACCCTGAGTAGCCATCTAGGAGAGAGAATCTCTTTGAACTGGATACTACTTGTAATATTTGTTCCATTGAATGAAGTGGGTAATGATCTTTGAGAGATGCCCTATTGAGGTCTTAGAAGTCCACACATAACCTAATTTCTCCGCTCTTCTTCCTGACCGGAACCAAGTTCGCAACCCAGCTTGAGTGCTTGATTGGGAATATAATGCTTGCCTCTATTAGCTCGTTAAGCTCTTTCTTCATTAGAGGCTCAATGTGAGGGTTGATTGGTCTCTACTTCTGCCTGATGGGCTTAGCATATGGATCCAATTCTATTGTATGTTGTGCCAACTTCGGATTGAATCCTCTCAAGTCTTCATAGCTCCAAGTGAAGACATCTGGAAATTCTTGGCAAAGCTGTGTGAAATCTGATTTCTCCTACTTAGTGGCCACTTTACCAATTTGAAGTGTTTTGCCCTCGCCAACCAGAATTGGTCCTGAATCTTATCTCTTGACCTATATGTTAGCCTTTTCCTTACGAAACTGGTCGTTAGGGTTGAAGATAGACTCCAACGTTGCTAAACCTTTAGGAAGCTTGTTTTTCCGTAGCTGCACTACTTGATCCCCATACTGCTGCTCTAGCCTATCCTAATTTCTAGCTGAAAATTCAACCTCTTCTTGTAAAAAATTGATGATCTGTTGATCGTTCTCAAACACTTGCCAACTTGTGTTATTATTTGGAACTGCTGGCCTCACGATCACATGGATATGTGGTTGTGTTTTTTCCCTTCTGATGTTGTGAACCACATCAAATGTTGCTCCAACTGCTGCGAGCCTATCTACAGCTTCATTTTTCTTCCTGGGTATGGACACAATGTTGAAAGCTTTGAAATCCTCAATGAGGTCCCATGCCCTGTTCTTGTAGCTCTTTAGCAAGTCATTCTTTGTAGCATGTTGCCCCCTAACTTGGTTGACGATTAGCTCGCTATCTCCGAACACCTGCAAGTTCTTTATGCCCTTTTTCCTGGCCTAATGAAGTCCATGAATCAAGGCCTCATATTCAGCTGTGTTGTTTGAACAAGAAAACTGGAAACAAAAAGTTGAATAATATTTTATGTCTTGTGGTGAAATCAACACTGCACCACCTCCAGCACCTTGCCTACTCCTTGATCCATCAAAAAATAATTTCCATACCTCATCATTTTCATCCTTTTGTTTATGCTGAAGGATGTCAGGAATGGGTGGATTTTCTTCGTGTACACAATACACGCCCAATTCAGATTCTTCAATTTCCTTGTATGGGTCAAATTCATGACTCTTGTTTGCACATTCATCCAAAGTTAAATTAGGAATTTCCTCGACCTTAGTACCTACTTCTAGATCACTTGAACACTCCTCCTGATCAAAAGCTGCGCAATTTGCAATGATAGGACCTAGTACATGAGGCTCAATATGGAAATTGGTGATTGGCTCTGACCTGATTGTTTCTTTAGCTCCATACCTTGTCCTAAAAAACATGTGTGACCAATTTGTAGATAAATATCCACTAATTTTTGCAGTGAAGTCTCTTGATAGACACAACGCAAACAGTGGCGGGAGATCAATTACAGACACATCTTACAGAACTATAACATTAGGATAGGCATGTAGTGTTAGGCTTAACCCCTTGATGACCCCAACTGTTCCCACTGCCATTCCATCTAGTTGCACTACTCCTTTCAGCACTGACTCATACTTCAAACCCAGTTGATCTGCTATTTGCTTCGGCATCACTGAACTACTAGCTCCTGAATCAATCATGTAGTTGTGTACCAAGTGGTTTCCAATAATCAACGAAACATAGAATGGTGGAGGATTCAAATTTTTTCTTGTCTGGCCCCCATCATGTTACACTACGTTAGTGAGAACTTTATCATGTCCTTGGTTTGATACATTTTTGGTAGACCAATTAGCCATTGCAGCCTGCAAAAAATCTTGTTGCCCTGGGATCGCCAGCGATTCCCACATGGAAATGTTCACATGTGTATTTTTCATTTAATCGATGATGTTGAAGGGGGATGAATTGTCCTTTTGCTGTCCCTTACTCGGTGCAAGCTTTTCTGGAGCTTGAACAGGTGCATGTGTTGCTACAACAGGTACCTTAGGCTGATTTTGCACATTTGGAGTTATGTTTGGTCTACTGACCCCTTGTTGTGTAAGAGTGGGTTGAGAAACAACTAGATTAGACGGTTGTCCCTCATCTATGCTTCTCTTCTTTGACCGTGTGTTGGCAGCCACACCTTGGAAAGGCTATTGGTTAACTCCACAGAAGTCTTTCGTTTGCCAATTGGCCAATGTGGTTTCCGTTGGAGGTCCTTCTTGGCTTGGTTCTTGAGGCACACCAATGGTTTGCACCATCAAGGCCTGATTCAATGCACCATTGAAACATGCTGACTGATTGTGAGGTAGATTGCAAGGGTAACACTAGTTGTACTCTTGTGCCATGTTGTTTTGTGTTGGAACCAAGGCTCTTGAGGATGTCGTTGCATTTGGATCATACGGTCGAAATGGCCTGGCAGCTTAAGGTTGTCCTTGGTTTTTGTTTTGATTTGCAGCCTGAGCTGGTGGTGGTCTATTCTGTTGGTATGGGGGGCTAGCCTGGTACTGCGCTTGAGGCTGATATGGTCTAGCACTTTGAGCTTGCTGTCTTTTGATAGTCACTAGCTCATTTTTGAGGTTCTGTAGTTGTTTCACAACCTCCTGCGATTCCTTTCAAGTATTCGAAGAAGTTGACGCCTCATTATTGCTTTGATTTCTAGGATTTGGAATGGGATTCAACTCTGGTGCTTGACTGGTTGTAGGATTTCCCATATCCGGATAGAGAGGCATTGGTGCCCTTGGTGCAAGCTTACCAGCTTGGATCAAATAGTTCTCTGCTCTAATCGTTGTATCATAGGCCCCTGGCAGCGTTGTCCCTCCCATTGATTGGATCATCATGGCTATGTCTGAATTTATAGCCTTTAAGAAATAAAGGAATGCTCCTTCGGCAGTTGGCCTAACAGCTATTGGAATCCTGTCCCATGTCCGTTGGAATCTGAAGTTGAAATCTATCATTTGTTCGTTATGAGCCCTTTTGATTGTTGTCAATTGTTCCAATAAGGACAAATTGTCCGCCCTCTCCCCGAATTGGTTACAAAGAGCTGAACAAAGTTGGTTCCAATTCGTAATGGACCCTGCTGTAAGGATCCTAAACCATTGTAAGGCCTTGCCTTTGAAAGATGAAGCCAACAACTTGACTGCAACATCCATTTCATTTATTTCATGGATTGCACATGCATTAGCAATATCCTGGATGTGATCAATAGGAGTAGTATGATTTTCTCCTGTGAAATAGGGTATATTCTTTAGTGCTGCAACTAGAATTTGATTCTGAGCATTTAGGGAAAGTGGACTACTACCCGTGAAATTGACAAAGGGATTCAGTGGTAGATGCACCATTATGATTGGCCTAAGAACCCTGGTTGATGTGAGAAAAGCTCTACTAGGTGGAGGTGTAGAAAAAGTCCTGTTAGGTGGGGATGGCGATCTTTGTGGTCTTCTTCCTCTCCTTCCTCTGCGTGGTGAAAGTTGCAAGTGGAAAAATAGCCCTTCTTCTCAAGTATTAGACCTGGTTCGAATTCTTCTCATGTGCTTAGGTAACTTATGCTGCTACACTGCTGAACTCTATCCCTTCGGAGTCGCCGGATGTGTTAGAGAACAAGCCTCTAAAAGGCCGGATTTTTCCAAGTTACACACCAAACTTGACAGTATTGAAAATATAATTTAAAATTTGAAGGACGTAGAGGAGACAATCTTCAATCCGTAATTCGGGCCTTGTTGTACAGCTGCGGATCCCTGAAAAGTAAGGCGGAACTTAGGTCATGTGATGCAACTCACAAAACTTGAATTACCATGTGTTGGAACTTGGAACATGTCCGACATCCCTCAAAACCCAAAATACTGCTTTGATGTTCTCGGACCCCGAAAACCCGAAAACACTAAAAACCTGAAATTTTGGAAATCAAAATATCAAAAAAAACTAAGGATACCCTTTTGAAGATTCCCCTCAGATCTACCAACTGGTGAAATTTTGGCCTGTTTCGAGCAATTTAAGCCCTTGAAAAATGATTTCGGAGTTCAGTCCGGAAGGAGCAAAAATCAAAAATTTTAACACTGCAATTTCTTCGAGTCAAATTTCACAAAAACTCCTTCAAATTTTTGTGGAATGACCTCTTGGTCCCACCAGGCGTGCCAAAACTGTTGGTCTGGAATTGCAGCACCCCTGGACGCTGATCAAACTTCCAATTCGATCACTCGAAGCGTCCAGTGTGATTGCACAACATGGATCTTTTCCCAAGTGTGGGACCTCACGAAATCAGAAAAGCTCTCCAGATGAAGGCCGGCTCCTATTCCTCTGTTCAGATGCACGAATAAAATGCAGAGGGTTTACCAAAAAACCTAATCTAACTTGCCAAGGAGATAGGGTAGAGAATGCATAAAATAAAACCTAAACTACGGAGGTGATGCACCAAGGAATGTTAAACATTCGTTTGGAAAATTAAACAAAAACCACATAAATGCAATACAAACACCATGCACAGGTAACCAAACTGCAATAAGAGATCAAAAATGACAGAAATGAATATATGAGAGGGTTTAGAATCAATCACAGACATATATATTGCTCAAGGGTCGATACAGTACATTGCAGTGGCCAAGAGGCACAAAATGGCATTACAATCCATATGGGAGGTTTGAAGGCTCCATGAATTCTCTTGCGAGCAGGAGAGAAGGGAGGATGCAAAACGAAAAATGTCCAACCATTTTTTAGAGCCTCTCCCAGCCATTTATACGAGGAAAATGAGGGAGAAGAGAAGAATTCGGAGCTTCCCCAACCACCTCCAAAACTGCACCTAACTTCCACAAACCATGGCGGTAGGTAAAAAACTCAACAACCTCGAAACATGGCAAACTGTCCATTTCCGCGTCGGGATTTTGCACCTGTCGAGTTCGGGATTCCCTTATGTGTTCGCATCGAACTTGGAAGATGGCTCGACATGCTTTCGATCCGTGTTTTCCCACCGTGCTTTTCCGCCTCCGAAACCCGATTTGCTTTGCGTCGGGTTTTCCAACCCTTGCGACATGTTCTTTGCTGTCGGGTTTTCCAACCCCTCCGACATGCTTCTGCGCCATGTTTCTCCGCTTCCGAAACCTGATTTTCCTTGCATCGGGTTTTCCAACCCTTGCGACATGTTCTTTGCTATATGGTTTTCCAACCCCTCCGACATGCTTCTACGCCATGTTTCTTCGCTTCCGAAACCCGATTTTCCTAGCGTCAGGTTTTCCAACCCTTCCAACATGTCTTTTGATGTCGAGTTTATCCGCCCCTCCAACATGCTTCTGCACCATGTTTCTCCACTTCCGAAACCCGATTTTCCTAGCATCGAGTTTTTCAACCCTCCGACATGCTCTTCTTTTGCGTCAGGTTTATATTTACCCGAGGGTAAATATATACAACAATTATTTTCACCCCCCACATCTCATCAGATATCGAACAGTCTCCTACTCAGTCTCACATAGTTATCACACCTGCCTCCTTTCCACTTCCAGTGTGTGAGGCCCATTTCTATCCTCTATCTTCATTGGATGACTCATACCTATCATACGTCACTCTTCTGTTTGTTGAGCCCCCTCATTGGTAAGAGTATCTACTTGACCTTTGTCATCTTTTCACAGAGACTACTTATGATGCTCTACAGGTCTCGCATCCATCTACAGGTGTTTCAGAGGAGTTCATCATCTCTGTTGTTGGGAGTACCCCTTCTGGGATTCTTACCACTTCCATTTTTTTGGAGACCTTCATTGATCCACCCTCAGCTGTGGATCCCTTTTCTATTGTGGAGGATGTTTTGTTCCCTTCACATCACTTTGACATCCTTTCTGTAGGTGTTCCTCTTCACTCTGATAGTTCTACACATGTGGCATTACCTTCGGTTCCTTTGCACTCACTCGCTAGACCTATGTCACACTTCAGTGCACCAGACTTAGAGTTCTTCGTGTTGCTGCCTTCAGTTTCCTTTGTGGAGTTGGTGAACTTTCAGCACGTCATTTATGTCCTTCCCAAGGGCAGGCACATAGTTCGATGCGGGTGGCTCTTCTTCAGTCCAGAGGCAGAGGATCTCATCATCGACATTCTTCTAGGAGACCTCCTAGAGATGCAGAGTTTAGATCCGTCCATGGCATCTTTTGCATTCCTCTCGTCTACCTCTTCTTCTCTCTTCTTCTTTTTTCCGAGAGATTTCCTCCTTGTACATGGGTACCCTTTCAGGCTTGTCTATGGCCGGGACCCATATTTGGCATCTTTCTTATATTATAGAGTGTTTTGTTCTCTTGTGGTGGATGTTTTTCCCACTGGGTTTTCCTTCACTACTTGGGACTTCCTTCTTGTACATGGGTCCTCATCAGGCTTTGTGCCGGGACCCATTTCTCATTTTTGACTTGCTGCCTCATCCTAGGTTACGATAAAGGGGGGTGTTGGTGTGTGTATTTTCCACATCATCAAGTGAGTCATCTCACTTAGGTGAGATCATAGGTCCATGTGTCATTCAGGGGCCATTATGAGATTTCCTTACGCATCAGTGCATCAACGCATCACTGCATCATATACATCATTAGGAGGTACACTTCTATTCTAGGAATGTAACTCCCCCTCTCTACTCGAGTTGTCATGATTGCAACACTGGGGGTTACTAATCACCTCCTATATGTACATGTCTTTTGATCTATGAGATAGAGAAGAGTAATATGGCTTAACCAGGTTCTGCCCATTTTTTGAATCTTTTCATGCACATTCGGTTGATACTCGATCCTCCCGAGATCTCTTCACGCTGTTGTTCACACGTCTGTTGATGTGCATGTCCTCCCTCGTGATCCTCGCTTGCGGGTTTTCAAACCCTGTTTCAATTTCTATATTACTGAAGTCTTGGATTCTTCACATGATATTTTTGGTGGACCTACTTTACTACAACCTCTACATCACCTCAGCATCTCATTTTCTTGATTCCCATGTCCTCTGTTGCACTCATTCCTAAGAGGAGTGCTTCATACTCTACATTGTTATTTGTATTATCAAATTATAGCTTGTAGGAAAATGGGTAGAACTCACTGGAAGGAGAGTACAATACTACACCAGACCCTGAGTCTGTACTGGAATGACTACCATCAAATCCCATTGTCCAAGTTTTATCTTCCTCTTCCTCCATGAGAATTGGTAATTTCTCCTCTTTTTTTGATGTGAGGAAGTAGTTTCCTGGCCCACAATATTGAGAGAGAATGTTTGCTTTCATATTATCATACTTTCGTACTGTGAACTTCATCTTTCTTACTGGTAGTAACTTCTTCATCTCACCTTTTACTGGGATAGTTACAAAATACCAATCCATTTTTATCTCTCCACCTAGGTATTTGTAGAAACTCTTACTCTATAGCATACCAAAGGATGCTGGGATGTCTTCTACCAGTATGGTTAGGAGCACCTTCTTGTATGGAAAATCAGCTAGAGCTACCTGTGCATCTTTGATTCTTCCTACCAATGGAACTTGGTTGGATTCCATTGAGTTGTAGGTGCCATTTACCTAGGTCAAGGTGACGCCTAGAGAACTCACAACTTTGGTTGGCATCACACTGTCTGAGGCTTTGGAATCTATGATACAATTATTTAGCTGGAAGCCTTTAATGAGGAGTGATATGTAGAAAGTTTCAACCCTGTTGGTTTTGGAGGAACTGAGGGATAACATGTTTTGGGAAGGTGGTGTGGATGGTGTGGGTAGTAAGCTTTTAGAATTAGGACTCGAGGATATAGGGTTACCACCATGAACTGCATTAATGAACCTTTCAAACTGGGCAAAGTGTGTTTGTAGGTATTATATTTCTAAGAGTTGGACTTTGGTTTTACTTGCATGTTCCACAAAGTCAAATGGGGTTACGGTGAGTGAGGAAGAGGTTCTAGAAATAGAGGAATATTTACATGGTAGAGGATTCACTACTTTTGTTGTTGAATTCTCCTTTTTGGGTGTAGCAATTGGCTTGAAAGGGGGTGAGGGTATAGATTTTGATTGAACCTTATATTTTTTTGTAGGAACAACATTTAAAGGAGAATTGTTATTAGCAACTTTTGAGATGGGAGAAGAATTCAATGAATTTATTGGCATAATAGCATGATCCTTGACAACTAGTGAGTTTGGTTTTTATTTGGCTGACTCCATAGAAGGTGGTAGTGGTGATCCTGTGCTGATGCTTTTATTTTGTGTGACCTCTAGAGGAGAATCTTCTTTATTCTTCTTATCCTTTACCGCAACCGTTGAGGATGAAGCACCTTTCTTGGATTGTGCACGAGTGAAAACGACACATGAGAAACTTGGAGCTTCTTCATTATCTTCATCTTCGTCATCAACGTAATAAATTAGGCCATTGTGCATATCAACTTCCTCGACCCCAAGATAGTTTTCATAGTCTTCCATATTTTCTTCTTCAGTTTCATCAATTTCTGCTTCCTCCTCTAGCTCTTTAGTGTCACAGATGGCATTGACTTGTGGTACTTCAAGAGAAAGCCGACGAGGAGGTGGGGAAATGCTTGGCCTATCTATGGGGTTTGGTTTCTTTGAATCATTCTGCATTGTGATATGAGATAGTTACTTCTTCAAGGCAACCAAGTCATTTTCCATTTTTTGGAACATCAGATTTGTGGACACAGAGTTTGAATTCTAACCCTTTTACTTTCCATTGGGGCCTTTCACCTTTCCAAAAAGGATCAGATCATCATCGGTTTCTATTGCATAGTCCTGGGCTTCCCTCAGTGTTCTTTGTTGGGCTCTTTTGAGGAATAAATCTACTTCTAATGTCAAACCACTAATGAAAAACCTCTTCAAATTATTTTCAGGAGGCACCACATCTTCAGGGATCCTTCTTATCACTCTATCATATCTTGATATGAAATCCCTCATTGACTCAGAGGTTTCATTCTTCATTTGTACCAATTGGACCAAAAGATCCTAAAAATATTCTATGCTCTTGAACCTGTGTTCAAATGCACTTAATATATCCTCCCACTAGGTGACGAACCTCGGGGGTAGCATATAGAACCATTCGATGACTCCATAAAGTGTTAGACTAACACATATTCATCCTCAACACCCAACATACTGAAAGAAGTGATAAATGTTGATATATGCTCTTCAAAGAGTTGAGAACCATCCCCTATGAATTTTGGGAAGTTTTTTCTTAAGCCTCTCGATAGCTCATGGAGTGGTTGAGCAAGAGCCAGTGGACCAGTCTTTCCTCCCCATGGTACATTAGGCCTATGGGCCTCACAATCATGTTCACACTCATGATCACAATTCCCCATTCTATTTTTGTTTCTAGATTCTAACCTCACTAAGGTTGTAGCTTTCACTGCTACTCTTTCATCTCCCTCGGCTTGAAGTATCTCAATTTCTTCGAGTTGAGCTCTTATTTCCTCTTCCACTCTTGCTTCTCTTTCTCTAGCTTCTTATTTAGTCTCTACGTTGGTGAAATATTCAAGGTTCTCGTTAATGTATGGAAATTCACCTTCCAAAGGATTGGAAACATTCAAGTTCCGAATGTGACCGGTTGCTTGACGAAAGGGAGGCCTTTGAATTCTAAGAAGCTCTTGTCTTATTCGAAGTTCTTCAAAAATGGGGTTTGTTTTTCCTCTTTGTCTCTTTTTCCAGGTGTATCTTTTTTCTGCCAGCTTGAAAATCTATGCTCTTCTTTGTGGTGTTGGAATTTTTCTTTTCCTCTCCAATTCAACAGTGCATTCTTCTTCAAGGTCCATAATTCTTGTGGCAATGAAGTAGTGATTGACACTTTGTCTATTATGCAAGATAACTTCCCTCAAATATGAAGCAACGTCTTCTTGGATGTGGAAGATCAATTCAGGTATTTCAATAGGAGGGTTTCCTAGAATATCCATGATTTGAGTCCATATGGCTCATATAGCCATTCAAATTCCAAAAAAAATTCTCTTTTTTGAATTTTGAATTTTCTAACCTTGCGGTCGCATTTAGGTGCAGATGCTACTAAATCTACCCCATGGTGGGTGTGAAAAATTGTTGGCGAGGAATTTTTTCAGGTGGAAAAACTTATGGATTTGTTGTCAGCGCTATAGGAGTCTAAGTCCCTCTACTTAACCAGTGCAGCTGTCATATATGCATGCACGTGAAAAGGTGGATTTCTATGGTGGCCTTTCGACTAGGGATCCAATAGGGGCACTCCACTGACCCTGTGGAAAAGCTAGCAATATTTTACTAGGGAAGAATTTGTCTAAAGGTTGGAAAGGGGGTGAGAATAGAGTTAGGAGAACTAATGTTGTAGGTAGAAAATTAGATTCCTGCACACACACTAGTTAGAAACTTCAACACATGCATTTATGGGAAGAAACAACTCTGTGAATGGAAACAAGATGAGATAAAATTGTGAACTCAAATTTTCTAAAATATCCTCATCAAAGAGGCTAAAAAATCCTTTTTCTTGTATTGATGCTTAAACAAAAGTTTTACATAATGTGGGAATGGAAGAAATTTGAGAATGGAGGAAAGTAGAAGAAAATGGCTATCTCCTTTTCTTTCTCTAAGTACAATGCACTTGTGAGTTTACAAGATCAATTGAAAACCTCTTACAATGGCGTGAAGAAGCCATTAAATATCTTACAAGAAATAGTTACAACTTCTTCTCAATCATTCGCATCCGTTTAGATTCTTGATTTGTGAAGAAACACCAATGGTGAGAAAAAACAAACTTTTCATAATGTAGCCATTACACTCGTTTTGTAATTTTGAATTTGAACCATTCATCTTGTCTTTGAAACTTTAAACCAAATTCATCCACGTGGGAGAAATTTACTAGAGAGGGCATGGAGGATGTCTTTTGCATTTTGTGACTTTATAGAGATTTGGCATTTTTTACATTTTTGGTCTGCTCACCCACTTTTGATATGGTCTTGACACGTGACTTTACTTGAGTGGAGACAAATTCGTGGGTCACTTTTATAATTTTACCTTTTTTCAATGTGGGCTCAAAAACACAAATTTCTCCATCGGCCCACCTCCCTAATTTGAATTTTTTGATGCGGGCTCAACATTTGAGTTTTTCATTGGCGTGGGTGGGGGAAGAGGACACTTTTTAACTTTAAGCCCCTTTAATGAAAACAAGGCTCAAATTCACAAATCTCCTTGATGAACTGCTTCCCCACCTTGAATTTCTATTTAGGCTTAATAGTTGACTTTATCCCTTTTAGAAACAAGGCTCAAAATATCAAAAGGCTCTGACTATCTTCCTCCCCGCTTTGACTCTTTTGATGCGGGCTCAACATTTGAATTTTTCCTCATAATATAATCAGGGTTGTGGGTCACTTTATGACTTACAAAAAGGCTCAAGACCTTAAAGTTCTCCACCGACCCGCTTCCCCGCTGTTAATTTCAAATGGAGGGCTCAAGATTTGAATTTTTCCTTTAAGAATTTTATCCATTGTGCCTCAAAACACAAAAATGATCCACCTTTTTTCCTTCCACCAAAAAGCCCATAGCATTTCCATTTTAACACTTTATAAACAAGGGATTTTTTTTTAATAACGTTCTTTGTTCTAAATTATCATAATTTAGAACACACGTTTCAAGTTTTTAAATAATGTTCTCTATTCTAAATGATGATGATTTAGAACACACATTCCATGCCAATTAATCTCATAATAGATAACCATATGCAACTATAATTACTCGATGAACTGCTGATCTCTCATTTCATGACTTGTTTTCTTACCGATTCTTCATGTTAATTTAATGCATTGTATACTAAGTATACTTGGTTCTTTTACCATTTTTAGGGTATTGAAGTGTTTCATTCAAGAGGCTTATCTAAATATTTTTTACCAATATTCATCTGAAATCCTTCTTCTTAAACTAGGTGATATAGGACAACGTAACTAGCAGCTTGCAATACTTTGGCCAAAGATTTTCACATGCTTTACTTGATCATATTCCTAGACAACATACTCATCAACAGAATACGTCTTTGATACCCACTTCATTTGTTATCTAGAATGGTCTTCATTGACTCCTATCAGTCCTATTGTCCAAGGCTTTACCATAACCTAGATTAGCAACATCGATGGGTATAGAGGACCACTCGAGGTGATTAGGGGTACATAGACATACTCAATCGACCTAGGTCAATTGCATGTATCTAGTTACCTTTAGTCATTGGGAGTCCTTCCTTATACAAAATCATGTTCTTAAACTGACCTAGAGTGTAACCAAGTCAAATATGAGTTTATGTAAACCTAGATGATTTGATTCAAAAGGGTGTTGTGACATGTCAGTTGCAACATTGTGTTCTCATGAAAGCACATCTTCATGGCGACACATTATTGCAGTTGGCATGTACCAACATCCTATGAAACCATCTCATCTAGAATTACATATCCAGCTAAGAAGTTATATACTGTCTTATCCTTTTAATTTAAGATTTAGTTTCAGCAACCCTACTGAATTTCTAACCTCTTTGATCGTTACGGTTGCTAACCATCAATGACTTATAATTTCCATGTAGATTAATCTACAACCAATCCCTCTTCCCGGAGATTTGTGTTTCATTCTTTAGTTTCTTAACTTAAGCTTCAGATTTTCAATCCAAATCAACTTAACAATAGTAAGATCACTTACTTAACTTAGCCAAGTTTATACACGAATGAATTTAGATTCTGATTCCTTAATATTAGACTTCATTAAGATGAAGTCTAATCCTTATATATATATATGTTCATCCATTTTCCTGTTACCTTATTTTAGTTTAAGGTTTGCTAAGGAGAGGTACAATTTTTCCTCCTTCCAAATATCCCTTAGGTATTAAACTTAAAAGGATATTAATGAATATTTGTTCCGAAGACTAAATGTTTTTCCCTTAACATATATTAGTTAGGGTCCATTGCAACAATTCACTTATACATAACCGACATGTAACTTAATCTTTTATTAATGTCAATTAATAATCCATATTGACCTATTAAATATTCATCTATACATGCCAACTTAGAAGTTGCACTTAAGAGAAGAATAGAGTATCAATTCCCTCTTTCTCCATTTCATTTGAGTACAACTGAAATGATTCAAAACATATATGTTTACAAGAGAATAAGAATAATTTTACAATACCCTTTGCAGTATGCCCAAAAGACCATGACACATCAAATATCAATAACACTCAATCCTTTCTCATTGATCAAACAAAGAAAATATTTTACAGGTCTAAACATTTTAGAAAATTTTTATGTCATTCTTCATTGATAAAATAAAGTAAAATTTTCAAAATTTTCCCTTTTTCAGTTATATCTCAAAAAGAATAATAAGTACTCATTAAAAATGCAGCCTTTAAGTAAAAATAGGAAGCATCATAAAGGAACTTGTCTTCTTTTGTCACTTACAAAATCCATCTGCAAAAATTGCTAGCATGGGTTGGTTCATTGAAATGAGAATGATAAGTACTAATCATTAAAGTGATTTTCTTTTGACTAACTATCTCATAAAAATAACTCTACTCTTATGAAACATTAAGCAATACAAACAAATACCTAGTAAAGAATTAAGTACCACTAAAAGAAGAATAAAGTGAGAAACTTTGTCACATTAAATAAGTATCAAGATTAAAAAACAATATTTGTTCAACAATTTCGTAAGAAAAGCTACAACAGACAAGTAATATTACATCCCAATTACTTATTTGTTTCATACTATAGTGTCTTTGAATCATTCCAATTTAAGCCAACTCTAGCCTAACCTTTTTGTTCAACATCAACAAATTTTACAAGGTTTAAATTCCATGTACTTCTCTTGAAGATAGTCACACATCGATTCATTACCTTATTAACAATCAATTTAGAAGGAAAGAAAAAGGAAAGAAAGTGATTCATCCAACTATCTACTCTGTAATCCCCTTCAGCTAACCTAACCAAAATGGTTAGCTTCAAGTAAGGTGTAATAATAACGAAAAATAAACAGTCAAAGAGAGATAAAAATCAGCTACCTTTTGAGCACAAGAGTAATAGTAATGAAATCCACAACTCAGAAAGGAGAGAAAGAATGAGATGGAAGTCAATAATCAAGATGAGAGAGAGATTATCATTATTTATTACCAATACTGAACCAAATTATATAAACTGTAACATGCAAATCAATTAACGGAAATGTACTTCCCTCAATGAAAAATAGGAACAGTTTATGTAGCTTACTAGCTACCACTAAAGGAAATATTCAAAGAATTCAATCTACAACTATATCAGAAGTATCAAGAAACAACTGATCTTCTAAATTCATCCACGTTGATAGATTCGTACACTAAAAACAAATCTTATGCATCCCAAATCTAAAATGATTAACATATTACAGTCAAGTAAAAACATGTTTCCTATTCCACAGGAAGGAAAGAAGTCATTTTAAAATACAATGAAAAGAAGTCCAACCAGATTCAAATACAATTGGGAATAATGAAAGGATTTCAATGTCCCTAGTACATGTGTTTATCATCAAGCCTAAAAGGAGAAGGAGAAACTTTCACAACAACATCTACATAAGTAAATCGAAAGGTTTTCCACAAACCATTTAATACATGCACGTGAGAGAAACAATAATATCCTCACACAGTCCCTGGAAAGGAGTTAAACTGAAAATTACCAGATTTCAAACAAGGAAGGTCAAAACCAAACAAAATCCCTTCTAACAATCCCACAAAAATTCATGGGTTTAAACGCATTAAACTCAAAGGGAGAAAATGTTTCATTATTGTCCTTTTAACAAGTTTAAATTCACAATACATCAAACCCAAATAACTATTCCCACTTATCTTAAATAGAAACAACTAGATTCAAGGTGATTCATTTTTCAGAGAAGACGAAGCACTTCATACTTCCCATAATTAAAAGAAAAACAAACCCAATTAAAATCTTTACCACATAATGCTTTCCCTTAATCCCTTGTGCACAAAAAATGAGAAGCCTAAATGACTTAAGAATCATTCCATTTTCAAATATGATAACACAATTTACTCAAACATGCATTCAAAAAATACCCATATTACATCCTTTCAAAACAAAAAACTCAAACAGAAGATCAAAACCAAAATAAACCAAAACATTTCCACAAAGCCATTCATTTCAAAGAGAAGAGTTGTTCTAATGAAGACACTTAACAAAAAGGAAAACTGTTTAATAAGAATAGCCTATCATGCCTGATGAAATTTCTTGTTGATTTGTAGAAGATCTCCAACTGAGCTTCTCAAGAATCTCTTCTTTTTAAACAACATCAAAAACCAAATATCCCAACTACCTCCATGTTTCTACGGTTCAAAAACAGTTCGGGGATGCTCAAGATCATAATGGATCAAAAAGTAGACTTGTTGGTTCGAAGAACCAAAACCACATGCAGAGAAAAACCCAGAAAGACTAGAATGACCAACAAATTTCACAAAACAACCTTCTCCTCTTTCCTAGGTGGTCTCTTTGCCAAAATCAATGCCATTGAATGCATTGAATATAAATTATCTCTCTTTTCTTGTGCCACTGCCACTTCAAATTTGGCAAAATGGGTTTCAAAATTTAACATGCATTTTAAATTTAGCACTGATGCCAACTAGGCATCCTACCTACCTTCCTTTCCTCTGTTAAACTTGAAAATTTAGGATGTAAGGACTAATATTTAATTATCATCAATACCTTAAAAAGCACTGCCACCAACCTTCTATTTTCCATATAACCCATAGGTAACCTGCCATCTTAGTAATAGTTTAGGTCACCTTAGCATTAGTTAGGTTTCCATCTTAGTTCTTAGGTATTTAAAATTTATATTTGGTTAGATTAAACCCCATAACTATATCACATACCATCTTAGGTTAGGTCATAACCCCTTAGGTTAGAATCCATATAGGGAAACATTAATTTTTAGGTCATATTTGAATAGTACCCACCATTCCGACCAAAGTTAGGGCATTTACCTTATAAGACCAATAATAGGTCCTTAATCTCCTCACATTGTTCAATGTTCTAAAACATTAATAAAGGAGGTCCAAAATTACATTTTGCAACATGATGCTAGTAGGGACACCTAAACTCGGTTCCTTCACAATTTATGCCAAAACACTACTCGGTTCCATAACATGTTTCATTCAGCATGTCAATTAACAAGATGACAACAACGAAGAAAAAAAAATACCTTTCATCAATGGAATTGATTCAATGTGTGCTATTATCATATAGAAATGTGAAAACAACAATACAAATTTATGACTTATTATTCACAAAATAGAATGGCCTTGCTTCCAAGTAAACAAAATTACAACAAGCACAAATTATGAGAAGTAATAACTCATCCATTGCAAACATTATTTTCAATGTCAAAAGAATTCACATTCCTAAGAAAAATCACATGTCGATGTTTACAATGTCAAAGGTGTAAGTCATCATAGTAACAGTTGTAACCAAGACGTTACATACCTTCCTCCTTAAAAGGATCATCATCCTGATGATTAACTTAATAAAACCATTATAGTTTAGGACAAAACTTAATTATATTCCTTCCATTCATATGTTCATAACATAACTAAATTTGAAAATTCAATTATTCAAAATAGTATTAAAATACCCATAAAATAGTTCAGTAAGTGCCCAAGTTTGGCATATTTAACATCAAAATATGAATAAGGTTTTAAGATTTTATCAACCTTCAAAATCAATTATGATAAAAAAAAGTATGGAAATGTAGATCTCGTATCTTTAAGATTTTCCCAAGTTGCACTTTCTTCATTAAATTGATCCCATTGGACCTTACATTGACTTATTTCACAATTTATTAAGTGTAACTTGCAAGTTTCCAACACCCAAATGGGTTTAACCACAGTTATTCTTGGGTCTTGGACATGTAAGAAATTCTAATTTAACACATGTGATAAATCTAAAATGTATTTCTTAAGCAAAGAAATATGGAAAACATCATGCATTTGTAATAAAGCAGGAGGTAGAGCTAAACAATAAGCTACAGGGTTGATTACTTCAACAATTTCGAAGGGTCCCACATAACGATGTGATAACTTGGCAGCCTTTCTAAAATTTATGGAACTCTTTTTCAGCTTAACCCAAAGAAAGACCTTCTCACCAAGTTCAAATTTCCTATCCACCCAATTCAAGTCTACATTATTTTTTTTGTTAATCTGCAGCTTACTTCAAGCGTTCATGAATCATTTTAACTTGTTGTTCCATTTCTGTAAGGATTTCAGGCCCTATCACCTCTCTATCTTCAATGTTGTCCCAGCTAACAGGGGTTCTGCATTTCCTTCCATATAGTGCTTCGAAAGGTGCCATTTTTAGAGAGGCGTGATAAGTATTATTATAAGAAAACTCAACTAATGGAAGGTAATCCTCCCATTTATACTTCTGATCCATAAAATACATTCTTAGTGAATCTTTGATATCTTATGGATATGATGTAATTAAAAGGAAGAAGTGATAAAATCTGAAAATCGATGCACAAAAGGAGAGGGGGGGGGGGAAAAAAAGTATTCAGCGAGATCCGGAGTGTGGGTCCTAGAAATTATGGGGGAGAACAAGGAGAGAAGATAGAGAAGAAGGTACTTTGCCCCCTCTTCTTGCTAAAACAGTTGAGATCATTCCTTTAGATTACCAGACAATAAAGGTGTTGCTACCTTTTGTAGAAGATCTCAAATGGTTCTCAAGAATCTCTTCTTTTTAAAACAACATCAAAAACCAAATATCCCAACATACCTCCATGTTTCTACGGTTCAAAAACAGTTCGGGGATGCTCAAGATCATAATGGATCAAAAAGTAGACTTGTTGGTTCGAAGAACCAAAACCACATGCAGAGAAAAACCCAGAAAGACTAGAATGACCAACAACTTTCACAAAACACCCTTCTCCTCTTTCCTAGGTGGTATCTTTGCCAAAATCAATGCCATTGAATGCATTGAATATAAATTATCTCTCTTTTCTTGTGCCACTGCCACTTCAAATTTGGCAAAGTGGGTTTCAAAATTTAACATGCATTTTAAATTTAGCACTGATGCCAACTAGGCATCCTACCTACCTTCCTTTCCTCCGTTAAACTTGGAAATTTAGGATGTAAGGACTAATATTTAATTCTCATCAATACCTTAAAAAGCACTGCCACCAACCTTCTATTTTCCATATAACCCATAGGTAACCTAACATCTTAGTAATAGTTTAGGTCACCTTAGCATTAGTTAGGTTTCCATCTTAGTTCTTAGGTATTTAAAATTTATCTTTGGTTAGATTAAACCCCATAACTATATCACATACCATCTTAGGTTAGGTCATAACCCCTTAGGTTAGAATCCATATAGGGAAACATTAATTTTTAGGTCATATCTGAATAGTACCCACCATTCCGACCAAAGTTAGGGCATTTACCTTATAAGACCAATAATAGGTCCTTAATATCCTCACATTGTTCAATGTTCTAAAACATTAATAAAGGAGGTCCAAAATTACATTTTGCAACATGATGCTAGTAGGGACACCTAAACTCGGTTCCTTCACAATTTATGCCAAAACACTACTCGGTTCCATAACATGTTTCATTCAGCATGTCAATTAACAAGATGACAACAACGAAGAAAAAAAAATACCTTTCATCAATGGAATTGATTCAATGTGTGCTATTATCATATAGAAATGTGAAAACAACAATACAAATTTATGACTTATTATTCACAAAATAGAATGGCCTTGCTTCCAAGTAAACAAAATTACAACAAGCACAAATTATGAGAAGTAATAACTCATCCATTGCAAACATTATTTTCAATGTCAAAAGAATTCACATTCCTAAGAAAAATCACATGTCGACATTTGTAATGTCAAATGTGTAAGTCATCATAGTAACAGTTGTAACCAAGACGTTACATACCTTCCTCCTTAAAAGGATCATCATCCTGATGATTAACTTAATAAAACCATTATAGTTTAGGACAAAACTTAATTATATTCCTTCCATTCATATGTTCATAACATAACTAAATTTGAAAATTCAATTATTCAAAATAGTATTAAAATACCCATAAAATAGTTCAGTAAGTGCCCAAGTTTGGCATATTTAACATCAAAATATGAATAAGGTTTTCAGATTTTATCAACCTTAAAAATCAATTATGATAAAAAAAGTATGGAAATGTAGATCTCGTATCTTTAAGATTTTCCCAAGTTGCACTTTCTTCATTAAAATGGTCCCATTGGACCTTACATTGACTTATTTCACAATTTCTTAAGTGCAACTGGCAATTTTCGAGCACTCGAATGGGTTTAACCACAATTATTCTTGGGTCTTGGACCTGTAACGAATTCCAATTTAAAACATGTGATAAATCTAAAATGTATTTCTTAAGCAAAGAAATATGGAAAACATCATGCATTTTTGATAAAGCAGGAGGTAGAGCTAAACAATAAGCTACAGGGTTGATTACTTCAACAATTTCAAAGGGTCCCACATAATGATGTGATAACTTGGCAGCCTTTCTAAAAGTTATGGAACTCTTTTTCAGCTTACCCCAAAGAAAGACCTTCTCACCAAGTTCAAATTTCCTATCCACCCAATTCAAGTCTACATTATTTTTTTTGTTAATCTGCAGCTTACTTCAAGCGTTCATGAATCATTTTAACTTGTTGTTCCATTTCTGTAAGGATTTCAGGCCCTATCACCTCTCTATCTTCAATGTTGTCCCAGCTAACAGGGGTTCTACATTTCCTTCCATATAGTGCTTCGAAAGGTGCCATTTTAAGAGAGGCGTGATAAGTATTATTATAAGAAAACTCAACTAATGGAAGGTAATCCTCCCATTTATACTTCTGATCCATAAAATACATTCTTAGCATAACCTCTAAAACTTGATTAACTCTTTCAGTCTATCCATCCATTTTCGGGTGATACGCAGAACTGAAATTTAGTTTAGTTCCCAGAGCTGCATTAAGCATCTACCAAAATCTTGATGTAATTCTTAGATCTCTATCTGATATGATTAATTCAAGTACTCCATATAACCTGAAAATCTCATGCAAAAATCTTCTTGCTAACACAGTTGAATCATCCTTTAGATTACCAGCAATAAAGTGTGCTACCTTTTTTAGTTTATCAATAACAACCAGAATAACATCATGTTTATTTTTTGACATAGGAAACCCTTGAACAAAATCCATGGTTATCACTTGCCATTTGTACTACAGAATGTTGTGAGGGTACAATAAACTGGCTAGATGCATATGTTCCGCTTTAACTTGTTGAAATTATAAACAGTGCGTGCCTCGGGTGAGCGCCCATCGCCCACTGGGTGATAGGCTGACATGCATTGGGTTAGAAGTGGTATTAACGATACATAAAATGACTACAAATCTAAGTGGACCTATATATTTGATCTAGAAATGATTAATTGATTGATGAAAATTGCAAATGAATTCCTAAGAGGGAGATAAATGTTGTGGCTTATGCTAATGCATTCTTTGTGATCCATCTATCCTTAGAGGAGGATATTTTAAGGGTTCTTGTAGGGAGGCCTTGGTTCATGGGTCGTGTTGTGGTTCTGGTTCAAAATTGGGTTTTGGGATTTAATCCTTTGGAGATTGTTATCAAAGAATATCATGTTTGGGTCTAGCTACCTGGAATTTTGTTGGAATATTGGGACTTGGATATCCTTCATGGGATAACTAAAGCCATTGTTGCCTTGTTCATTGTTTATCCAGTCACATATTCTAGAATGAGGCTTCTTTTTTCACATTTATGTGTAATTGTAGTTCTTGAAACACCTTTCCCAAGAATCATTGAGATTAAAGCACCATGGGGTATTCACATCTAGAATATTGACTATGAGTTTGCTCCATTTATGTGTTTTTACTCGTTTAAAGTAGGACATAATATTAAATATTTTCCTAAAGATAAAGAGGAGGCTACTCAGAAAGCCTTGCTTAAGAAGACTAAAAGTAAGGAAGATCTAAAGGGAAAGGGCCTAATGTAGTAAAATGGAAGTGGACCATTGAAGGTCAATCCTTAATGGTGACTAATAGAAAAGTATAAGGATCAAGTTCCAAAATTTCAAGACAAGAGAGATGATGAGGAAGGGAAGGATAAGGGAAAAAAAAGTGAGGAGACCTAATAACCTGATAAAAATTAGGATACAGTGATCTTTGAGGATTTTTAGGAGGATATTATAGTGGTTTCAATAGTCTTGGACTCTTTAGAAGATAGTTTCTTTGCTTAGAGACCAGAGGAAGCTCTATTGGTAATAAATATGTATCAAATGTTAGATATAAATATGGAGGACATATCTATTATTTTAGAGGATGCCCGATGAGAATATTAGGCTGTAGAGAAACAACCAAAACGATATCTAGATGGAAGTAAGAAGAAGACTGTAGTTGTAAAAGAGAGCACAATTATGGTGAAATTGAATTTTATCATCCATGAAACTAGGCCATCTCCAAACCAAATTTCGACACCACAAACCAAATATAAGGTGGATGTAGGACTAAATAGGGCATCCCTGAGACGTCCTTTAGAAAATGAAAAAGGGGATAAAGTGACAAAGAAAGATATCATGGAAGGTCACTAAAACCATTAGTGTTGTGTAAGAAATCCTCTTCTCATAAATGATTTGCATTTCTTGGAATATTAGGGGCCTTAATCAGCCCAGTAAGAATAGGATTTTGTGGTATTTAAAATAGAAAGAGAAACTTGACATGTTAATGTTACAAGAGACTACGATTAATTACATGAGGATGAAGGATTTTTGAGATTATTTTTGGAAAGATTATGGATTCCACTTTTAACCTTCTGTTGGTGCCTCGAGATGATTGTTGTGCCTATGGAAAAAGGATAAACTGCAGGTTTTTCTCCTTATAAATAGTCAACATCATATTGCTATTTTTTTACTGAAGTTAGAACAATAAATCGGTTTATTCTATCTAATGTATATGCTCCTAACACCTCTGTGGGAAGAAGGGAGCTATGAGAGTAGCTAACCACTTTCAGAAGAATGTTTAATGACTTAAATTAGATTATTATTGGAGACTTTAATACCCCCTCATTCCTTCTGAGAAGAAAGGTGGTATTAATGTTTTCACGGAAAGTATGGATGACTTGGGTAATTTTATGGGTTGGAATGCCTTAATAGATCTAAATCTCAATGGCTCCAAATTCACTTGGTCCAATAGGAGAGAGGGGGACAATCTAATCCAAATAAGATTGGATATTTTTCTTGTTAATACTCAGTGGTTTTAGCAACAAATTAACATTATTTCCTCCCTTCCTAGGATTGGGTCAAACCATAACCCAATAATCCTCAAAATGGGTGTTAGAGAAAACAATTTGGGACGATCCATCAGGTTTGAAAATATGTGGACTAATCACCTGGATTCAGAACAAATAATTTAGGAATGGTGGGACATTGAAGTGAGAGGTAACAATATGTTCAAAGTGGCCACCAAGCTTTAAAATACCAAAGTTAATATGAAATTTTGGAATAAGGAATCTTTGGAAACATTTTTATCCAAAAAATTATAATAGTAGAGAATCTCGGGATTATTGAAGAAAACAGGGAACGAGGAGGGTGGATCCCTAAGGAAAAAGTTAAAGAAAAGACCCTCCTATCTGATTACCACAATATATTGCAACAGGTAGAGGTCTACTGGAATCAGCAATCAAGAATTGTGTGGCTTAAGGAGGGGGATCAGAACACTAATTTTTTTCATATCTCTGTTACTAATAAAGCCAATAAACTACGTATTCAAGAGATCAAGAAAGGTAATGGGGATTTGGCCACTGATGATAAATATATTGCTTCTACCATTTTTGACTTCTTAAAAAAACTTTTTGCTGAGGACCTTCTCAATGATGAAGTTACTAGGGAAGAAATCCTTTACCTCTTTGAACTAGCTATCAGTCTAGATGAAAATCAAGTTCTCATTGCTTTCCCTTCTGAAGAGGATATCAAAGCTATTATGGATGCTATAGAAGGTGATAAAAGCCCTGGGTCAGATGGGTTCTTTGCCTTTTATTTCCAACTTTATTGGGATATTGTTAAGATTGATTTAGTTTCTTTTAATCAAGAATTTTTCCAATCAGGTTGCTTACTCAAATAAAATAACTATACTTTTATTTCCCTCATACCCAAAAAACCTGGTGCTAAGGATCTAGAGGACTTTAGAAAAATTAGTTTGTGCAACACCATGTACAAGCTCATCTCTAAAATATTGGCCCCCAGACTTAGGGAGACCCTTGGTAACTTCATTTCTCCTAACCAAGGGGCCTTTGTGCCTGGAAGAAAAATTCTGGATATTATTATTACAATTCATTAAACTATTCATTCTATGGAAATTTCAAGAAGGGAAGCTATGATTCTGAAGTTGGAAATGCAAAAATCCTTTGACATAATTTCTTGGGACTTTTTGTACTCTCTTTTCTCTAAGTTGGGTTATAAATCTCATTTTATTAAAATGATTCAAGCTTGTACTAATATTTGAGATTATTTGTTATCATAAATGGAAAAACCAATGCATTTCTCAAAGCTGAAAGGGGGTTGAGACAAGGGGATCCTTTATCCCCCTTTCTTTATATAATTGTTGTTGAAACTTTGTGTAGATTATGCCTTAAAGCCCATATAGAAGGAAACATGGAGGGGATTAAGGTGGCCAATGGTATTGAAAATAAATGTCTGCAATAGTTTGTTGATTATACAGTTCTTTTGGGCCATGCAGATGTTCAAGAAGCTAGGAATATCAAAGGTATCACTAAGAAGTATGAGAGAGCTACGAGGCAGAAAATTAAATTTAGGAAAATATCTTGTTTCTTTATAAATATTGAAGAGGAACAACATAAAATATTGGCTACCATCCTGGATTGTAATATCAAATATCTCCCAAATTCCTACTTGGGAATTCCTCTTTGTGAGAGTAAACTCGAAGGTGGTTGGAACCAACTCATTGAGATATTTCATAAGAATTTTTCCTCTTAGAAAGGATCTCTACTCTCTCAAGCTGGGAAGGCTCGGCTTCTTCAGAGTAGTATGCAAGGCATTTTTGTGTATATCATGTCCATTTTTATTCTTCCAAGCAAATTCAAGAAGACCATTAAAGGAATTTAGAAAAGGTTCCTATGGACTCGATCCGAGGATAAAAATAGATTACCTTTGGTTGTTTGGGACAAGGTTACTCAACCCAAGGACAAGAGTGGTTTGGGTCTAAATAACACTCAAATTATGATCCACGCCCTCATTGTTAAGGTGGGGTGAAGGATACATAAAGTGGCTAGTATTTGGGTGACTATTCTAAAAGTGAAATATTTATTTTCCTTCAGTGCAATGATTGATTTATTCAGTGACATGGTGCTCCCGAGAGGCTCTACATTCTGGAACAACCTATGTCAAACTAGAAAATTGTTATTCAAGGGGTGTAAATGGAACCTTGGAGACGATTCTAAAATTAAATTCTAGGAGGATCCTTTGGTGGAGGATGTTTCCCTCAATTTGAATAGCCCATGGATTGAGCTTTGACATTTCTACTCTAATGAGAAGGGAGATCTTATGTGTAATTACTTGGATGAGGAACACATATGGTCTCTTATATTTCCCCCTCCTTTCTTTCATGGGGATATTCAACCTTTTCATGAGTTAAATAGGAAACTCAAGGATCTTCATATCCCACTTGAAAATGTCAAGGATGAGCTAATTTGGAGACTCGCTGACACAGGGTATTACTAGGTAAACTCTAGATATCTAAAAAAAATTGATCATTTGGAATCAAATATCATTTAGAGGAAGGTTTGGAATAAGAATCTTATCCCTAAGATCAACATTTATTTCTGGGAAGTCATCAAAGGTAAGGTCCTTACTATGGATTGAATCAGAAGGAGGGGAATCATCATTATTAACAACTATGTGCTATGTAAGGACAATGAAGAAACCATAAGGCACTTATTTCTAGAATGTCCCTTCTCTTTTCAAGTCTTCATTGTGATCCTATGTATATTCAATGTGTAGTGGGTCCTTCCAGGAAACGTGGCCCTCTTACCTGAGTAGTGGAACTTACATTTTCAGAATGGCATGGTTAAAAAAATGTGGAAGTTGACCCTGCCTAACGTTTTGTGGGGAATCTGGATTGAACGTAATAATAGGATCTTCAGTAACAAATCAATCAGCTCGAGAAGGGTGTCTAATAAAGTGAAATGAGCTCTTAAGGATAACTCCAATATCCTTAAACCTAAACAGGTGAAAGTGTGTTTGGAGTGGGAAATGGATGTTCTTAGAAACTTAGAGGCTGAATCCACCACCATCGTTAAGGAAAAATTGAAACTTAATGTTAAATGGATAAAACTGCTATATGGCAGCCACAAGCTTAACTTTGATGGCTCGACCCATGTGAATGATAAAGTGGTTGGTGGAGGGGGGATTTTTTGTGACCATAGTAGTAATTACATTGGTGCCTATGTGGGGCCTATAAGAAACCAATTGAACCACGTTGTTGAGGCCAGATCCATGCTTTGGGGTGTTAGATTTTTTCACGATTTAGGGATAAAAAATATGATTATGGAGGGTGATTTGGCATGTGTCAGAAATGCCATCAAGGATAGAATAAAATGTAGTTTGAATCTTAATAATTTTACTATGGAGGCACATTTCATTCTTGCTTTATTTTAACAAGTGGTCATTCAACACACTTATCGAGCGGGGAACAAACTGGCAGATACATTGGCCAAAAAGGTACTGTTGTGGTGGATTTGAAGATGTGAATTGGGACATGTAATCCATGGGGTCAGGTGAACAAGATCATTAATGATGAAAAAATGTAAGAGGAAGGGTTATGATGACACCCCTGGTTCGTATTCTTGGGTTTTCGAAAGGACTTCCCTTTTCTGGAAAACTAGCCTTGTCAATTTCACTTTTTTTCCCCAATTTTTCTCATTTTATCTCTTGGGTCTATGAAGGTGTTCATATTACAGGTTTTTTGGTGGGTGATAGGGTGAGAATGGAGCCCTATACTTTTCTCCACCTTAAAATTGGCACGGGTATGTGGAAATTGTTGCATAAAGGTGGTCCTACCAAGTTCATTCAACAACGCAAAGGTAATGACCCTATCTTGTCTGTTAATTTTGTTGTTTCCTAGAAGGATGGCAATTTTTTTTTTCATGGGGTTTATATTGTGATGTTTTTGAGAATAAAATATCTGAGGTTACTGGGTTAAAAATGGAGGGCCTCAAAAATTTTAAAGACAAAACCAAGAAAAAAATGAAATTGCTACTTTCTTTGAAGTTGGAGAAAAAATCATAACTTATGATGATGTTATTACTCACACCTGTCTGTCAGATAGGTGGGCTAATGTCTTCCTGGTTATTATAAATTATTTGACCCTCAAAGGAAAATTCCAAAAAAAAATTACTCATCATTTTTCTATCCTCAATTTTTTCCATCGGGACCAAACTATGAGTGTTGCTTGTTTTCTCTATCGGTCGTTTTTCTCGACCATTGAGGATTTTAAGAAAGAGAATATGGATATCACCTTCCACCAGGGTCTCATTCTTCTCATGGTTCAAAGAGGTAAAATGGACATTCCTTTCCTTTTTAATGACCATTATTCTGATCAGGAAACCCTTGCTTCCCACATTAACATAATTAAGAAACAAAAATTTATTAATCTGGATAAGGGTATCACGAATGCCTTGTGTAATCTTAAAAAAGGAATCAATAATTTGGATGAAAATTCCACTAAAAGGGTCGAGGAATGTGTTGAATGGGAGGCCAGACTGATGAGGGTTGAGACCACTACTGACACCATTCTCACCGTCAACAAAAACTTCATACAAGAGCTCAAATATTTCCATCAAAGAATTGATTCCTAGAACAAAACCATCAGGGGTATCCAAGACAATTATGTTATACAAGAGCAGCGAATTTCTATTCTACAAGATCAGGTTGCTACTAAGGAGGGAAGAAATAAGATGAAGTTGCTTTTGAGTTCTTCTGACAGTGAGAATTTGGATACTGGTGACAACTCGGGTATAGTTGTTGAATCCAATCATAGCAAGGATCCTAGGGAAGAGATGGTCAAGACCCATACTAAGAATGAGGCATCAAACCATCTAAAAAGGGTCATTTTAAAGGTGGCTAGTAGAAAATATGGTGGTTCGAGTACCAGATCCCATAGTAGAGCTACGGTGAACTAATTGCATACTTGTTGCTTCCCTTTTCTTTTTATTTTGTTTCCTTTGTCTCTATCCCTTTGGGACTTCAAAAAAATCTATATTAATTGGCAAAATCTTGTAGTTTGTCCCATTTGTGTGGGGGCCTGTTGTCAAGTGTTTTTGACTCTTCCTCCATGGCTTTGTTTTATTTTTTGTCATTGAAAATTTTTCTCCTCTTTGTATGGGGTTTTTTGTCCCTGGTTTAAAACCAAACCTTTTTTATTCTATCTAAAAATATATATAATATAAAAAGAGTGATATAATGAAAAATAATTTCCAAAAATGAATACCTTGATTAGCTGATTAAACATACGTGTGAGGAGAAAGAATCGTAATGAATCTTGATGTGCTTGTGGGTACAGTTTTGATTCTTTGATCATCTATATGTAGTAAGGAAGGTCATCTCGATGTCATTTAAAACCTCACTTAGATAGAGATTCACTGCAATTAATTCATTCTCCCAAACTATAGGGTATGGGCTATATATATAGGATTACTAGCAATTACGGGAAATCTCTAGCGATTCAAAAAAATTTGGGGAACCCATGTGAAAGAGGTTTCAACCACCTCTAAATTGGGTTGATATTATATAACTCATGTGATATTCACTATGGGACATGTCTTCCAAGATAAGGGGATAAAAACACTTAGATAATTTAAGATTTTGGATAATATAAAGGTAATTAACTAGTTAGAAAAGATTTTATAGGGATAAATTAAGGATTAATAGGGGAAAGTAAATAATAACGGACTCAAAACTTTGGATAGGGATTAAATATTAAATTAAAAGGATCATAAGTAATGATATTCCACCAAACCAATTATGATTAGGATTAATACTCTGATTTAACTAATACACTCCATTATATTAAACATGATAAATACAAAGAATCTCATTACAATAGATAATACCATATTTTAGGCACACATCATATCTGACAGCATAAATTCATAGTAATTAGTTCTCACACTCTATTCTTATACTACGTAAATCATTACATATTTATAAGGGTGGGTTCTTTCCCTTCACTGCTTGCATAACTCCAAAAATAGGTCACATGGTGAAAATAGCCATGCACCTTTACAATCACAGCCACACATTCAAGTATACCAACAATAGACCTCTTCTAGTTAACAAGCAGTAGAAAATATATATTTAGCCCACACACATACAAAGCACTTAGTAGCCACCCTTCCAAAAATAGTCGATGTGTGTCACACAAGTATTTTTCTGGTTTATGTGCTCTGCATCCTATCTCTAATAATAGCCTTCTCATGTGAAAATGGTTAATTCTCGAATCCACCCTTATCTTTCGTGCGTGTGTTCTCCCCTATCCTTCTGCACCTTTGACTGCACCCTATTATCATGCGTGAACCTTTTATGTACCTTCTACTAAGTATTCCACTTTCATATGCTCAACATTACCCCACACTAAACTACATTGCCGCCCCGAAAATGGCTACTCCTCGAACAATAAAGAATAAACTAATGGAAAGAATGTAAAATAATTTCTATATAGATAATAAGTATTTACTTTGCATCACCCTTTGCTTCAACTAGAAGAATGACTTCTGGATATTCTTCCTTTATTTCTTCCTCTATTGTTTGCCACTCACTCAACGTGGCCTCTACCTTTTCTGGGATATTCACTGTAATAGACTATAACTCATCCTATGTAATTTCTCCCTTCTCATATTGTAATACTGACATAATGTTAGCCATTATAGACATTCTCCCTTCCAACAGATCCATCTTCTACACTATGAGTTTTCCCAGTTCGTCCAACCTGTTCTTATGGGGCTCTTGAGCCACTGAAAGGGCCTCACACTTTTTCTTTACCACTGACAGTCTCTCCACAAGTCCCAATGTTTCATCCTTCATAGATTTTAGGGCTTCATTGTCCTCTACCATTGTTCTTATTATGATGACTTCTTCTAGAGATATACAAATATTCAATGCTTGATCCGCTTTCTTCATCTCCTCCCGCAAAGTTTGAAACAACCCCTTGTATGATGAAATTTTTCTAATCACTACAATATTTTCCCTCTCTTCCTCTTATTCAGGGTATTTTTGTGCTGACATCCTAACTAGTCCCTCTTCAAGAACCATATCAACCAAAGTACGCACATAGTGCATAGCCAAAGGAAATGTTTTGGGTACCTTAGGCTCTAAGTGTGATCTTGCTTAGAGGACATAATCTCTTATCTCCTCTTCCATGCCAATAAGAACCCCATTTTTTTTCTCCAATTCCTTTTCTTTTTTTAAGTGTGTGATCTCTACATCCTTGGCCTTGATCTCTTCCCTCAATGCCTTTATTGTGGCTGATTTATCTATGTTCCTCCGCGCTACCTCTATAAATACTTTTACTAAGGCATTACTTACCTACTCATTAAACATAATAATGGGTTTTACAGTTATATGTCTAGCCTAAGGTGCCTTATTAAACCTTCTTGACACACATGATTCTTCATTAACATCAAAGTTTGGATCATCCATGTGTGTGTGCATAGAACAAGATAACTAATTTTTTTTGTGCATGGTGGCCATGTACTCATCCATCAAATCCCATAAATATAAATCTTTGGGGCTCACCATGCTCTGAAAATAAGTGCGGCCAATTTTATTTGTGTCCTCAACATAGCCCAAAGATGGAACAGTAAATTCTCTACTTTTCCTTTTAATTTTCAGACCCTTAGGAACTGGTGCGCCAAGATTTTGAGCTGGATCTTCAATGTTCTGAGAAGTATATTACTATGTATCTCCTTCCTTTACTCCTTCTCCTTCATTCTTCACATCTCCATATTTCATTTCTTCATCCTTCAACTCTTCTACGTCCTCTGGTGGTGTTGGAGATTCAAGCGAGATCTCCTCAGACTCTTTTACCTCTTCATCCAACTTTAATTTTATCCTTATGTTTTTAGTTGTCTCCTTCTATAGAGAGAGTCATGGTGATATCCATACTTATTGGGGATTAGCACCTTGATTCTTTGTTTTTCTAAACATCCTCTTAAAATGACATTCCTTAGGGTCTGCTCCTACCTCCAATTCTTCATTACCTTCTTCTTGTGTCTAGGGTGGAGTACTTATGCACTCATATTATACCTTATTTGAGGGTACCTTCATCCCTTATACACCAAGCTACCACTATCTTCACGATCTTCCTCTTCATCATCTACTTCTATAGTTTCAGAGGGATTTGGAGTGGGTACATTCTCCACTATATGCTTTCCCTTGGGTGGCACTAGAAGCGCGAACTCATTCTCAACATATTTGTTTCCCTCCAACTTAGGCTTGAGCTGAAGGTAGATAAGCATGGCCCCACTATCTCCAATTGCCAAACTCACGGGCTTCATGTTTATCACATAAAAAATTGGCCTCTCTATGTAGGTATTCTACCTTGTCTGCAAAAAATTTCAGGAATCATGCATTGTTTAACTGATGGACTGCTTCCTGGAAGTATCATGCTCTGAAAGCATATGGCAGCTTACATTGAGGGCTCCAAGTACCACCCTTCATCGCAAACTACATGATGTAAAATTTCTAGTATACTATGAACTGGACTTCCTTGTCCACCACCAAAGGTAAATCCTTGGGGATGCGCCACTCCTCTTCAAACACCATGCAGATCCTATCATACCACATCTCCACCCTCTGCTTGAATGGCCCACTCATTGACCTTTCACATAAGTATTTCTCAAATATTTCTACCAAGGATTTATTCTACATGGGGTACTCCCAAATCTTGTTCTTCATCCCATTAGGCACTCTAATCTCCAAAAATACTAAGGACAATAGGATAATGCCGAAACTGATTTTCTCACCTATGCACTCTTCCTTGATGATTATGTTTGTAATGTAGCCTACTATGTTGTATATTGTCCCCCCTGACATTTTCCTTACAATGTGTAGCCACATTGTGTTCACTTGGGACCATCTTTCTTTATCATTTAATTTGGTGACCAGATGTGTAGCTACCTATACCACCAGATACTTCTTCATTTTATCTATATCTATTCTACATGGACCTTTTGTGTATGCTAACTCCTTCTGCATCTTCAAGATGGATGCTTTATATATTAAGTCACTATTCAGGTCTACTCCTGTGCCTCTCAACCCTGTTATAGTGGAAATTATAGTGGTTATAATCCTTACCTTGCGTTCGGTAAAATAGAAGAAATCTTCATGTACCCTGATCATTAGCCACTGGTACAAAGATTCATACTTGTAAAATTATGGGAGCTCGTACAACTGATACACTCCAATCTACTTTATTATCTTCTCTCCTACATCATCATACACCAACATATCCTTGATTGTGTGCTTGTTTTTCTTCATATTGAATAGTGTATCTAATTCCTTTTTGTTCTATGATGTGTGGTGGTTGTATTCTCTAATCTTGAATTGGAAGATGTGAGAGTCCTATTCTTGTCCCACTATTACACCTTCTGGGTATTACATTTCTAAAAAAATTCTCTCGAGAGAAATTTCAACCTCCACTTCAACCTTCTTCTTCCCTTTTACTCCTATGACAGGTGTGTTCTTTGGTGTCATCTATAAATTAAAATGTTGTGTCCTCAAATGCTTGTTTTCTAGCTTCTGTAACATGTAACCTCAAACCCTAGCTTGAATCTGCATGCCCTAGCTCTATTGAACTCTCTGCTTTTCTCAAACCCTTCACCAATGGGAACGTAAGCTTCTTCTACACAAAAATCTTCTCCTCACATTTGGTTTTAAACTCTTTGCTCAACTTAGTCACAGTTATATCTTTCAATTTTTTGTGATTTACAATGGTAATAATGAACTCGTATCCCGTCCTTATGTAGAATTTAAAAAATTTGGTGTATTTATTGCTCAGTCACCTGCCAAAATTCCTCATTAATTGACCCTTTTCACAATTTTTCATGCCGTATATATTCATGCATCAGATATAACCTTTTAGTGCATATTCCTACCTTTCTGCTACAAGCTTCTATTCAGCACGCTTCCATGTGCCTGAGTACCTCATCACTACGCTTTCTCCTGGTAGTCTCCACGGCCGCCACTTACCTTGCTTTATATTATTCCTTTATTTATGTCCATCCATGGTCCTCATTTGGAAGCAATCTTCTTTTCACCAACTCTTCAAAATTTTAATAGCACCTGTAGTAGTTTTTTCCTTTATGTGTACCCATTTCTTAATAACCACCCCACACAAATGGTATGTTCAATACTCTACAAATAAAAAACTAGTGCAAATGGTAATTAGCTTCTAGCGCACAAACGTTCTTATTTCACAAAACAACAACTAAATTGACAAAGCATAATGATGAAGAAGAAAATACATTAAGGAATACATAATTCAAAACCTAATCTAAATGATAATACTTCCTTATTACAAACACCAAGAAGACTTATTTATAGTAGGGCTTCAGCCTACTCCCATTGAAGTAACCGGGTAACCATATTCCATCAATTTTTTCTAACTGACAAGCTCATGTTTCAAGTATGTGAGTGATAAATACGGTCCTAACTAATGTACTTTGAGTTTTCCCAGATGGCATAGAAATTTTGAATCATATAGAAGCATCATTTGTCCTATCTCAAGCTTTTTGTCCCTAATGTGCCTATCATGCCATGCTTTCTACCTTGATTTTTCTTGATTCTGACACCACCATGCTATTTATCATCACTCATTCAACTTAATTAACTTTAAAATATGCTCTTATAATGCTTTCTCATCAGCTACACCTCCAACACAGGCAATACACAAAGAAGGTAACACAATTTCCATAGGAAGAACTGCTTCGGTACCAAACACCAATTAAAAAGGTGTGGCCTTGTTTAACCACTTATATGTTGTTCTATATGCCCAAAGTACTGCAGAAAATTTATCATCCCAATCCTTTCTTCCAACATCACAAATTTTTTTCAATGTCGGGCTCAAAATCTTGTTGAAAGCCTTAGTAGTCTCGTTTTCTTGAGGATGATATGGTGTAGTCTTATAGTGTGCAATCATGAATTTATCCAATTAAATTCTGATTGTCTCATTCAAAAAATGTTTACCCCTATCACTAGTCAAACTCAAACGGAATCCATACCTTGAAATAATATTTTCCCATAAAAACCTGGCTGTTGTAGCCACTGTATAATCCTTTATAGGCACTACTTCTGCCCACCTTGTCAGACATTTTTTGCAAGTAATGATATAACATGACCTAGTCCTACACGGCTGGTGAAATAGGACCCAAAAAATCTATATCCCATTTCTCAAATGGTTCTACACTAGTAATATGTCTTACAGGCATTTCATCTCATTGACCTACTTTTCCAATATGATGACAGTGATCACAAGACTTGTAATATGCCTTACAATATTTATATATAGTCTCCCACCATAATCGAGCGAGTAAAATCTTGCACACACTGACGTCACCTACATAGTTCCCACCTACTATACAACCATGAGCCTCCTATATGATATATGTGTGCTCATTTTCCAGTACACTGTAACGTAATATCTCATCCATGCCTAACTTTTATAGGTAACAGTTAATTAACATATAGGGTGCCGCACTTATAGCAAATTTTTTCTTCTCTAAGGATTTAATTCCTTCTGGTGTCATAACTATTCATAGAAATACAAAAATGTCCTCTAATTTTGATGACACACGTTTTAACATTTATAAATGTGCATCGGGAATGGTATATTCAATTACCCATGCTTCTTCTCTTGACTGTATTCTAGATAGATGATCCGGTCTGGAATTACTTTTCCCTAGTTTTACAACTATGAAATCAAATTCTTGCAATAAGAGTACCCATCTTCATATGTGCCCCTTTAAAATAGGGTTGTTCACCAAATATTTCAATACCATGTGATTTTTATAAAATACAAATGGTGTTGCTAGAAGGTACGGTTTGAACTTATGTAGCACATAGATCATTAACAATGCTTCATGCTCTGTATTTGTATAATTCTTCTCTGCAAGAGTCAACTTTATACTAGAAAAATAGATAGGATGATCTATAATACCTTCTCTATTATAAGCCAACACCACACCAACGGTCATGCCAGAGGTGTCCACATGTACATGAAATTGTTAGTCCTATGAAGGAAATCATAGAATAGGTGTGATACTAAGTTTCTCCTTCAATGTCTCAATTACGCACTATTGCAGTTCTCCCCAGTAGAATGTCCCTTTTCCATTTTATAACTCCTCTAAAGTTGCGCAACCTTAGCATATCCCTTTATGAATTTTATATAATAACCAATGTGACCGAAGAATCCACACACCTCACTTTGATTGGTAGGATATTTTAGGCCGATAATGATTACAACCTTAGTTGGATTAACCAACAAACATTCCTTACAGATGATGTTCCCTAATAGTATTCCAAATGGTGTATAAAATACACATTTCTTGATGTTTAAAGAGATACTCAAATATCTACATATTTAAAACACTAAGTGAAAATTGTCATAACAATCTTTAACAAGTCCATACACTGTCCAATCATCTAAATAAACCTAAAAGAAGTTGTGAATGAAATATTTGAATGCTTGAACAAATATGCATGAAAATATAGCAGCCAAATTTTTCAAACCAAATGGAATCAAAATATAGGAAAATATTCCCTATTCAGAAGTAAAAGTAGTCTTTTCCTAATCCTCCTGATCAATCCTAACCTATTGATACGTGGAGAATCATTCTGTAAATGAATAGATTTCACGACCTATAACTCCTAGTATTTATTCATTAAAAGGCATGGCAAAGGGATCATTCATACATGCAACATTCAGCTCTCTGTGGTCCACAAAAATCCTAATCTCTCTATCTATCATGATAGTGATCACCATTGGGCTAACCCACTCTGAGTCGTTCAGGGGCTTGATGATTCCATACTTCAAGATTTTGTCAATCTCTTATTTGAATTTTTCATGCAAGTTGGGGTTCATCCTGTAGGGTCTCTTTCTGACTAGGTGTGTACCTTCCTTAAGCTTTATCTTCATCTCTCCTAATGATTCATGCATGCCTTTAAGTTCATGGTACCCCCAAGGAAACAAGTCCTAATAGTCTCGCAGTAACTTAATGATTTTTTCCACTTCAGATTCAAACCAATAGTCCCTTATTATGGCCTCTTTAGGCCCAACATATGATCCAATACTCACTTTCTTTTTATTCATAGGTTCATGATAGGCTTGTGTGGTCTTATCTGCACTATCAAAAACCACACGCCTACCTGCTGAATGGTCTACATCCAAATTTTCTGCTTCTTCATCATCCACTAAGTAGACCATTTTTCCTTTTTCTTTCTCAAGACAAGCACGCTTAAGTAATGTGGCATCTATCTCTATTTATTTAGCAAAATGCATTGTCGAGACTCCTTCATCAAATAACTATTGAATGAGTTCTTTCACCTTGGCACTATCTCCCATAGTTAAGTTATGTATAATCTTTAATTCCTCTTCTACCATAGGTTAAGTAGAGAAAAATTCAAATTTATGGGTCATTCCTACAATTAAATCCTACCAATTTCCAGTCTCTCTATAGAGTTCCACATATACATGCCAAGAACGTGCACAACCTTGTAAAGTGGTATAAAACTTGTGCACCTAGAGTGAAGGTGGTAAAGCTTCCTGCTCCTATGTCCATGGTATCTCACATTGCTGAACATTTTGCTAAACATGTTAATTACCATGATACATGCATATTTGAGTAGCTGCGTTTCTCCTGAAGAATCTAGTAGCAAGAGAAATCCTAACTTAATTCCATCCTATAATATTATCCTTATGAAGCATCCACCAACACACTGTTGTCCTGCGTAGGGTATATGCTAGCATATTCCATCTCTCTAACTGGTCTTTCCATTGTTCCTCCATGGCACACAAAAATATGGTAGGATCTCCTTATCCAATGTAATGAGGTCCTGAGTTATTACATATTATCTTGATACAAAGTGGTCTACTTTCCCTAGAAAATATATTCTTTACTTTGCACCCTACCAACTCCTAAGTAGTATGAGCCCAATTATCACAAGTAACACTTGTATTATCGCTAATAGACTGTACATCTTCCCACTAAAGGATTCCTTCTTTAGATGGATCAAGTACCTCTGGGTCCCAGACAACGCGCACATAAATCCTATACAAGTCTTCCTCACTCAAAGGATCAACATAGAGCACAAATTTTCCATCTGTTAAAGGGAAAATAACTCTTTCCTCCTTGTTTTCAAAGCTAATATAACCCTTTTTGAACCGAAGATCAAAATTATTTGCATAGCACCAAGGACACTCAAGTAGAGCTAGGGAGCTATCTTCGTATGCCATGGCTAAAACCTCAAAATCTCCAGTGAACTCTTCTCCATGTATGGAAATGGATGCATCTTTCAAAACTCTGATGGGAGAGTCCTTAGTCCTATTATCCATGAACAATACATTCAAAGATGGCTACAATGGAGGTCTCCCCATTTTTACCCATGCATCTAAAAAAAGAACATTAACTTCCATGCCTATATCAATCAATATATTACTCAAAATCCACCCCTCAACAACAACATTTAGAGTGATTTACTTTTCATAATATAGGCTATGAGGGGGAATATTTCCATATAGGATCTACCATCCAGTTTCAATACTTACATGTGGAGTGTTTCCATTTAAACAATTCCCTAATAGTGGAATGATATTCTCTTGACGCAACATCTTACACACTTATTTCAAGTCATCCATATCAGATTGGAATGTTTCAGATGCTTTATTTTTCTCTATCTTCTATGATTTGTCCTTTAAATATTATATTTCACCCTAAAGATTTCTGAGTACCTCCATGGTTTCTTGATAAACCTCCTTCTAATGGGAAGGATCTAGGTACCGTACATGTATAACCTCCTCCTTAGTGATGGTAAACTTTTGATGTAATGCTTCTTTGGCGTGCACTGCTTCAGCACGGGTAGTGATCTTTCCCTATAATTCCTCAGATTCTAGTTCCAACTTGGGAATCCAATGATTTTCCACATTTCGATGCATCCCAACCATCCCTGCGCCTTTGTTTTCTTGCCTATGCTACTTACTAAGATGTTCAAACAAGTTCGGGAATTCCTCATAAATATGATTCTTTCCATAGAAATAACATGTAACATTTCGAGGACATTCACATCTATAATGGTCAGGAGATCCATAGGTATAACATGTTCCACGAGGGAACTCATTTCTTCCACCACCACGACCTCATCCTCCAAATTCACTATGGTATCCTCAACCTCTATCATGACTTCCTTCAAAACACCCTTCCTTCTGATCATAGCATGTTTGATTGTGATATCGATCCTCATGTTTGTTCTTATCTTTAGATTTATTTGATAATCATGTTTTCTGTACACTGATATCTATAGTATCATGGATTTAACCAATTAACTAGAAGTCCTTCGTGTCATGAGTCATGGACCTGTAGATTATAAAGTAGCATGAGATGTTCTTCCTTATCACGCATTACAATAATGAGCAGTGGCTAAAATCATGGTTTAAATGACATATCTCATAGTCCAACAATAATGAGTGTACTTATATGTGGGGAAAACTATCCTTTGTGTGACCTTCCACTTCACAATATTTGAACCAAATCCCTATGCATGTCTCATGTATTGAATTTTCCGATAACTTCTCCAATTGTTTCACAATAACTATAATTTGTGCTTCTAAAAATGGGCTTACCCCAGTGTCTATACTTATGACTTCCTCGATGCATAAAGAGGCTTTGAGTGCTTTGTGTGGGTCGTTATATGTCTTATGGGATAGCACCCTTCTAAAAGGTGTAATCAAAGCTCCAACAAACCATTGCACATGCTGGCTTGTATGAATATCATAAAAAATCTTAGATAAGAACGTTTTGAAATGAGCATCATACTCTCTTACATTGTCATTAGTGCCTTGATGAATATACTTGAGTGTGTGTTTCACTCGGAATGTTTCAGCTTCTGGGAATAGAGTTGCTCTATCCTTTCATTCCTTTTAGAAACAGATGAGGTTAGGGTTAGGAGGAATACCTGTTGAATGTCGAGATGGTGTGCGCGTACCGTAGAGAAAGATCAGGTTGACTGCGGAGAACTCCTTTTTGTCTTGGAAGGACTACCTATAAATAAGAACACAAGACCGCAAGATTTTGATTAAACAATAAATGAGGAAACTGCCTTGGGCCCAGGAAATATAAAACTTCCTTTCGAAGGTGGTCAGTTCCCCTGCTAATATGAATTAACACAAAAGACTACAAAATATCAATTAAATTGTTTCGTTGAACTGGGTAGGGGAAAGGCTGGTTTTCTGGTTTTTGATCAGAGGAACTGATGCCGGTTACTAATAACCGATACCAATAGGTTCTAGGATCTTCTTGGTAGCTATGGTGTTTTGTAAGGATAGTTTATGGATGATATTAGGAAATTGGATGATTAGAAGTAAAAGGATAACAGCTAGATGCAATGACACGTTGGGTAGTAGATTCAGAGACGGATTTAGGAGGACTGAAATTCACAGAGCAGAAGAAATGTTATAACAGAGGACATGCAAGATATGACTTACTGGTTTTGGTGAAGATGCAAGTTGATATCCTCTACTGCAAGCACTTCTGGTTTCTTCACTCGTCTCTGCTCTGTCAAGTGAAGATTTGGACTCTGTTCCTCGCTCGCAATGCTCTCTGTTGTTTCAAAAATCATTCGACCGATCTCCCAAATGAAATTCTGATCCATTGTTTTGGTTTGGGGAGCCAATTTACAGGGAACCGATGGCGGTTGCGTAACCGACGGCGGTCGAGTAGGAACCGGCATCGGTAAGGAAAAAGTAGGCTATTTTTAGTAAAATAGCCCGCCTTCCCTGCTTTTCTCCCGAGAGATCAGTTGCGGGCTTGGTCAAGTGGCTAGAAGGTCGGCTTTGGGTGCGAGTAAGGAGGAATTAGTTATGGATGTGAGTCTAGACCAAGTCACGAGTCTTAATTAGGTTAGTTTAGGGTTAGGGCTAGGTCATGATGAGGTGGCAAAGTGAGGTGGCGGGTAAGGTGATGTGGATTTATCAATTATAAGGTAATTAATAAATAATTGTGTAAGGTTTAGGTAATGAGGTTAGGTTGCGAATGGGATGCGGGTCACAAGGGGTCGTAAGACACAAATTTGGTGTCTACATTAGCCCCTTATTGTCGTGTAGCTTGTTCTGTAAAGCTGCGCAGACAATAATATGAAGTGGTTTCTCATGTTAAAGATGTAGGTAATCCCCCTCAAATCTATCGCAAATTGAGTGAACGGGAAATCAGGGATAGGGTTGATAAAGGGTATATGTTGTAGAGAGGATGGTAAGGTGGTGGGGGTAGGTCCAAGGAAGCAGACGCATGTTGAAATGCAATAGTATGACGAGGGTACATGATTTGACAAGCAAACCAGCAATGTGTAGAGCAAGGTTGATAGTTTATCCAAACAAGGGGTGATATAATCCTGGTATCCAAGCATAGGAAGTAGCTCCAGGGTATATAACAGGTGAGGTACAGGAATGTTAGGCATTGTTCGGTAGTACCAATGGTTGGTTTGGTTGAGATAAACATCATGGTCTAGGTCTAGTGCAAGTTGGTCGATAGATCAAGTCAAGGACCCTAATCATGCTAAAAACACGAACAGGTGAGCTCGATGGAACAAAAGGGTACATGATGGATGGATAAATAAAACGTTGATTGTGGGTATGGTATTGAAGTGTGCGGTCGTGGGTTAGGCCAAGTTGTTGGGGCGAGGCCTTGGGTTCGGGCCAAATAGGTTAGGAGCGAGAGCCTTGGGTCGGGCCAAATAGGTAGGTTGAGGCCTTGGGTCGGGCCGGATGGGTAGAGTTGAGGCCTTGGGTCGGGCCAAATAGGTAGGTTGAGGCCTTGGGTCGGGCCAAATAGGTTGGGCGAAGCCTTGGGTCAGCCAAATAGGTAGGTTGAGGCCTTGGGTCGGGGTCGGATGGGTAGGTTGAGGCCTTGGGTCGGCCAAATAGTAGGTTGAGGCCTTGGGTCAGCCAAATCCAATAGGTAGGTTTGAGGGCCTTGGGTCGGGCTAAATAGGTAGGTTGAGGCCTTGGGTCGGGCCAAACAGGTTAGGGTGAGGCCTTAGGTCGGGCCAAATAGGTGGGTTGAGGCCTTGGGTCGGGCCAAATAGAGAAACAAATGGTGTTCAGCAAGGGTGGATATAGGCGATATTGGTTAAAAAGGGCAAATGCTAAATAGGGGCAAAAAATAAAATTGGGGGAAAGTTGGGTAGGAACCAATGTCGATTCTGCCTGACCTGATATCGGTTAAGGGACCGATCCGGTTCCTTAGGGCAAATGAAACCGATATCGTGAAAGGCGAAAAACCTAATAAAAGAAAAAAAACGGCTTGTCATTGTCACTTTTGTTATTTGCAATCCAAATCGAATTGTCTGACGTGGAGAGTTGGGATTAGAGGCTTGATTGAGTGAGGTGGAGCGATTGTATTGGCGGAGAGAGTTGATAGTGGGCCCGATTAAGGAGGAGGCAGCAGTTGATTGGCCAGGGACCCAGTGGATCAGGATTGGAGCCATGGCACAGGCAGGAGGAGCAGGAGGGGCTGGACCAGTTGGACCGCCACCACCCATCCCACCACGACGACGTGTCGTCGTTCGGGTAGATTCGAAACTCTTTAATTTGGTGATTTGGTTATATTATTGTAAATTGGGGGTTTGGGTAGGAATTAACCTTTTTTAGGAAATAATGAGAAATGGAAATGATTTGAAAAAGGGAGAGGGTAGAGTAGGTTAGATAGGTCTAAGGTGTGTAGGTGGGTAGTTTTTAGGGTTTTGGGTGGGTAGATGGGTAGAAATAGGTAAAAAATGGTTTTTGGGGGCCGCGCGGGGGTTCGACTCCGGAGAGGACAGTGACCGATGTCGGTCACTAAGCGACCGGCATCAGTCGCACAATTCAGGGAAAGGGAGGGTTGTTGGTGACCCGGCGTCGGTCATGTAGTCGGCCGGCAGTCGGTGGCTTGTATGTTTTTTGGGTGTTTGGGGTTTCTGGGTTGGGGTGTGGGTGGGAGTGGGTTGGGTTGGGTTGGTGTTGTTTGGGTTTTTGGGTTGGGTTGGTGGGTGTGGGTTGGGTGGTTGTTTTGGGTTTTTGGGTTGGGTTGGGTTTGAGAAGGGTTTGTGTAGGGGTCGGGTTAGGAGTGGAGAACGGGTTCTGGGTGTAGGGTTGGGTTTTTGGTTTTGTGGGTGGGTTGTGGGTGTGGGTTGGGTTGGGTTTGAGAAGGGTTTTGTGCGGGGTCGGGTTAGGAGTGGAGAAGGGTTGGTGTAGGTTGGGTTTTTAGTTTTTGGGTTTGGGTGGTGGGTCGGTGTGGTTTTGGGTTTGTAGGGTGGTAGGTTGCTAGAGGGGGGTGGTAGAGAGTCGGGGTATGGTCGGGGGATATAAAAAAGGGTATTTAGATGATAAAGTAGATGTTGTAATAAAGAGTAGGTCTAAGGATGTGGGTTGGTTTTGCAGGCACGTCAGCAGATGACGATGTGGGATAGGATGCCACCGCTGTTGGTGTGGATGAGGCCACACTATCTTGTAGCTCATTGGGCCATCATGCGCCGAGGTGGGACTCGGTGGAGTCCAGAGGTACAGAGCGATAGAGAGAGAATCACAGCCTGATGGTTGCCCTCATCGAGAGATGGGATCCGGCGACCAATGTGTTCCATCTCCCGACTGGGAGATGACCGTCACATTGGAGGATGTTTATCGCATCCTTCGGTTCCCTATCGAGGGAGAGGCAGTCTTCCAGGTAGATTCAGAGACTGCCATGGATAGCATACTGCAGGTTTTTGGGGATGCAGCCGCACTACTGACCTACCATAGCGCGAGTATCGGGTATGGTGACATGTACCGTGTGCATCGACATGAGACACGACTGGTTGTGTTAATGATGGTTGGGATCACCTGCTTTGCCCTCCCGGACTCAGAGGAGGCCGCTTCCCACGAGCATGATTGATGGGGGTGCTTGCTGGAGATGGTGGAGGAGCACACCTGTTACGCCTGGGCACCAGTATATCTGGTGCAATTATACAGGGAACTATGGGGCTATCGCCGGAGGAGGTAATTGGTATTTGTTTCTACATTTTTGTTGCATTGTTAGGCATACGAGCACATCGTATGCATCAGGCCAATATAAGGGTTATCCCAGCAGCCGGGCACAGGTCATATACCGATATGGTTTGCAGAGGTGGTTGGGGGTCGTGGGCTAGCCACGAGTAGTTATGGCAGGTCGGGATGGTGGCATTATTTAGACATCTACTAGAGGGCCTTATACAGCAGTAAGACATTGTATGGAGACCCTACAAGAGGTCCAAATCCTGGCAGAGGAGCCCGCTTACAGTTGTGCCTAATCCAGTACACATTCTAGATAGCAGGACGGAGGCCAGGAGAGTACGAGCAGATACCCCTAGAGAGGGTATGCAGGTAGATGGGGCTGCGACAGGACGAGCCACCTCCCATTCCTCAGTACAGGAGAGATGATGTCGAGGCCCCACTGCCTGCACCACAGCCTTTAGATCCAGATTGGGTAGCAGAGAGGCCAGCAGGGAGGGTGGTAGATGATGCTGGGTGCACGGGAGCATAACAGGTGTTGGTGGGCTGGGCAGAGAGCAGCCAGGATAGTACCCGCCTGCACAGCCAGACTTGGCTGGCGTGATAGTGGAGGAGAGAGATTCGGCTCAGGGGGTCAGGTGCAGCTCTTAACAGGGGTAGCTAGCTGCAACACAGGCACAGATAGGTGTCTTAACAGGGGCAGCTAGCCCAGGCTCAGCACCAGGCACAGGTAGCACCACCACCAGCACCACAGCCACAGGTGCAAGTTCAGGTTTACAGGGGCAGCAGCACATCGCCGTACCAGCCACACAACATAGCAGCGGTACAGCCACAGCCGCCCAGGGAATAAGTCAGGTACAGGTTACCACAGGCCACAGCCACCACCAGCGGCACCAACACAGGCACAGGGGGCACTAGTAGTAGGCCGTAGTAGGTGGCAGGGGACCAGCCCCAGTACACGGTGGCGCGAGAAGCGCTACATTGGAGGCTAGAAGCGGAGGCCCGATACTATCAGGATATTCTTCTGATGGTACCGGCCGGGGCTGATTATCAGCCTATGCGGCACATAGAGCAGGAGACCTCTCGGAGCCAGAGGTCTCAGGGAGGTGCAGCCACAGCTGGTGGGTCCGTCACAGGCAGGAGGGTTGAGAGGCACCACAGGGACCAGCGGGGAGAGGCACCGAGGGTGGTGGGGGCGAGCTGAGAGATCCAGGACATGGTTGTTGTATGGAAATAGATGGGCACCGGTCTGCGAACCGGGCTGTATTGATAGAGGCCTGCGTTTGGACTATGTTTATTCCTTGTATTCATTATTCATTTATTGATATACCGGCCTGCGAGCCGAGTTAGTAGGGGTTGTTATAGTGGATAACGGCTGCGAGCCGAGTATTATCTATTTTTGATACGAGGGACCGGGCCTGCCGAGCTGAGTCGAGATTTTTTTTTGACAGGTTATTGCGGACCTGCGTGCGGGCTTTGGTGGCTATGAGATCACAGAGGCCCCGATGTAGGGCACATTTTTTTTGAAAATTGTGTATAGATATAGAGATGAGTTTTGATCACGGGCAGTGTTCCAAAATGTGTTTAAATATTTTGTTACTGGGTGGTAATATGTAATGTTAGATAAGTTTTGAGTTGACATGTTGATAGATGGTGATGTGATGATGTTTTGTGTTTGCACGTATATATGAAGGTCAGGTAGGTTGTGATGAATTGTGGTTTGTGGACCATTGTGATATATGTAAGATGAGTGGATCAAATGGAGTAAGATTGATAGTTTCTTGATATCCGTAGTAGATGTTGATGGTTTTGTGTAGTTGTTTAAAAATAATGATGTCTAATGAAATGGTAATGCTATGTGTGGTGGATGAATAAATGTGGTAAATTTGTGTTTGTTTATGCAGGGAAAGAGGAAAAGCGGCAAGAGGGCGCGACAAAAATTAGGTGAGAAAATGAAGAAGAAAAGACCGCTGTTGGAGAAAAGCTAGGTGGTGTAACTGATATAGGTAAGTAAACGATACCGGTATTAGGTATGAGCTTTTTAAAAATAGAAAAGCTAGGGTGGCGACTCTTAGTTTTAATTTTAGGGCCAGTAAGCGTTAAATCTGGGAACGCGGCACTTTTGACGACTGGACAGGTATTTGCATGAGAGATTGAGTGATAAGGAGAAGAGAGACAGGATTTATGTATGAGAGATTTGGAGTGATAAGAAAAGAGACGGGGAGGTGAATGCGAGATCGGAGAGTCAGAAAGTAGAAAGACAAATTTGAAAAGAGTGGTTGATAATGCAGGAAAGGAGAAACATCCAGCAGGCAGTAGGACAAGAGGGAAGACAAGGGCCACCTCCAAGCTACTGCAAACCCCAGAGGTAATGTTTGGGCTGGTGATTTAATTGCATGTTTGTGAATAAGCAGGGGAGAGTATGGGGGTAGAACGAAGAAAAGAAAGAAAACATGATAGCAAGGGTTATAGGTGAGGGAAGTGTTACGTGGTAGGTTAATCAAGGTTGGTCGGTGATACAGAGAGAGAATAAATGAGAAATTATGGTCGTAGGTGGTTTTTTAGGCAGATGGAGTAATTGACAGTGACGGTATCGGGTACTCAACCGATATGGTTAGGTATAAAAAACCGATACCGGTTACTGGGAGGAATTTCCAAAATGTGTGAAAACCCTGATGGAGAATGGTTGTTTGTTGTTGAGTGTATGCAGGCAGAGGCAGGGTTGAGGATGAAGGATAGTGTGCCAGCGTTGTTGTCACGAATCCGAGCGGATGATGTAACACCAGCGGAATGGACATTGATAAATCATTTTGGGTTAGTGGAATCCATTATTATTCACGAGCACACTAATCATAGGTATGTTACAGTCGTTGATTGAGAGATGAATCTGGAGACAAAAACCTTCTAATCCTGCCAACAGGGGAGAGATGACAGTAACATTGGAAGATGTGTTTCAGATTTTGAGACTCCCTATTACAGGAGAACCAGTATAGTCAGGCACTACCTAGCACGCACGGGAGCGATAACAGCAGGATTTGTCCCTATGGCACGAGATTTGACACACAGAAGCGAGGTGTTATCCTTTACTATGGGGTAATGTATGCAACACACCCTAAGGAGACAAGGTTAGCAGTGGTATTAATGATAGCGGTAGGGTATTATGCATTACCGAGGGCAGAAGGAGGAAGATTTCCAAAAGGCATTGACGTGTTGTATCTAGGAGATGGTAGAAAGGAATGTTACGTTTGGCGTGGGCACCATGCATATTTGGAGGAGCTATACAGGGGTTTTATGGGCTTGTAGGTGAAATACACAGGATGACGCTGGATTGTTCATACTTATTACACTGTTGGGCCTATGAGCACATTGTTTGTGTGTGACCAATAGGCCAATCCCTCCAGGCAGGAGAAACCGGAGTACAGAGGTTGGGATTCAGACTATGGGTCCAGACAGAACAAGAGGCAAGATCTCATGCCGTTGACGGGTGACATTTTTGTATTACAAGCAAGTATGGGAGAGGGTGCGGTTGCGGACATTCTGTTGGAAGGCCTTACGGTAACTATTGGTAACAGAGAGCATAGCTGAGAGTTAAGGGGTGTAGAGCGAATGAGGTGGATCGCGGGGGACAGGCCAGGTGAATATGAGAGGATTCCTATAAATCGCGTGTGCGACAATTTGGATTTGTGCAGGGATATACCCCTGGCTTATAGACCATATATGAGGATCGACGCCGAGGCAGCATTCTCACTTCCCGGCCAACACCTCCAGAAGGGCCTGACAAGAGGTAGCAGGCCGATCGCAGGGTAATGATGTGGGAACGACAGAAGGCCTATAGATTATTGGTTTGTGGTCGCAGGAACTGCGAGGTTTTGTTACGTGAGCAAGCAACCCGTGGACATAGTGGTTTGATTACACAGGAGAGGGATCGTCTGCAGCGTTAGGGTTCAGCACAGCTTCAAAAACGCAGGGTGATTGAAAGGAGACAAGAGGATTGTTAGGGTTACGGAGTCCACGGGTGAAAAGCGACTAGGGCTGGATGTTCTTCCATGGCGAGAGGGCATATTTCATATTTTGTTTACAGGGAGGGATTGGCAGATCAGTGGGCGGTACCAATTAGCTGTGGGTTTACCTTTGAGGACAGAGAGGGGAAACCCAAGCGAGAGGGGTCGACGATCATTGATTTCATTCACCTCGTTTTTGGGATGAGGCATTGAGGGGTCTTTGATGTTTAAATGGTAGCAAAGGTATAAGAATAAATAAGGTTACGGACCGGTTGTCGATTGATAGAGAATATTTATTTGGTTAACATCTAAATTTTTTAAAACGAAGTTATTGTCTGTTGATTTGAGTTATTTAATAAAAGGATTTGTTTTCGTTTTGAATTGCGGTGTGTTTTGAAAAAGGATAAAGAGGAAATGTGGATAAATAGAAATTACACAAAAAAATATTTTTATTTATTTTACCACACGATGATAGGTTATGGTAGGGGGGATGGTGCGAGCTAACGTGGGGAGACCCATGTTTCTCCTAAAAGTGCTTTGGCCTTACCAGAGCCCATTTGCACAACGGCAAGGAGGGCCTCAGACGAGGTAGTTCTGCACTTTAGGATCAGGGAGAGGCGACTTCAGGCAATTTGGTTACGGGTTTAGGCAATTGGTGGTTTCGGTTTGAAAAATATAAGATGGTAGTAAAGGTAAAAAAAAAACAATGTTGATGGTGTTGTTGGTAATGAATTGGGGTGTTGTAAAAGGTATGGAGGGAAGCGAAAAGTTAGCCTACCCAAGTAGTAGGGGACTAGTGTCTGATTAAGGTCAAACACAACAATCCTAGATTGCGAAGGCAAAGCATAAAGAAAGAGTGCTTCCGTAGATATGAAGAGAGCTAAAACAAACCAACCACATGAACGGAAGCTTGGAGCCCTAGGGTAACCATGCATAGACGGGAGAAGCAATAGGTTGATGAAAAGAGTTTGTGTGATCACCAATACCTATGGGTTGTATTGTCACGGTCCCTGAGTGTGATTTTGAAACAAAATGGTTGAGGTGAGGGGGATTGGTATAGCGAGGTGCAGAGGGCATTATTACCAAAGTGAGTGTTCTGGACGAACGAGAACCTTTCCCTAAATAGGAAAAAGTTTCCCATGACTTCCAAATCCTTCTTGAAATTGAGGCTTTTATTTTCTTGAATGTAGACTGATCGATGTGGGAAGTCTACCAAGGGATATTTGATTGTAGTATTTCTTTGAGGGTTCTGCACCGAAGGCTGATCAATGCCGAAGAAGCTTCTTTAAAAGGCTGACTGTGTAAGATGTTCCTTCGACGGGGGAGCAGTTCTGTATAGTACAGATATGATGATTTTTGGTTAATGCATTAGCTGTCCTTCGGGGGAGCAGGTTTCTCTATATATAATAGCAGCAAATTAGTTCGGCATATAAGCGGTCCTTCGAGGGAGGCGTCTTATATTTAATTTAAGGCTTTGTGAATAAGATGTTCTTTGGTGGTTGAAGCAATTCTTAGTTTAGTAAGGGATGGTTTGATCAAAGAAAATCCCATAAGAAGACGGCTTTTATTATTTTTAATACTTGACGTCATGGGACTAGACTAAAAAGGGGAAGGCATATCAAGGGCAGGTTTTGAGATCAAAAATATGTTGAGCTTGGTGTTATTATGAGGGTGTAGGAAACAGAGTGTATTGTAGTGGTAAGTGCGCTCAAAGGGACGAGCGGCAGGTAGATAAAAAGAGTGGATATACCACTAATTTCAACCGTTAGACTTTTGGTTAAAAGATGCAAGGATTTAAGGGGTTCAGGCTCAGGTTACCATTAAAAGAGAAGCTCAACGCCTTGTTTACCAGATTCCATAGGGTGAGTTTGTTATATTTTAAGGCCCAATCCAATTGGGAGCAAAATTTCCACGTTTGCTTTTTTTTCAGTTTGGTTTACATGTTGTTGATTCTCTTTGAGGGACAAGATCCCACCCAACTTAAAGGTTACGCTCAGTGTGAAGTCGCTTAGTTTTTCCATTAAGCACGTTTTAATACTTTTTTTTTTGATAGATTCGAAGGTGGATTTGTCAGAGATGTAAGACGGCCGGTCGTCAAGAAGCTTCCCAAATGGGGGCGGCTCCCAGCTTTAACCGCTATTGACGGGAAATCAGCGTTGGTGAGAAATATTCCTGAAGCGATATTTTCTAAAGGGAGGGTCATTTGATTTCAAGAGGGGGCAAAAAAAATTAGGCTCGGTGACCGTATTTATACCAAAGAAAAATGTTTGGCTTGTGATTGAGAGGTTACGAATGCAGTACGATGAAGCCCAAAGGGCCAAAGGGAGAATGTGAGTGCCAATTTTTGCGGAGGTCATTGACAAACTGTCATGAGGATTTTTGGTTTTAGTGTGTATTAGAGGGACTCGGCTTGCCCATTGGATTGTGGATTAGTAGGGTGATGAGAAGCCTAAGGGTGATACCAAAAGTGTCGCAAACGGTCTGCCAAACAAACTTTTTTTTGAAAGATTTTTCCCTATCTGTTATCAGGCGATGAGGGAAACAACAAAAAATGACCAGGATAATTGTGGTGGTATGGAAATTGGACATTTTGTTTCTTTTTGATTTGTGAAAGATGAGGGACATAGCCTCCACCCATTTTGTTGTAATGAGTCGGTACACTGTCTTGATATCCAACGGTTTTGACGTTGTGAAGAGGTAGGTGGTTTGAATCTCACCAATAAGGTCTAAAAAAAAACCCCCAATTGTGAGAAAGGGCCCAAAGATTTTCTCGAGCAACCTTGGAGCGGGGGTGGCTAGGAGTAGGTTTGAAGGGTTGGCCATGTTGGCTGGACCCCACATTAACACAACGCTTAACATATTCGATAGTTTAGTCATTTTGAGGAAGTTAGGGCCAATTATATTTAATAACCAAGGCGAAGGAATTCGTTTTTTGGGGCCACGGCAGGGGGGGGCCGCTAAAATGGCCACCACAAATACCGTCAGGACCTTTGTTTGGGCTGGTTTTAGGGGTGACCTCCCGCGGCCGGTTGAGGACACGAAAGGAGGGATTGCCATCGAAGCTGCGTTTAGTAAAAGGAGTCCTCCCATAACAACAGAACGAAGGAAAACCACCGTTTAAAGAAACGTTGCGTTTTCGCCCGTATTAGTAAGGTCAGGTGGGAGAATAAGGGAAGGAAGTGGTAAGATAATTCATGGAAAATGGGTTGATACCACTTCGTTATCCTGCGAATAGCAGGACCACATGTTATTTCTATCCATTTAACAAACAACTGGGGCCTTTGAGTAAGATTTGGGGCAAAAATTTGTTTGGACTACGACGAAAATCAGGAGTCAGTTGGTGCGGCGGGGGCATTTGCGAGGCTAGCAAAAGCCATAGTTCGTAAATTTGTTAGTGGAACGTGGATATGGTTTGTATAGACTTAGTGGAGTAAATTAAGGCTAGAAGTGGACTGAATGTTCCACGTAGTGGTTGGATTTTTTTTTTTGCAGTCCTCGTTTGCATTGGTAGACGCCCATTAACTGATTGATTTTTACCCACATTGAGAGTCGCCAAAAAAATTGTTTTGAGAGGCTTTTGGATGTGCCTACAGTGTAATGCCAAAACTGGAGGGGAACCTTAGGAACCAAGGGCCTCTATTTTCCACTGTTATTTATTTAGTGGCAAGGGAAGCGAGTCGGAATTGAAAGGGAGGATAGGTTCAGAATCCGAGAGGAATGGAGGAAAAAACAAACGCCGGCTTCTCTTTCCACCGCGTGGCATTAGATCCATCGAAAGGAAAGAGGGTCATTTGGGTACGTATCCTCCGTTGAGGGAAAGGGAGTTAGCGATGAGTTAGGGCGGGACATGTGGAAATTGGTTAAATTACTTTTCCCAGGTTAAAGGAGCTTCAGCCCAAGTTTGTCTTGCCGATGGTTTTTTTTTCCTTTGATTGAATTTCTGGTGGGGAAAAACTTCAAGGTCGAAGGTTGGCGAGAAGTGTTTGAGCCATCTTGCAATGCGTTGGTTCAGATGAGGGTTTGGCTTACAGTGTAATGGGATTTTGGGGTCTTGTATTGGTGTTTGATGCGGAAAGTCTTGTGATTAGAAGGTAGTGTCGGAGTTTGGTATGGCCACGAATTGATTTTGGGGCAAGGCACAATTTTTTTCTACAATGTGTTGTACCTTAGTCTTCCATTTTTTAGTTTCACCAAAGTACGACTTATATAAATTAAAAATGGCTTTGTTCGCGATTTCTCAGAGTCCACGATGTGGCAAGCATGGCTTCTACGCGTGGTGGTGTGTCGGTCCGGTGGAAAGTTTAAAGGTTTAGAAAAGGGCGGTGTTCTTGGGGTGGGGCATTAAGCCAGGGTTGGCTGCAGGGAGATTTAGGGATTTGAGAGCTTTGAAGGTTGGGTGGCATTCCTTCACTCCATTGGACTGCCATTTGATCCTTTTTAAGGAGGTTGTGGGAAAGGTTTGACATCGATCTGAGGAGGTTGGGAGAGTTGAATTGAAACGTCGGGTTCGGGAATTATTGGGAGTTTTACTTGTAAACTACAGCCAATTGTTTGAAGATTTTTGGGTGGGGGGGCATTTCTTAGGATTAGCTTTGAATTTAGATTGGATCGACCTCAATCTTGCCACGCAAACAAGAGACGATTAAAGCCCAACTAAGAAGTTTTTCCCGAAAAGAACCCCAAAGGACACCCCCATTTCTTCGGGTTGAAGTGGACAAGGGAATTGGGAATATTGTCACAGGTTTGATTCAAAAAACTAATGGTTCAAACATCGAGATGTTTCACTACGGATGTTTTCAGAACGTGCCGAGAACTATCGTCGACATAATCTTCAAAGAATTAGGTGCATAAGGTAATTTGAAAAAATTGTAGGTCAGTTTTAGCCCGCTTGATAGTAGCACCAGCATTCTTAAGGCCCAAAATGGCATTGAAAAAGATAACCGAAAGGTCCCAAGGAGTTTATTGTGAAGGAAGTTTTATTGATTGAGCGGCAGGGGAAACCCAAAATTTGGTTGTATCCTGAAAAACGCCATCCATGAGAGGGGAAGAGGCATTTTTTTTCTTCCTGACCTGCATTTAGATCAAACAAGTGGTTCCAATTGGCTAGGTTAGGGGGAAGTTCATCCTTTGGGGCAAGCGAAGATTAAGATCTGAAAAAAAGCCATGCATATCTTGGAAAGTTTCCCCTGTGCCTTTAGTGACAGGGACGCTGGTTAGAAATCCATGAGGGTAGTCGATAGACAGGGTGAAGGAAACAGAAGGAATCGTTGGAGCTCATTTCTTTTTGACCAAGAGAAGCAAATGCGTGGATGATTTTTTCTAAAATTTCTTCTGTTTTGGACTGGTTTGGAATAGGGGTGTTAGGGGGGGTGATTGTTATGGACGGCAATTTTGGTAGGATTCAATTCCTGGAATGTCGTGTTAAAAACCATGCGAAAGTTGGTTGTGAGCAGGGAGAAAGGTAGATAACGGTAGCTTGTTTCTGATGTGTGTAAGGGATTGTTCCAATCTTTCACATTGTTTGAGATCCTTCCTCCGTTTGTGGATATTGATTTTCTTATAGTTAGACTAGTTTTTCAGCATTGGTTTGGGTTTGAGATGTAAGGGCTCGTTTTAAGAATATAAGAATTCATACGCGCCCAAGGTAAGTGAGGATGGAGTCCGTAGTCAATCCTGGGCCTTTCAAAAAACATTAATTCAAGGCGCATTCCTCTTGACACGTCTGGATACAGAAGGGGGAAGAGGGAAGATTGGGTCCTCATTATAGCTTTTTTGATAAGGAAAGGACCTTATGAAGATAGCATTTATTGAAAAAAAAAAGTTAGGAGGAGTATTCAGGATCTAGAGATCTTTGGGTGATGATGCCAAGTGGGGTGATTGATGGTTTGTAGGGGCGCGTCTTCTTTCTTCCAGGGGGATACGCTTGACAGGAGGTGTCTCCGGTGTAGGTGTTTTCGGGAAAATGAAGACCACTACGATCCTATGTTTACGGGGTAGTCAGGGCATGAGTGTAGTGGGCCTTTGTTTCTCCATAAAGGCCAAAAAACCAAACGCCTTTTCCCCCGCACAGCGAGTTCAAGAAAGTGGAGGGCCGAAATTTGAGATTTTGTTTGTCAAAAGTATTTGAAAATCAGATTGGAAGGGGGACCACCAAGAGGAGGTTCAGGGTTAATGGAGGATGCGTCAAACACCCCCATTTTAAGTTAGGTTAGGCGGGAATGGGGTGTTTCCGTAAGAGATTAACCTCCCCCCACGCGACGGGTTCGTAAGGTGGGGATTGATGTATTGTCCCGTACTCCTGCGGGGTAGGGAAAGGAAAACTAAGTTATATAGGCGGTACTCCCCCAGCGTAAAGGCGTCCCTTTACCCCATCCTCCCTCGTCCCTTCTATCCAAGCTAATTAACCCTATCGCCTCCATATCCATCCATCACCCCCACTCTCCCCCCCCCTCCCCACCCTCCGTCTATCCCCATCTCAACCCCCTCCCCGTCCACCCCCCCCACTCCGTTTCCGAAGACAGTATAAAAAACGAAACGCATCCCTGAAAAAAACACATATACTATAAGGGGTCGGGGTTGGATGTAGCGCAAGGAAGGAAGTGGTTTTTGCGATGGGTGGTTTTTTCATCCAGGTGAAGGCGTTAGGCGCGGCGGGTTTGACGGGGGATGGTTGAGGTTACATTTGAAGAGGAGGTTAGGTTGAATGTTAGGGTGTTTATTGTTTGATATTAGCACAGGGTTTAGGGGGTTATAAATTGGCAGGGTTGATGTTAAAGGGGGGAGGGTCAGTTTGACGGTGTAGGGACTTCCCAAGAATCAAATTATGCATATAGGTTAATGTGGGAGGGAACGGCATTTTCCCATGGCTCAGGATTCCAAGGACGTACCTAGAAATCTTTTATTATATTTTGGAATTTTCTCCCCCCAAGACATGTAGAAGAGTTCGGGTTTAAAGTACGTTTTGGAGGTCCTTACTGCAATGTTAGGGATCATTTGGCGCCTAAGGTAGAAGTAATAGAGTCATTGGAATGATCCCGCCCCAACATTGGATGGGGGTTGGCACACATGCAAATAAGAAGGGATATCCTTTCTTGGGAAGGCTTTTGAAAGAGAGCTTGTTTGGCTCAGCGCCCCCACCAATCAGTTAAACTTGACGTACTCGAATGTTCTCGGCGTGAAGCGGAGCAGGAAAAGGTAGGGTAGGGTCTTATTGCACACCAAAAGTAAACAATTCGTTCTTGGAGGAAACTGACTGCAGCAGCATTGTTGTTTATTAGAGACAGAAAGTGGTTTGGGGCAGGGGGGTGGTTTGGTGAGCGGGACGCAACATGATTGGGTGTTCTTAAGGGGAGGCGACAGGTTTAGGGTTTCAAGTGTAAAACCTCAATCCCTGAAGGCGATTTCTCAACGGAGGAGCTGTCGATGAGAGTCAGAAGCTGATGAGATAGCAGTGTTTCATTTTACAGGCGATTGGTTTTGAAGCTGTTTGTTAATTTCAGATTGCGGTGGGGCCAATGCCATTAGAGACGGGAATAGGCGGGTCCGCAAACTGAACCCATTTAGGTGGTGGTGCATCGGGGCTGTTTTAGACGAAAGAGAGGTTTGCAGGTTGTTTTCTTTTTGATTTTTCCCCATTTTTTTTCTTTTGCCCTCCGAGTAGTTTGGACACTAATTCATATTTTAATCTCGTTCGACTGAGATGAGGGAAGAGGGGTTGGGATAAAACTTCATGGTCTTCAAAGAGGATGGGGTGTAATAATGATAGATATTGGTGAGGGGGGGGACAGATGGTATAGGAGAGGGGAATGGGAAAATACAGGTCTTCTCCCTTTCGTAACAAAGTTTTGGTTCTTTCGTAATCTTTCTATTCCGGGGAGAGTGACTTTTGGTTTTTTTGAACGAAGGATTGGGTTTTTTTTTGTTTTTAGGCTTGGCACTTCCCTCCAAATCATGTCCTTGGTGGTGTGTGATTAAGCGCAGTTTTAGGGACTCATCCGTAAAAACCATAGGTCGGGGTTTAGACGGGTCATTAAGGTATAAGTGGGAGGTAGGGAAATGGTCCCACTTTCTCCACACATTAGCAATGGATTTTGGCGTTTAGATCCTTTTGAGTGGGTCTTTTCAAAATCGGAAGAGGATGAGGGGTATGGTTGTTGCGGGTTTTGGTTTAATTGTTTGGGGGTGTTTGTGGTTTGGTTCGCCACGGGTGGTGGTAGCCGAGGGGTGTTGATTAGTGGTTGGTTTTCACTTAACGTGATTTCTTGGGCATGAAGCTTATTTGTTGGGATGATGAGGGCCGCAGATGATGTGGTATCAGAAAAAACCAAACCAGGGACGGGAAATAGGAGTGAAACAAACCCGCACAATTGTCTTTCACCAACCAACAAGACGTTCTCCTTGATGAGGAATTGTTGGGTTGGATAGGTGGGACCGGATAACACGGAGTGACGGGGCTCTCGCCTTTACCCTTGGGAAAATTTCTGTGCCACCCCTAGTGTGGGTGCGGAAAGGAACGTAGGTTGTTTGAAAGAAAAACGCAGTGAAGGTTATTGATATTATTGATATGAAGGTAGCGGGATGGGGTCCCCAATATGGAGGTCGGTTATTGACGATTGATGGTTTTTTTTGATGTTTTTCGTGATTGTTTGATAGGGGCCACGGATTGGTTTTGTCTCATAAGGTTGGCGGAAGTGAATTTATATATATTTGGATAGGGATCGGAGTCGCGTAGGCGGGGTGCGTTAGGGACTAAGGCTTGGTTTTTTGGGTGTGAGGTCCCAAGGTTAGGGGACGATAAGATTCTGGTTAAAGTTGTAAGAAAGTGGACGGGGCATTGGTTAAGAGGTTTGAGGGGGGTGAAGGGAGAACAGGGGCACATTTTTTAAGGTTCTTGTAAACACCGGGGTTATATGGTGGAGAACTCCAGGATCAGTCCTTTTGCATTTGAGTTAGAAAAAGGGGGGGTACTTCAAACGTTTACCCTTAGGGCCTGTCTATCTTGTTGGAATGCGTATCCAGGTTGTGATTTGTAATTTTTTTGTTACAGAAGAACGGTGGGTGTTAATTTCCGGTCCACTGGGGTTGTGACCAAAAGGGAGGGAGATTTGAGGCCCTGTATCAATAAGATGTTTTAAAAGAGGTTCAACCGGTTCATTTGAAAATATTTAGGCCGATGAGGGGGACTTCATAGGTTTAGGAGGCGTGTTTTGAGGGATTGAGGGGATTTGTTTCATTGTTTATTTTTTGTTAAAGTGTCTGGTGATGGTCAATGTAAGAGATTTATAGTCTAAGGATTGTCAAAAAACGGAGAGTGGCCCGACCTTCCTCTTGGTGCAGCGAAGAACGGTAGACGGGGGCCGTTGGGGAATTAGATAAATTAGATAAACATTCCGCGCACAGTAGTTGGAGGGTTCGGAGACAGGAGGGGGGAAAGGAAGAACGCAGGAGCCCCCTTCGCTCTCTTCTCCCCCCCCCAATAAAAGACGCGCCTGACTCTCCGCTCACTACCCGGGTCCCTAGCCCCACCTCCAACCAAACACAACCCCCGTCCCACTCCCGCGCCCATCCTCGTTCTGCGACCGGAATCCTCTCTTCCCGCCGTCTACCTGGGCGGGGGTCTTACGAATCCACAACAAAGAAAAAATTGAGAGAGAAAGTCCGGGGAAGTAGTAACTCTTTATGGGTAAAGGAATGATTTCCCCAACTTTTGGCTTGATGGTGTGAAGGGAGGTTCAGGGACTCCTTCTATGTTGGTGGAGAGCTTGATTTAAAAAATTTTCAATAGAGGCTTTTGGCTGAGAATCGAAGACTGCATGGATCTCATGAACACTCTCCTCGGCTAAGATATCTTGGTTTACGTTACTGTTGGACGAGTGATTCGGGAATGGCTTGTTGAAAATTTTTAGATTTCGGTTAGTAGGGGCGTTAGGAACACTCTCCTGCGTCAACCATTTCCTGCACTATGTTTTTCAACATCTTGCAGTTTTCATGACTATGTCTTTTTATGCGGTGAAAGTTACAAAAGTCATTTTCTTTGTACCAGGAAGGTATTGCGCGGGTGGAGTCAAACCCAAAGTGAGGTTAAACAGGGGGCAAGGTGATAGCCCCAGCTTTGAGCAATTTCTCCAGGATGACGCCATAAGTTTCTCCCAAGGGAGTGTAACTGGTGGGCTTGGCTTTGTACTATAAGTGGTTGTCGGCGGAGTATTGGACGGTGTTTGAGATTTGAACCATTACCGCGTGGACCACTCCTTTTGATTTAGAAGAAGTGGAGCCGTGAGGAGTGGTGGTGTTTGGCTTGCTGGTAGAATCAGGAGTTCAGAAATTGGGGTTTTTGTTACGCAACCGCAATTTCTCCTCCTCTTCTAAGGCTCGAATTTCTAATTTCCGAGCCATGGTAAAGGCCTCGTCGAATGTGCAGGAAGTTTGAATTTGGAGGGTAGGGGGAGATGTGCTTAGCGCAGGCCCGCGGTAAATAGTTCGATAAGTTCGGTTTGAGGCAAGGCATACGTAAGTTGGTTGATAAGGCCCCGCCATCGTCCAACGAAATCTGCGATAGATTCGTCTTCAAATTGTCGGATGGCATAGAGTCGTGATAGATACTTTCTTGGCAATGTTAATGGAGAAATGATCCAAAAAGACTGGGCTAGTTGGTTAAAAGAGAAGATTGAGTGCTAGGTTAAAGCACTATAACCACTCAAGGTAGGTCCGATAAGGACATGGGAAAGGTGTGGAGTAACAAGGCATCATCCTGGGCAATCAAATAACAAGCATGTCTAAATGATCGCAAGTGTTGTTGAGGATCCTCTTTACTGTTAAAACGAGTAAATTTTGGCAACTCCCATTGAGGGGGATATGAATGAAGGGGGACAGAAGGGTGAATGGGCTCCCGAAAAACTTGCTCATATGTCAAGGTGCTACGACTTCCTGAAACAGAAGCCTCCAGGTTTTGCATTTTGTCCATCATTTGTTTGATGAAATCTAATGTTGGATGAGATGATGGTGCGGTTGTGGTAAACTGAGGAAAGTTGGACCAAGGGCTTCCGCTGGACAATGGTGGGGCTAAGTGTTGATAAGGTATGGAGGATGAGTATGTTGGAGCAACAGAATAGGGATGTCCCATATAAGGTGTTGAGGTTACTGGATTATGTGTATGGGAATGAAAGGTAGGTGGAGCTTGAGAAGGAAAGCTCGTGTGAATAGGTGGCAGAGAATAAGTCATGAATGGAGTGGTCTGAAAGAGAGATGAGGTAGGGGCAGTTGGTGGTAACGATACGTGGGGTCCAATATTAACCAAAGAAAGCTAATCGGGGTAGTATGAACCTCTGAAGCCCATCGGGATTGGGGAGACGGGGCTAGAGATGCAGGAAGTAAGGCAGTGTTATCAGGAGGAGTGGGAGTTGAATGAGCAGCTATACTAATAGGCATGCCAATAAGGAGCTGACCATCAGGCATACGGTCAGGGGCATGAGACAAATAGTATTGTACAGTGCTGGGATTAGCATCCAGAAATTTGGCAAATTCCTTGTCTCCTACAGGAATTTGGGGGATCTCACTGGTGTCGTAGGGTTCCCTATAGAATGTGAAGGGGGTGATTCAGGCAAAGACACAGAGCAGGCATGTGAAACCATGGCGGCGGCTTGCTTCCGATTGATGACAACCATAGACAAGAACACACAGAAAGTTTCAATCTATCAAGAACAAAAACAACCTCAGAATGATGAATTTGGCAAGTTGCTGGTTTGTCAGGGTGCTTGATGAAGACAGTAAACCGATATCGGTTTAATAACCGGTGTCAGTCACAGAGCAAACGACGTCGGTCCCTTAACCGATGCCGGTGTCAAAAGTCTAGGATAAGAAGATATAAAAGGCTGCTAATTTGATTTTTAGCAACATTGAGTATATTTATCAACTTATTGATCACAGAAGACAAAGTATGACAGAGAAACGAATTTGAAAATAAGCAAGATGCACACGCAAATCCAGAGACTAATCCTAGGGTTAATTTTAGTTATCGTGGGCTTATGCCTTTAGACGTAAGATGATGTTAGAATCCTAAACAACAAGACCTAGGGGAAATGTCAAGTTTGTTTTGGCTTATAAGGTTACCTCCAATCGGGTGGAGGAATACCGCGGAAAAGGGGGATGTTTGAGCTGTTGTGTTAATTGTGAAGTGATTCGGTATGTGTTGTGTAGTGAAACTAAGGTTAATTTCCTATCAATACCGTGGATATCACCCGCACGTGTACAACTTGTTACTTAATCTATGTTCACTAGAATTGAAGAACAACAAGCAGGAATGCAATGCATGTGTTTTAAACCCAAAACAAAAATTATGTTTGATGAAGCAAGAGAGATGACTTTCACTAATGCGAAACTAGGAAAGTAAGACAAATTCTTTACGAAATATATAACAAAAGCAGCAACAGCAAATATGCTTCCTAAAATGAAAATAAGCAAGAGAAAGAAACCCAAAATGTGTGCCACCGGGCGTGCCAAAATGTGTCACTCGGAATGTTTCAGCTTCTGGGAATAGAGTTGCTTTATCCTTTCATTCCTTTTAGAAACAGATGAGGTTAGGGTTAGGAGGAATACCTGTTGAATGTCGAGATGGTGTGCGCGTACCGTAGAGAAAGATCAGGTTGACTGCGGAGAACTCCTTTTTGTCTTGGAAGGACTACCTGCAAATAAGAACAAAAGACCACAAGATTTTGATTAAACAATAAATGAGGAAACTGCCTTGGGCCCAGGAAATATAAAACTTCCTTTCGAAGGTGGTCATTTCCCCTGCTAATATGAATTAACACAAAAGACTGCAAAATATCAATTAAATTGTTTCATTGAATTGGGTAGGGGAAAGGCTGGTTTTCTGGTTTTTGATCAGAGGAACCGATGCCGGTTACTAATAACCGATGCCGGTTACTAATAACCGATACCGGTAGGTTCTAGGATCTTCTTGGTAGCTATGGTGTTTTGTAAGGTTTGTTTATGGATGATATTAGGAAATGGGATGATTAGAAGTAAAAGGATAACAGCTAGATGCAATGACACGTTGGGTAGTAGATTCAGAGACGGATTTAGGAGGACTGAAATATACAGAGCAGAAGAAATGTTATAATAGAGGACATGCAAGATATGACTTACTGGTTTTGGCGAAGATGCAAGTTGATATCCTCTACTGCAAGCACTTCTGGTTCTTCACTCGTCTCTCTGCTCTGTCAGTGAAGATCTGGACCTCTGTTCCTCACCTCGCAAATGCTCTCTGTTGTTTCAAAAAATTATTTGACAAATCTCCCAAATGAAATTCTGATCCGTTGTTTGGTTTGGGGAGCCCATTTACAGGGAACCGATGGCGGTTTGCGTAACCGACGCGGTCGAGTAGGAACGGCATCGGTAATGAAAAAGTAGGCTATTTTTAGTAAAATAGCCCGCCTTCCCTGCTTTGCTCCCGAGAGATCAGTTGCGGGCTTGGTCAAGTGGGCTAGAAGGTCGGATTTGGGTGCGAGTAAGGAGGCATTAGTTATGGATGTGAGTCTAGACCAAGTCACGGGTGTTAATTAGGTTAGTTTAGGGTTAGGGCTAGGTCATGATGAGGTGGCAAAGTGAGGTGGTGGGTAAGGTGATGTGGATTTATCAATTATAAGGTAATTAATAAATAATTGTGTAAGGTTTAGGTAATGAGGTTAGGTTGTGAAATGGGATGCGGGTCACAAGGGGTCGTAAGACATAAATTTGGTGTCTACAGTGCGTTTATAATCTTCTACTCAAACTCAGGGATGTAAAACTCTTTAAGGAAAGCATATTTTAAAGTTGCATAGTCTATGCAAGTCTGATCAGGATCAAAATTTCTATACTAGTTGTGTTTGCACCCTTGTAACGTAGTGGAAAATTGACTTGCCCTACTGTCAGAGTCCATGATTACCTTTACGTGCCACAATATTTCACACATGTGCACATGTTTAGCAAAATCTTCTATACCCCTATACTATGAAAGACGAAGAGACATCTCCATGTAAATATTCTATGGTTGGTGTGGACCTTGCCCTCCTGATCAAGAACCTCATGTGTTTCCTCTATGTCAAGAACCACTAGATCTATTGGAACTAGAGCCACATATACCCCCTTATCCTGAACCTATAGTCGGAGTCAGACTAGAATACATACTTCCCTATGTCCCAACAATAGTACTAAACTACACCCCTACAGTCTGTGAAGTCTTACCACTCCCAGAATTGAGACCAAAGTTCTGCGTGCTTGAATTTTGTGTGGATGATACACCTAAAAAGGTACTTCCATACAACAATGAAGATGTTTTCAATGTCATCAATGTGATTTTTATATGACTCACTCTTTCTCTCTCACTTCCTAAATTAGCTTATTGACTATTTTCCATACTAGATATTGGAAGACCAAGCATAAGGGAAAGTTTTCTAGGTGGATTCAGATTCTCACCCATGCCCTAAGTCTTCTCTTCTGGTGTGATTCTATGTGAGGCAGAGGGAGGTTCCCTATCATGCTTTCATAAATGGGTGAGTTCCTGATGCTCGTGTTCCATGTCTTCTGTGTGAACTTCAAATCCTTTGCAAGCCATCTCTCTCCATAATTTCATTCAATCTACAACATCCTGTTGATTCTCTATCTCTTTCTCGTATGCCTCATTATAATTAAGCCTCCTTTCCTCTCTCTTCCTTTATGTTGCTAGTTTTTTCAGCTTTCACCAAACATGCTCCTGCCCCCGTGTGTGGTGAGGTTTATTTAGCCATCAATTTTCTTTCCAATTTTAGGGTTACCATCAAGATTTTTATCACCATAGGAATTCCTTGGAGGTAAGTTCCCATGGGATATCGTAAAAATTGGAATTCTGCTACCTCTGGGAAAGAATAAGTGGAAATTGAGTACTCCAGAATATAGCTTTTTAGAACCCCATGAAACCAAGTATCCACAACACATGTCTAAATCAAATTAACATCATAGATGGCTTGAAATTCTTCCTACATCCAAGCAAGTGCATGATACATATAATTGATTTTAGACGCATAAGCAATCAGCCACTCATACAAATCTATCAGAAAAATAGCAAATAATCTCTCATACAAACTATCATAAAAAAAATTTCCACCTATGCGTGTGCATTAAACTTAGATCCGATGCTGAACCTCCATGCATATTATTCCTCTAGATCATGTATCCAGTCCTCAACACTTTCTAGGGTCAACTGATATTTCTTCATCATGAACCATCCTGAAAACATCTGAAAAAGAGGTCCCAACAATGGAACCAATGATGCATCCTAGAATTTACTAGTAAAATCACAGGCCCACTGGCACATCACTCAGCCTAGATTGAGTGTTCACCTGAAGCATGCAAAGGTACTAGGATACTCTTTAGGGTTGTTATTATAGGATGTTAGCATGATGAAGAATTAATGCATTCAGATCTGAAATTAATACAACATTCTATAGAGCATGTTCAGATCTAGATCTAAAGAATAACAGGTTTAAAAGATAACCATAATGAAACCAACCATGTAAGAACCAATTATACTAAGGATCAATACGCTGATTCAGCAAATACACTCCATTATATTAAACATGGATAAATACACAGAAGCTCATTACAATAGATAATAACATAGTTTAGGCGCACATCAGATCTGACAGCATAACTTGGCAGTAATTAGTTCTCACACTCCATTCCTATACTATGCAAATCATTACATATTTATAAGGGTGGGGTCTTTCCCTTAACCACTTGTATAACTCCAAAAATAGGTCGCATGCCAAAAAATATCCATGCACCTTTACAATCACATCCACGGATGCAAGTGCACCAATAATAAACCTCTTCTAGTTAACTCGTAGTAGCAAATCTATTCTTAGCCCGCAACCATGTAAAGAAATTAGTATTCACTCTTCCAAAAATAGCCAATGTGTGTCATGCAAGTATTTTCCCATTTTATGTGCTCTGCACACTATCTCCAATAATATATCGCTCATGTGAAAATGGTTAAGTCTTGAATCTGCCCTTATCTTCCGTGTGCACATTCTCCCTTATCCTTCCACACCTTTCACTACACACTATTATCATGCATGAACCTTCTTTGTGACTTCTGCTAAGTATTCCACTTTCATCCACTCAACACTACATCTATCAAATACTTTCTCCAGATGCGTCATATGATTTGCACCTTGTTATGAGAAGACAATTATGTCATCCACGTAGACTGAGATAAAATCATTGATATATCCTTTGAAAGCAATGTCCATGGCCCGCTAGAATGTTGTGCCTTCATTAGACAGATCAAAAGGAATCTTTATATATGCATACATTCCTCATTTGTTTATAAACACTATTTTTAATTGATCATCTTCCTTGACCATGATATGATTGAAGCTAAAATACCCATCTAGAATAGAAAATCTCTACGTGCCAGCAACAATCTGCAGAATTTTCTCCATAAAAGGTAAAGGATATGATCCTTTAAGGACTCCTTATTCAAATATCTAAAATATACGTAAAGTCTTATTTCATCATTCTTCTTACGCACTGGAAAAATATTTGTTACCCAAGTATAGCATTTGATGGGGAAAATAATCTTCATCTCAATGATTTTAGACAACTATTTTGTCAAGAGGGGCTCTATCCTTGGATTGCCTGGTCTTTGCTTCTGTCTGATGGGCTTGATACTAGGATCAAGATCAATGGAGAGTTAAAATACTTGGATCAAATCCTTTGAGCTCTTCATATTCCCATGAGAATATATCACTGTATTTATGACACATAGAAATGAAGGCATGCACGTAAGCTTTACTTAGAATAAACTCCTTATCAGGCATAATAGTGACTAATAAGAGGTCTTATTACATCATGTGCATATACTTTTATTCATCCTTGAACTCATAATCGGAGATAAAAAATTTCTCTAACGTAACCATCCCTTTAGAAAATTTAATTTTTATGAGTTGAATCACTTGGTCACTATAGTTGTCATGAAAATTACCTTGCATGCTTGAAAAGAATTCAGGTTCATTCTGAATGAACTAGAAAATTTGTGCATCACTATCAAACACTTTCTAGATATTGTTATTAGCTGGAATATATGGCATGATCACAATTTTGACATGTTGTGTGTTTCCTTTAACAAAGTCCTCAGCAGGAAAAATTGTAAATAAAGCATGTCCATCTGATCTGTTTATGTTTTCATCTTTCTTGGCACCACCTACAGATTTAGAGAATCAAAGATCTCAAGGAGGTCCCAAGAACTATGTTTATAATATTTGAGGAGCTTATTTTTTGTTGTGCACTTGTTAGTGACCTGGTAAATAACCAATTTTGTCTCTCCAAAAATCTACAATGCCTTGATTTTTTTCTTTTCAGTAACGAGAAGACCATGCACCAATGCTTCATATTATGCTAGGTTGTTGGAGCATGTGAATTGAAACCTATGCATGAACAAGAAATTATCATCCTTGGGATAAATGAGAACAACACCTATGCCCACGTCATTTTTTCTTCCGATCCACCAAAGTATAACTTCCATATACCAACATCTTCTTCATTCTTTTTAGCGTGTGTGAAAACACAACTTATTATTCAAGGATGAAGTAAGTACCAAGGCCATTCTCAAAGGCTTCAAGATCATCAACATATGGATCAATTATTCTTTCTCTCATCCCATTCATCAAGCAAAAAATTGGGAAAAGGAGTGGAGACAGGTTATTTTTTTGAAAGTAAAACTTGTACTTGGTCTTCTTGGATTAGGAAAATGGCTTGGAGAGGGGATGAGTCATACGACTCAACATGATATGAAATTTTTTGGTTGACTTGTATGGTAAATCATGTACCATAACTTTTTCTTAGTAACATATGGGACCAATAGGAAGACAAGTAGCCACCCACTTTAGCAGTGAAATCTCTTGACAAACACAAGAAAACCAAAGGAGGTATGTCAATGATTGACACATTTTGAGTCATAGTGAGGTTTATGCATGCATGAATTGTTAAATCAAGATCCTTGATGAATCATAAAGTGGTAATAGTTGAGCCATCGAGTTACAGGACTCCTTTGGACAAGGGGATGTATTTAATATCTAAGACATCATCAACATTCTTAGGCATAACAGAGGTACTAGTGCTTGATTCAATCATATAATTGTGGAAAAGATGTTTTCCTATAATAAAGGACACATAAAAGGGCGGGGATTTGAAAAAAATTACTTCTTTTTCCTCTTCTTAACATATATTGACAGAAACATGAGGTTTTTGAATAATAAGATCAATGCGCACAAGTTGAGCTAGATCTTTATGCAGCAGGTTGCGCTGAGAAGGAATGGCAAGGGCATCCCACTTTGTGACATTGACATTTTTTTTCTTCATATGGTCCACAATGTTGAATAGAAGTCCTATGGACTTATGCATTTAAGGCATAACAAAATATTTTCTCGATTGTTTAGGTGCAGAGGCAAGGGCCTTAGCTTACGTAAAGGTTTGACCTACCAAAGGAGGGGTGTGCACTTATTCTATTGGAGCGTTACATGGAACCTCATGTGCAAGGACTTGTAAACCATAATTTTTGATTACGTGAGTTGCATCTCTTTACTTTTTAGGATTAGGTTGTGTGACAGGATTTGTAGGTTACATATTAGATTCAAGCATTATCTTCTTGTATCTTGTATTATCAAAAACCTGGGTGCATGGCCTGCTTGGATTATTTGTAACTTGATTGACTAAACATAATTCTTTGGCGCAAAAAAACATAAGATTTCTCTCAGGATCAGCTTCTGATTTTTTTTTATTTTCCATCTCGTGTGTGTTAGTAGAAGGTTTACAGTTAGAAGAACCTTGAATTGTGTAATCTTGTGCGTGCGCAGTATTGTCACAACTTGATACTGACTCTGAGGAATATTGCAAGGAAAACACCATTATGATTCTTGAGCCATATTATTCTGCACTAGAACTAGTGTTTTTCTTATGCTAGGCACTGGAAGAGGATGCACAGGGGGAACTAATTACAATGGGAGGTGTGCATTAACATGTCATCTATCATTTAGGTTATTCTTCCCATATGTCTATTTTCAATAGTAATTTCTAAAGGGATGATGGTTGTGGTTATAAACTTGATTAGAAGTATTTTTGAAGGATTGCACTTACTAATTTTCTAATGATATAACCTTTTTCGATAATTTCATAATTAGGGCTTGTATTTCTTCATCCTCTTGTTTCTACACAGGAGAATAGGATGTGGATGTAGCAGGTTGAAAATTTTTCTTAGTATTAGGGGAAACAGAAGGCTGGGGTATTGAGAAATTTCTAGGAATAAGGGTGTGGGTGGTCTACGAGATAACTTTCCCTCCTAGATGAGACTATTCTCTACCCTTATTGCATTATTATAAGTAGCAGGTAAGGTTCTACCCCCATGGAATGAATCATGACTGACATGTTACTAGTAAAATCCCTTAGATAATACAAAAATCATGTTGGGCTATAGGACTTACCACTTGAGGGATTATGTCTCAAGTCTTTTGAAACCTGATATTAAAATTAGTCATTTACTCATTGGGCACTCTCTTTATTGTCCCAAGGAAAGGTGATATGAATTATCTTCAAAGTAGTTACAAAGAGCCATTCTGAGCTTATCCCAGCTAGTAATGGATGTGAGTCTTAGAATTTTGTACCACTGGAGTGCTTATCCCTTAAGCAAATCCATGAGCAACCTAAATGTTACATCATCATGTGTGACCAAATAGAAAAACCACACATTGGCTACATCCTGGATGTGCTCAACATGGGTGACTTGATTCTCACCAATAAAGTAAGGAATACTCTTGAGTGTAGTTTTTGGAATATCATGTTACACATTGAAAAGAAGTGGACTCTCACTAATAAAGCTGGAAAATTTTCTCATAGGTGGTGGGACTTCCATGACAATGCATTTTGGTTTAGTGAGAGGAGGAGTGGAAATATTATGGTGCATTGGAGATGGAGATTCACATGCGGTGGTTCTTTTATGTATTATTTTTGGAGATAGCTGGAGGTATTCAAAGGAATCTTCAGCTAGTGTGCTCTATCTGGTATGCACTCTTCTCATGATAAAGACACGTAAACTACTAAAAATAATAGATCTGAGTGTTAAAAGTTGTAATATGTGTTAAAACAATCCTCCAAAGGTTGGAAATCACTAAGTCAGAACCAGAACTTAATAATGATGAAATTTAAGCTTTCAATACTAGTCCCACCAGGTGTGCCAAAAATTGTTGGAGCTCAAACTTACACCCATGTCCCATATCAGGCTGAGCTGGGTTATTGAGGCAACAATGGGACTATCTCCTAGTTGTGGGACCTTGCATGCTTGAGACATACCTCTAGATAATGTAGGTTCCTCTACCTATGTCTACCGTTACAACTACTCCCAATGCTAAAATGGAAATCCTAAGCTAAACATGCCAAGTTACTAGGGATAGAAGGATATGAAAAAATGGAAAACTAATCTAAGGGAGGTGATAACACCAGAAAGAAAGGGGGTGAAAAAAATATATTTTGAGTGAAGGAAAAGGAAAATGTGTAGAGGAAGGCTAGACACATGTAGCAAAAACAAAAAACAGTCACACAACCTCTTTCACAAGGCACAATCAAAAAATTACATTCAAGACACGTGAGATTGAAAATCAAGCACACAAAGTAAAATAAAGGTGAGAAGGAAGAATAAAAAAACTCAAGGCTGAGAATAACCAAAATAAATGCTTCTGTTACTTCTAGAAATGTACAATATATTACAATGGTGTATAAGGCCAATACCCACATGTAAAGAATAGATCCAATGGCTTGTGACTCAAAATAAAAAATAACTAGAACCCTTAGTAATACTATAGGATCCAATGTATCCAACCATTTTTAATTAGAAATTCTCTTACATTTATATAAGAATGAAGGAGAGAAGAGGAGGAGAAAGGAGGGAAAATCAGATTTAAATATTTAACCACCAACAATCAGCAATGAATGCCTGCAAATCCACCTACAAATCTATAAAATGAAATTCACCATGAATTTTTGGCATGTAGGAGAAGGAAGGAGGTGAGATCTAAATCAAATCGGGTGGTTGGAGTGATAAGATCCTGTATTAATGGCATGAGGGACATTTTCATGTTACTCACCTACCTAATCTCACCAAAATTTGAACTCAAGTGATCTGGAGTGTAGCCTATGTCAAAAACTATCCAACAAGAAAAAATCACCCAAATCTGATCCTCGTAGAAATATTTATGGCGATCTAAAGTTTGTGAGTCAAATTAACACATGGTACAGGCATACTGGATGGAGGATTTGGCTGATTGTTCATATATGTTTTCATTTTATACCATGTTTTATGCCTAGGTTGGTTCCAAATTTTTGACACCCATCTTTTGCACTCTGATAGGTTGTGCATGGCACACTCAGGTCTTGCAAGTTACCACATGGCATAGTAACTAGCACAAAAGATGGCATGAATACACATGAAAGGGAGAATTCCGGAAGAAGAAAGCAAAGAAAAGTCACGCAAAACTAATGCGCATGGTAGAAATGGGAACATATAGGAGGTAAGCATGTAGACATGGAACGCGCATCTAGAAGGTAGTACATGATAGCGAGGAAGGGGGCGCACAAGAATGACAGGGAATTAACTAATCTTGGGAAGAAATTCCAAGGCATGTGTAAAGTATGCATGAATTAGTGGGAGGAAGGTGAATGGACATAGAGTACAAGAAAGAGGAGTGAAAGAAGATAGAGAAAGGGGATAAGCAAATTGGAAGGTACGTATGATAAACAGATTGTGTGAGGGCCCGTGAGGAGACTGTAACCAAGATAATTCTGCCAATAGGAAAACAAAAATGCACTTGACTTATAATAATGAAACTCAGAGGCAAGATGGGAATGTAAGTTGTCAAAATAACTATGGGAGTTATTTTGGATAAAAAATACAAAGCCCCCATGAATAATATATCTCATTCAATTCTACTAACCTTTAGGGGACTAGTATCATAAGATCCTGACCACTTCCTATTTGACTTCATATTCTTGTGTTAGACCTATGACTACACCTTAGACACTCAAAAATAAAAGTTATTTCCTTTAACTTTGAAGGATTCATCCATAAGGTGGTTCATGGTCATAACCCGAAACTCCATTCACAATTGATAGGAGATGGAAATGGTCTTCTTGGATAAATACTAAGATTCTTGTAGGGTGGGGGACAGAAAGGAAGAACTCTTTAGGATGTTATAAAATAAGGATGAGAATGTGAGGACTATCTTGATTGGTTCCTCTTCCTTCATAGGAGGTGTGGCACTGGTCTTGATATTACTCTTTTTAAAACTCCATTCCTTAAGGGATTGGATGGGGAGACATAAGAATCATTTAATCTTATGGGAAAAAGAGGTATGAACAAATTGGAATTCACTGATATCATTGACCTATATAAGAACTAGTCCCAGACTCACCCAAACCTTCAAAAATAGAAAGTAAAAGTGGCCAATGGTGACATATCCAAACTAAGAGAGGAAATTTCAAATATAAGGAAAAATATCTTAGATCAACTTAATACAACTATGGATAGGGATGCATTAAGGAAAAATTATCCATTCTTCATATATTGTCCAAAATGTAGGGACAAACATGGACTTAAGGACAGTCCCTTAGATAAAACAAACATCTACATTTTCTGTGATATAAAGAATGCCACATACTAATGTGGATTTATTCCCTTGATAATGGATCGTTTAAAACAGAACACATAAAATGAAGATGAATTGAATTATGTAGATTAGAGGAAAGGAAGGAAATTTCAATCAAATAAGAACCAATCATATGCACCAAAAATGTAATGGTTTCCAAATCACTGGAACACACTATGGTCATACTCCCAGACTTGGGCTCAAAATTTTCAATAGGAATAGAGTCCTCTGTAGAATGCACCACCGAATTATTATCAGTAACCCTAGACTCCAAACCCAAACATTCCAAAATTCCAAAAATTTAATCCTCAATTGTACCAATAGCTGAATGCACCCCAAGGATCAGGTTAATAGTGTTATAACCCAAGAAGACCCCATGAATAGAAGCATTGTTGAATCGGCCTACAACTACTAACCCGTATGAACAACCTTCCTAGCCAAAAATTCTATCTCAAACTATGGTAAACCCAAAGAATCTGACGTAGAGTAATCTAGTGTACACTGTGGAATAATACACAAACCCCATAGTAAACTTTGTAGACTATAGAAAAAAATTCTATGCTCAAGAAAGTATACCTTGAAACCATCATCTCAAATGATAGAATAAGTTCCTAAAGACAAATAAAAATTAGAAAAATCGAAAACCAATCTTGTTATTGAAGAAACATCTGAACCAAAATTATGTATTTCCTTTCCATCTATACTATCGGGTAAACACAACAATGCAACCCATGAAGAACAAGAGTCAGATCTAATTTATGGATTAAAAAATTGGGTATTAGAATCCCTCTTTTATAGTATCTTAGATAAATTCTAGAGTTGAATAAAACCATTAAAGACTTGAGTTTTAAAACTCGAGGTAGAAGGAAAAATCAGCATAAAACAATCCATTTTGATGGAAAATTGGATAGTATATTGGATGGGAATGTGACCCCTCAAAAATATGGAGACCCTGGGAGTCCAATTGTTATAGTTTGTATAGATGTGAAGATACCAATGTTCTAATTGACTTAGGCTATGAAATTAATGTGATGACCAATAACACATTGTCCACATTATCTCTACCTAAACTGTAATCAACTTCAGTAGTGTTACAAATGGCTGACTGTCAGTATCCAATGCTAAAGGAATCATAGAGGAATTTACCATAACCATCGAATCATGGGATTATTTAGTAGATTTTATGGTCATTAAAATGAATAATAAGAATATTGGATATCCTTTGATCCTAAGATGCCCTTGGTTACCCACTACTGCAATGCTTATAGATTGAAGGAAAGGGAACATTGTAATTACAAATGGACATGATTCAAAGAATTTTTCCATTTATCCAGTTGCAAACCCCTTTTCCAAAGAGGATTAAAAAATGGTGAAAATATGATACAGATCAATCAGATGATGTGGTTTTGTCCTTGACTATGGTAATAATTTGAGAACATTCAAAGCATATCTGAAATTGTGATCATGAGTCATGTGCTGGACTGCACATGAGTCTTGCACTAGAACTAATTTAAATCAAGGATGACATGATGGATGAGAATAATAAACCTATAATATGTCCTTTCTCATGAAACATAGATCTGACAGAGTGTGTATTTCACAATATTACTTTAATTCATATATTTCTTCCTCATAGATTCCCCCTGAACTCATTTTTTAGAGAATATCTTATGGTAAATTCTCTCCACCAAAAAACCAAGAAATTACCCATTTTCCCCTAAAAAACCCTAATAGTCAATAGTTGGTTGACTATTCAAGAGGAAAATACCCTATTCAAACTTCTATTGTCTCATCCATAAGCCTTTGCTTGGGAATATAGTGATATGAAGGGTTTTTGTCCTAGTATTTTTAAAGACCACATTTACAAAACTGATTGTAGACCAATCAGATAAATAAAAAAGAAGGATAAACCTTGAATTAAGAGATATTATAAAAATTAAGATTGAGAAAATTCTAAAGGTAGGATGCATCTATCCAATTTCAGATAGCAAGTGGGTTTTTCCATTAGTCATAGTGCCTAAAATGAATGGAAAGTGGAGGGTTTGTGTGGATTATAGGGAGTTGAATAAGGAAATATATATAGACTGTTTTCCCTTACCATTTATTGACCAATTCCAAGATAATTTATATGGAAAAAGGTATTTCTCATTCCTTGATGGGTTTAGTGGGTACAATCAAATCAAAATAGCACTAGAGGATCAATATAAAACTATTTTTATCTACACATGGGGGACATTTTCCTAAATGGTCTTGTCTTTTGGCTTATGTAATTCTCTTGCTACTTTCCAAAGATCCATGTAAGCAATCTTTACTAATCTCACTCATGATTTTGCTGAGATTTACATGGATGAATTCATATTTTATGGGGAAACATTCCAAGAGGAAATTGATAATTTAGAAAAATGCCTCTCAAGATGTCAGAAACCTTAATTATCCTTAAACCATGAGAAATTTCTACTCATGATGGTCCAGGGTATAATTTTTGGCCATCATGTTTTAGGTGAGGGAATCAAGGTAGGTCCAGATAAATTCAATATCACTTTATAACTTCCATCTCCCACAAATCAAACTAAGTTTAGAATCTTTCTTAGACATGTTGGTTAGTATAGAACATTCATTTCAAATTTCAGTAAGTTGGCTTCTCCATTGTTTTCTCTTTTACGAAAAGACTCTGAGTTTGAATGGACAAAAGCATATCATAAGTATTTTGACACTATTAAGGACAAATTGACAAATACCCCATTATTAAGATGACCAAATTAGAAGTTTTCCTTCCACATACAAATATATGCTTCGAATTAACTAATGGGGGTTTTAATTGGATAAAAAATATGAAGGAGAAGAAATGTATGTTATTTATTACATTAACAAGAACATATACCTTGCTTAAAGGAATTACACTACCACATATAATGATTTTCTTACAGTTAATTATGTAATTAACAAGTTCTACCATTACATTACAAGATATGAAGTAATTTTTCATACAAATAATTATTCTATCAAGTATCTAATGTATAAACCTTTGGTGCATGGAAGAATTTTAAGGTGATTTTTTTTATTGTAAGAATTTAACATAAAAATTATTGATAAACAAAGAAAATAAAATGTGGTGGCTGAATTTCTCTCAAGGATAACCATTTCAGGTATAGAAGATCATGTCAATTATTAATTTCTAGATGAATATATGTTTATAATCTCAACTATCTCTCCTTAGTTTATATACATGGATAACTACTTAGCTACAAGGAAGTTACCATATTTCCTTACACATAAAGAAAAAAAATCAATTAATTAAACAAAGTGTGATTTATGCATGGACTAATGGAATGCTTTCAAAATGTGGATCTAACCAAGTACTACATAGACATGTAACTTAATATGATATATTTGACATACTCCAAGAAAGTCATGACGAGCCATCAACATGACACTATTTAGCCAAGAGAACTATCCATAAAGTTTAGGAGTTGGTTACTATTGGCATTCATTGTATAAAGATGTTGAAAAGTATGTATGGAAATGTGATCAATGTCAAAGGATGAGAAATAAAACATTCACATTTGAAATGCCACTCGAACCTTAGGTTCTTCTTCAGCCATTTGAGAAGTGGGGATTGGATTTTACTAGACCAATTGACCCATATTCTCAAGGAAAGGAATACATCTTGGTTTGTATAAAATATGATACAAAATGGGTTGAGGCACAAGCTCTCCAATATAGAAGGGATGAGAAAGTTTCAAAATTATTATATGAACATATCTTCCAACAATTTGGAGCACCAAGATCCATTTTTATAGATAAAGAACAAAAATGTATGTTAGGAGTAATCAATTATTTTATGGAAACATATCAACCAAAGCATAATAAATCATCCCCATCTCACCCACAATACAATGGTCAAGTGAAAGTCACTAATAAAAAATTGGAAAGTATCCTAACTAAGACAATGAATATCTCAAGGAAAAATTGTGTTCAAAAGTTACCAAAACTAGTATGGGATTATAACATGACTTGAAATAAAACCACATGATTCACCCCTTATGAGTTAGCAGATGGAAATAAACCAAGATTTTCTATAGAATTTTATATTTAGAGATTAAGAACAATTCATGAAGAGGGAATTGAATTATCAGAAGCACACCAAAAAAGAATTCTTAAACTAAATGAGTTGGATGAAATAAGGTTACAAGAACTTCACCAAAGAAAAATCATCCAACATCAAAGGAAGGAGTGGCATGACATTCAAATCAAGAATTTTTTTTTCTAGAAGAAGACTGATATCTTCTATTTGATTCAAATTACAATGATTTCAAAGGTAAATTGCAAACAAGATGGATGGGTCCATACAAAATTGAGGAAGTATTCAACAACAGAATTGTACAACTGATTCCTATTAATGGTTACAGAAAGGTAATATTAGTTAATGGTCATAGATTGACGCTATAAAAAATCTAACATCAAAGGAGGAATTCAAAATATGCTACAAGAAAATGAAGCTATGACTTGTCTAGAAAAAATTTCTTTGTCCAATTTAATTTAGGGATAAATTAGTTCTCTAAAAGAATAAATAGGACATGGTTGAAAACCATAGATGACGGTCATCATCCTATGAATTATTTATTGAAAACTAGAAATGGTGGCCATTAATTCTAAATATATATGTATTTTAAAAAATAATAATAAATTCAGAGGTGGTTGAAAAATAGTAATGGAGGTCACCCAATGTATTGTGTAACCAATAAATCAGAGACAACATATGGAAAGAGAAAAAGGAAAATTAAGTGTTGCTTACTGGATTTGGAAATTGATTAACGAAAAGGTATGTGTCATGGATTCCCTTTTAAATATTATAAATTTTAATCATGAGGTGATGATTATTATGATTTTGTGAAATTATGATTCCACATTTTCTAATGTGTTTACATGCACATCATATCTGAGTAAATTTGATACTCATTCCTAATTAATCCCTATCACGTATTGAATTACTCTCCACTCTATCATTCTCTCATCAAATTTATTTAACCTTCACCCAATTAGTTTTTTTTTCATATATATTGTTTTTCCCTATTTTCCATTTTTGTCACTCCATTCCTCCACCACCACCAGCACCATTCTTGTGCTAAAAAAAAATCCATTACTATGTCATCCCTTCCCCATTCCTGTGCTCTATCTCCTTACAATATTATGACATTCTTGTGCTATGTTTCAAATAACAACCATGGGAATTTGAATTTGTCATGAACCAACAAATTTGGTGGAATTTATCTCTCAAAGGAAATTAGTAGTAATCTTTAAGAAAGAAGGGTGGTTAGACTTCATGCTGTCATATGAGGAATTTAACCAAAATATTACAAAATAATTTATAGTTAACATGGAGGAGGAACATTCAAATTAAAAGCTGAGAAAATATTGTTCAATACTTACATAATTAGTGACATTTATGGCATTCCACAAGAAGGGAAACTGGTTAATTTTGGGTTACCCTATTCTGAAATTATTAATCATTTTTTTACTAGAAAGAAAGAGAAATTACAATTGGTTATTAACAATAAGGGAAAGATTAATGTCATAAAAGGGGTTATTTTCTTGAGCCATGGGTGGATGTATCTAAATGGTTGATTAAATATTTTACATGTGATGGTAACTATGAGGTTATTTTAGGCCTTGTTTTTAGAATCCTCATTCATCTACAACATTGTCAAACGGAAGCCCAAAACAAGGTTAATTTTCCTCACTTTTTATTTTACTTTGTCTCCTATGTTTCTCATAATTTTCAATGGGACTCCTCTTACCTCAAATTCCAATGCCTCATCCACCTCATCTGCAAATGCCATTTCCTTAAAAAATATCATGGGCTAAAAAATTGGTTTAAATTTCAGAAGAAGTATGCCCTTGAACCTACTTTGTTTCTTAAAATAGGCCCCTCTACCTCATATATTCCAAAGAAACAAATTATGTCATAAGGGCCTACCCAAACCCTTAATGAACACCAAACATGAAATGTTCCTTCACAAGAGGAAAAATAAATGGATGCCATCATGTAATCTCTACACAAGACACCTCCTACTTCTCCACCCCACCATGTATCTCCTTCATTCCCCATCTCTGAGATGGATATAGATAAGATACCAATCATGGTTAACCACTCACCTATTCATGACATGAGAAAGACACCCAAAATTGAAGGTGACTATAGTTCACATGTTAATTATGATATTAATATTCACCAAGTGTTGTCTCTTTCTAAGTTTCAGTATGAGCTCCAAGAAGCTCAATATAGGATTTCTCAGTTACAACTGATTTTAAAAATAAAAGAGGCAGATTTCTCTTAGTTAGAGGAAGAGAGGGAAGAGAAAATTCAACATATCCAATAATCACTACAACAGAAAGGAAAAGTAATCCAACAACTACAACATGATGCAGAAGAAAAAGAACAAATAATTCATTGTTTTCAGTCTAGAAGTGAATAAATAACCACATAGCTTGTGCTCTTACACAAAGATAGGATGGAAACAGAATATGTACAAAATATTGATTAAGTTACTCAAACAAAATTTGTATTTCATCAAATCATTTTATTAAATGGTATGTTTATATGGATGAAAGAACTTTATTATCTCAGAGGAGTGGCAAAAGAAACAAAATGTTAAAATAAGAAAAGAATATAATTCAAGATAATATGTTTCACATCTGTAGGTTATATGACCAAGCCATTTTTTGTAGGGCACCTTAAAAATTTTATGCATTATTTCTAAAGGAAAAATTCTACAAGTGGAAAGTTTCTTGATTTTGTCCCATGGAATCTATAGATTTTGATGATAATAGACAATTTTTTGGGGCATAGACAACAAAAAATATAATTAGCAAGAATCTATTATGTGATTTTTATGTGCATAAGTTTATTCTCTTACAAAAAATATAAATTCCAATTAATTTGTATGTAGGAGAAGTAAAATTGAGGTGATTTTTTCAACCTTAAGAAAAAAATCTATATGGAGGGAGAAAAGAGGGGCATATATCAGAGAACAAACTAATGTACGCATCTTAATGAGGCATGATCTCCCAGCTCCAATTAGATTCTTTTGGCAGTTTTAGTCCCAAGTTTATTATCTATAGGCTATGGAAAAATATAAGGCAAATATTGTAGCTTATATATAAGAATTTTGGGTGTATGTGCTCCCTAATTTTAATGTCAATTTTTTCTTCTTTTTTAGCTAAGGTGTGGGATACTTTGAAATTTATAGAATTAAAAGGAGGTTATTTCCCCAACCAACATTCATTGGTCATTTAGAAGGGTCAACGATCTCTGCTAAATTATGCTAAAAAATGAAAGAGAAGTGGATAGGTATGAGATAAAAACCTCCATTAATATTAGCACTTATGTCATGATGGAACAACACCATGGATCAACCTGAAGAAAGTTACAAAACATGGAAAGATTCCGTGATAAATTCTTTAGGTTTTTAGATACAGAACAAAAGGAAACATGGCTTATTTTTACCAATGAATACAATTGTACATTTATTATTGATAACTTGAAAATATAGTAGGAGGACCTGTTAAATCCTATGTCTAGGGGAGAGATGAGAAATCCTAATTTATATGTAATCCCCCATTTTGTTATTTAATCATTTTATAGTAACGCTGATATTTTAATTTTGTAATTAATAATTTAGTATATTTGAAAGGATTTTTTTTACATAATATTCTTATTTTTCATCTTGTGTATGTTTCCTCAAATGAGTTTAAATGATTCTTTATGTGTACTAAAAATATGTGTTCAAGAAAATATCTTAATTCGTCATAGGAATCATTCATGTACCAATATAGGACTCGCTTTGGAGCATAGGAATTAACTGTACACTAGCTCAAGACTCGCTTTGGACACATGAATCACTTGTGTTGGACATTTATCATGGGTCATGTGTGTTTTCATTGATGTCAAGGAATGATAAAGGCATATTCCTTAGTTACTTACCATTCAACGCAGCTTATAGGTGTTACAATCAGTGGTTGCAGAAGATTTTTGAAATCACAAATCTGAAATTGGATGAAAGATAAAATGCCAAAGTCAACACCCAAAATAAAGATAATCATGAATAATAAGAAGATGATGATGAACCGCATGAAGAAGAATATGAAAAGGAAGAAAGGCCAGACACTAAGGCACCTTTCAAGTAAGTCAAAAGGACCACCCTTCAAATCATATCATTGGAAACAAAGATGGTGGAATTATCACAAGAAAAAGGATAAAAGAGAAGTATAAACATGAAGAAATAGCACTCTTGTCCATAATAGAACCCAATAATGTTTTAAAATCTAGTAAAGATCGGCATTGGGTAGATGCAATGAATCAACAACTTGGTCATATTGAAAATAATGAGACATGAGAACTGGTACCCAAACCACGAGACAAGAATGTAATTGGAACTAAATGGGTATTTAGAAACAAACTAAATGAAAAAGGATAAGTGATAAGACATAAGGAAATGCTAGTGTGAAAATGATACGTGTAACTAGAAGGAATATATTTTGATGAGAGATTTACACCGATGGAAAGATTGGAAGAAATAATATTGTTCCTGGGTACGTGGCATATAAGAAGATAAAATTATTTTAGATGGATATGAAATCGGTCTTCCTAAATGGTTTCCTAAATTAAGAGGTATATATTATACAACCTGATGGATTTTCAATAACTGAAGATAAGGATTATGTGTTCAAGTTGAAGAAAAAATTGTATGGATTAAAACAAGCTCCCATAGATTTGTACAATAGATTGGATTCATACCTCATTGAGAAAAGATTCAGAAAAGGTGTTGCAGACATCAATATTTATATCAAGGAATAAGGAGAACATATTCTCATCGTTATAGTCTATGTAGATGACATCATATTCAGCAAATATCATGATAAGATGACATATGAGTTTGCAGACTTGATGAAAGAAGAGTTTGAGATGTCAATGTTGGGATAGTTGTCATTATTTCTAGGACTACATATCAATCAATCAGACAATGGTGTATTCATATCTAAAAGAAATTACAACAAAGAAATGTTGAAGATTTTTAGGATGGAAGAGTGAAAACATATTGGGACATCAATGGAAGTAGGGTGCAAGCTGAGCAGAGATGATGACTCACCAAAAGTAGACAAAAATTTATATCTATCCATGATAGGTAGTCTACTCTACTCCACCGCATCAAGACCTGATATCTTATAGGTAGTATAACTAGTTGGAATATTTCAAGGAGATCTAGGGGAAACACACCTCAAGGTGATCAAGAGAATCCTGAGATATCTAATGGGAATATTTGAATATGGATTATGGTACTTCACGAGCAAGTATTTCAACATCAAAACATATACAGATGTTAATTTTGAATGCAATGTTGATGACCATAAGAGCACAAGTGGAGGACCATTAGTTTTGTGAAATTTTCTAGTATCTTAGCTAAGAAATAAGTAGTCATCACTGGCACTCTAAACATGTGAAGAAGAGTATATAGTGGCTGCAATGTGCTGCACTAAAGTTCTCTAGATGAAGCAAAGATTGGAAGACTACAAGGAAAAATCTTAAAGTCTAATTCCTTTATTATGTGATAGCACAAGTGTAATAAGTGTCTCTAAGAACCATTTGCTCCACTCAAATACCATGAATATCACTAAAAGATATCACTTCATGAGGGATCAAGTTAATGATAATAAAGTTAGTGTAGAATATGTGAGCACTAAAGAGGAAATTACAAATATAATGACCAAGTCGCTACCAAAAGCAAGTTTTGAGCACTTAAGGAATGAATTGGGGGTCATTCCTGATCCCACCATTAACTAGAAGGTGTGTAGAAAAGGAAAGGGAGAATTGTCATGAATTATGATCTCCTAAACAATACCATAGTGAGGGGGAGGTAGTATTCTAGCTCGTTTTTATCAAAGTATGCATCAACTCAGGGGGAGCATTGCCATGGACACACTAGGCAAAGTGGATCAGAAGCATGAGACAATGGGGAGCCTCTTAAGATAAAAACATGATGAATATAGCTTACTAGTATAATAAGCCTTACACAACATAGTTGGTCCTTTGTTATCATTTTCAAAGGGGGAGATAAGTTGATGAAAGTTAGAAACCAACTGAATAAAGTCAAAATGGTGAGAGAGAAATTGAATTTTTGTAGTAAAATAGCTATAGGAGAGAAACACACATATGAGAAACTAGCATGTTACATTTAAAGTGGGGAAATGATGTGATATATAAGGGGTGAGATGATGGAACCAACCAATTCATACACTTTTCCATCAAAATTCTTATGAAGGTTGGAACGTTTCTATCAATGAAAAAGATGGAGATTGTTGGACCTTTTCCATGTGTCATGTGTGTTTTCATTGATGTTAAGATGGAGTAGTTAATGTCAAGTTGACTTGATGGAAAAAGGAGTAAAATTGGTAAAGTGAAAAGGTTGAAAAGATAAAGGTTGATTGGTAGTGTCAGCTCACAAAGGCTTCAAGATGATCAAGGATAAGTTGTAAGGGACTAAGTCAATTTTTTTGCAAACCTTGGACATAAGGAGATAATTGACATAGTCTTGAAGTATTGTCGATGTCTTCATGAAGCCACATATTTCTAAAAGAAGCCACAGAAGCTTTGTGAGTGTTGTGGGTAAGGGAATATAGTCACCAAAGATAAAGGAGCCAAAGGATGAGCCATGAGAAAGATTAATGAAGCCGTGGATGTAAAGGAAAATCCACCAGTATAAGGAAGACATAAGGAAAGTGGAGAATAAAAGAAAAGTTGTGAAGAACTATGGAAATCGTGGAAGACTATAAAAGACACAAGTAAAAGGAATAGAATAACGTACAAAGAACAAATCCCCAAAAATATGTTGGACAAGGAGGATGGCTGTAATACATTTGGAAATCCATGTGAATCATAGAAGATTTGCAGATAACTAAAAAGATGCTAAAGAAGGAGAAATGTCATTTAACAAAGATAAGTTTCATGATACGAATAAGAAATTTGGAGGAGCTAAAGAAAACAATGAAATGATAGAATATGGATTGAATAAAGGTCGAAGGCAATCAATTTGATTCAAACATGAACAATTGAGAGTTGGTTCTCCAAAATTGATGGTTATTCAATTGTCAGGTGATTGTGACTAAGTATACGACTTGATCTCCACAAAGAAAAAATAAATCCATTGTTCCATCTACCAATATTTAATGCCTATTAAAGTTGTGGAAATGCAGTTATAGTTTCTATGAGAATCCAAGTTTTTAGGAGAAATAAAATATTGAAGAAGAAAATAGCTCGCTCATCTGGGTCACGTTGAAAATTCGAAAACGATAGGAAAATATATTTTTAGGCATAACTAATAAATTTCCCTTTCACATGTATGGAAAATAGTGTAATAAAGCTGAATATAGAAGAAAAAAATATTGAGTTAGCTGCATGTATTTAATAGTCTAAATTCTTAGGCGATAAAGAAGGAAGATACATGACACACAAATCAAAGGAAAGGAATGGGTTGATTAAGAATATAGTTTGAACTTAGAGCCATTTTTGGTAGTTTCTCAACTAATAAAATAATCATTTGAGCTAAGCAAGAGTTGCACAAGAGAAAATATGATGTAATCAAACTGGGAAAGAGAAACAGAAGAAAAGAGTGAAAGATGAGAGAATAAAGATGAAGGATTGATTCATCAGATGTGAAGAGCATCAGGGTGGTAGACTGGTTGAGTAGAGGGATTGAATCAAATGAGTAGAAAAGAGTAAAAATAAGAACATTGAAAGATATAGAAAGGTGATAATAATCGATTGCAAAATCAATTGTTGTAACTAGATGATCAAAATTTATATGTAAATTAAGTCTAAGCTATAACTTAGCATATTTGGGGGTTAGTGCCTCACTAAATAAATTTCTTGTGATGCATAATATTCACTTGAGTTATTTGTTGTGTGTAATATCAAATAAGGTGTAAGGGGTTGGTGCTCTTTATGGGGTTGGTGCTTCACAAAAAAATATTGCAGGATGTGTAATATTCTTGTAATTCCTTGCTTTGTGTAATATAATAAATGGTTTTTGGTGAGTTTTTCTCCTGAAAGGGTTTCCCATGGTAATATTTGTGTTCATTTTTATTGTTCATGACATATGTTTGATCGAATGCTCATAGTTTTAAAACGACACATCATTAAAGGGTTTAAAATTGGCATTAAGTGAAAAAAATTTAATCTACAATGATTCACCCCCCTCTTAGTGATTTTGATCTCTAACAATTGTTATCAGAGTAACGTCCTTATAGAATAACCTTAACATCTTCAAGGATATCCTTCTATCACAAGCATGGTAGAAAATCATGGATAAGGTGGTTTGTCACTATTAACATCACCTCTATTTACAAGAAATAATTATGCATTCTAGAGAATAAGGATGAATAAATATTTTATATCACTTGGTTTTGATATCTGGGAATATGTTGAGAAAGGATATAAACCTCCAGCCACACCAATTACTACTTCCACAGATAAGGAAAAATATGAACGTAACTCAAGTGTAATGAACACCATTCTATGTGGCCTGACTGAAACAATATTTGTCAAAGTAATGCAATGCACAACAGAAAAGGAGATATGGACCAAGATGAAAAGTATTTATGAAGGTGATGAAAAGGTCAAGCTAGCAAAATTTTAGACCTACAGAGCTCATTTTGAGAAGCTAAAGATGAAATATGATAAGAGCATATCGGTCTACATACAAAGAATAAATGAATTCATAAATACAATCATAGGTCTAGGAGAGAAACTAGAATAATTTTTCATAGTGCAGAAGATTTTGAGATCTCTGACAGGAAAGTATGATGCAAAGGTATCAGCTATAGAGGAATCCAAATACATGAAGACTACCACGATGGATGAATCAAAGAGTACTATTTCAGATACAAGAGGAGGACTATTGGATCAAAAACTTCCAAGAAAAAAGTAGCATTCAAGGTCAAGAAAGAAACCCATTCCAATCAAGAAGAAGAAGAAGAAGAATCTTCAAGAGATGAGTTGGATGATGAAAATATTGAAGCAATGTTCTTCAGAAGAATAAAAAGAGGTTCAGGTAAGTATAAGGGAAAACTCCCATTTAAGTGTTTTGCATGTGGACAAGTAGGTCATTTTGTTGGAAAGTGTTCAAACAAGAATAAAGATAATCAATCAAAACATGAAGAGGACAGTCATAAACATAGAAAGTGAGAGACTAGATATACAAATAAAAAACAACAATAAAAGGTTCTTCAATAAAAAAAGGAATCTCTATTCAAAGGAGGAATCAAGTAACTCTAAATCAAGTAATTATGGTATATCTAAAAATAAAAATGATGAAGATCAATTAGATTGTTTGTTTATGGCCATAGATGCGATTGAAGAAAACAACTCCAAAGGGAAGAACACATTTTATGTTGAAGAAGAAGATGAAGTAAATCTTCAAGTAAAATTAGTAGGTTCCCTTGAAAAACTGCAGCTTTGTAGGAAAAATAATCAAAATATGAGATGCACATTATAGGATTATGAAGAACAAATCTGCATTTTTGAGGGAAGGCAATCTCAAAGAGAAGAAGAAGAGCCAATGAGCTCAATGAATTGGAAACACAATTGGAAACACAATTGGAAAAAATTTCAAACACCTACAAATCAAAGGTGGATTAGCTCACAAATTTGAACTCAGAACTAGAGAAACTGAAAGGTGAGAAGGAATAAATAAGCAAAAAAATTAATATGTATGAAAAACTTGAAAAAAGATCAAGTTTTTTTTACTGATATACTTAGTAGCCAATGTGATGCAAATGAAAAGTATGGAATTGGTTCAAATAAGAGAGTAAAAAAAATGAGTGTGGAAAGAATAAAGAAAACATGGCTACATCAACATATAAAATCTCATTAGCCACACACAAAAAGGTTATCAATGCCATGGAGAGAATAAGTTATGCTCCAAGAATCATATATGTTGTGAGGTACACACATTATTTATCATAAGAAGAGTAATGTAGATTCAACCAACAAACATGAACTGCCTAAACATAAACAAGATGTATGTTGCAAAGAAATATGAGAATAAGAGAAAAGAGTTGTGTTCAATAGTGAATATTTCATTCCATGTGTAAAATGAAGAAAAAATATGGTATTTGGACAGTGGGTGTTCCAGCCATATGATAGGAAACAAATGAAAATTCATCACTTTATCCAATAATACATCAGGTGATGTGAGCTTTGGTTATAATGATTTAGAAAACATAGTTAGAAAGGGAAATCTAAGTATCGATAATGGAAAAACTATCATTGAAATATTTTTATATGTTGAAGGTCTTATACACAATCTGATGAGTGTGATTCAAATGTGTAAAAGGGGATATAATTTGATATTCCATGACAAAGTTTGTGATATTATAAATATCAAAACAAGAAAGAAGGTTGGAATGGCCAAGCTGATAAAGAACAACATGTATGTTCTTAACAAAATAAATAAAGAGAAGTTATTTACAAGAAATGTTGACTATAATTGGATGTGGCATAGGAGATTAGGGCATATGAGCTTTGAAAATTTGGTAAAATTAAGTGCAGAAGGTGGTTTCAGACATATGCCAAAGATTGTGAAACCCATGGATGTGCCATGCAAATATTTCTTATATAAAAAAACAAAGAGATCATTTAAGTCAAGTTAATATTCTACAGCCAAACCACTAGAGTTGATTCATAAAGATCTTTGTGGCCTCACTAGAATTTAAAGTATAAATGGTGAGGTATTTTTCATGTTGCTTATAGATTTCTACACAAGAATGACATGAGTATCATGTTTAAAGTGAAATTTAGAAGCCTTAGACAGATTCAACAAATTCAAGGCATTAGTAGAAAATGAGAAAAACAAGAAGACCAAATGCTTAAGATCAGGAAAAAGTGGAGAATTCTAGTCCAATGAGTTTGATGAATTTTGTGACTAACATGAAATAAGAAGACAATTCTTAGCTACCAAAAAACCTAAGAAAAATGGGGTAGTTGAAAGGATTGAAAGGAAGAAGAGGATTGTGTGAGAAATTACAAGGAGCATGCTAAATGAATCCAAACTCTTAGACATGTATTGGAGTGAAGTAGTTTACACTGTGGTCTATCTTTTGAATATATTTGAACTAAGAATAAACAATAATTAGACTCCTTATGAACTGTGGAAGAGGAGGCCTGAAAATTTGAAGCACATAAGAGTATTTAGAAGGAAATTCTACATCAAAAGAGACAAAGACAACTTGGGAAAAATTTACTCAAGGAGTGACGAAGGCATATTCCTTGGTTACTTAGCAATCAACATGGATTACATGTGCTATAATAAGTGGTTCCAGAAGATTGTTGAAAGCACAAATGTGAAAGTGGATGAAACACAATACGCCAAAGTCAACACCCAACACATAGATAATAATGAAAAACAAGAATATGATGACTAATTGGATAGCCTACATGAAGAAGGAGATGAAGAGGAAGAAAGGCCAGACACGAAGGCACCTTCTAGGAAAGTAAAAAAGGACAACCATACAAATCCGATCATTGGAAACAAAGATGGCAGAATTCTCACAAGAAGAATGCTAAAAAAGCAGCAGAACCATGAAGACATAACACTCATGTCCATGATAAAACCCAAGAATGTTACAGGAGCTACTAAAGATCAACATTGGGTAGATTTAATGAATGAAGAACTTGATCATATTAAAAATAGTGAGACATGGGAACTGGTACCTAGACTGTACGACAAGAATGTAATTGGAACAAAATGGGTATTTATAAAAAAACTAAATGAAAAAGAAGAAGTGACAAGAAATAAGGAAAGGATAGTGTGTAAACAATATGCACAGCTAGAAGGAATACATTTTGATGAGAAATTTGCATCCGCGGTGAGAGTGGAAGTAATAATACTATTCCTCGCTTATGTGGCATATAAGAAGATATGATTATTTCATATGGATGTGAAATCAACCTTCCTAAATGGTTTCCTAAACGAAGAGGTATAAATTGAACAACCTGATGGATTTTCACTAACTGAAGATAATGATTATGTGTTCAGGTTTAAGAAAGCTTTGTATGGATTAAAACAATCTCCCAGAGCTTTGTACAACATATTAGATTCATATCTCATTGAGAAAGGATTCGGAAAGGCCTTGTGGAATATAATCTTTATATCAAGGAAGAAGGATAAAATTTTGTCATTTTCATAGTCTATGTATAATACATCATGTTTAGTAGAGATCATGATAAGATGACATATGAGTTTGCAGACTTGATGAAACAAGAGTTTAAGATTTCAATTATGGGATATCTATAATTATTTATGGTACTAAAAATCGATCAATCAGACAACGGTGTATTTATATCCCAAACCAAGTACATCAAAGAAATGTTGTAGAGGTTTATGATGGAAGAATGCAGACCTATTGGGACACTAAAGGAAGTAGGGTGCAAACTAAGAAGAGATGATGACTCACCAAAAGTAGAAAAAACTTTATATAGATCTATAATAGGTAGTCTACTCTAGTCCACCGTGTCAAGACCTGATATCATGTAGGTGGTAGGAATAGTTGGAATATTTCAAGAAGATACAATGGAAATACACCTAAAGGTGGTCAAGATAATCATGAGATACATAATGGGAACAATTTAATATGGATTATGGTACTCTAAGAGAAATTATTTCAACATCAAAGAATATACATATTATGATTGGGCAGGAAGTGTGGATGATAGGAAGAGCACAAGTGGAGGATAATTCATTGTTGGAAATTGTCTAGTATCCTAGCTAAGAGAGAATCTGTCATTAGTGGTGTTGGTACCCAAATTTTTTCTCCTTTTCAGTCTGAGTAGCATCAAAGTTATGGCATAAAGCTTGAAGAAAGATGGATCATGGTGTGTGTCATTTTGTAGCTAGGGATATGATCTAACTGGCACTCAGATTTGTGGAGAGATGGATAGCACTCAAATAGGACTTGATATTTTCCTAACAGTTTTAGGTTGCTCCTTTCAACCAAAGTAAGAGAACCTATTTTGTAACCCTCAAATGGTGAAGGAGATGAAGATATCCCTCAATTTGTGTAAATAGTGTGAAAAGGCCTTGGGAAAATATGATCAACACTCCAAATATGACTTTCACAAGTTGTCACTTCTAGATTATGGAGATACTTTCAATGCAAGGTAAGGGTTACTGAAGACATTTTGATATCATGATCTATTCTGTATACTTCAGCAACTATATTTTGATCTTCTATGGGTATACAGGTCAAAACAGGGGTAAAATGGGGTAGGATTAGTTGTTTTGAATGATTTTTTGGGTGGGAGTTCAACAACAGAGATTGGACTTTTCCAGATCCTTGGGGAGCTTCACAAAAATGGAGAACTTCAATAACAAAAAGCTTTAAAATAGTTAAAACATTCCTTAAACTAGAAGGTTTGCATCAATGGAGGCCCAAATTTGCACTTTTTCACACAATCATTGAGATTCTAGCACAAAGGCTTGAGTTAGAAAACCCAATAAAACATCAAAATCTAAGATAAATCATGCCTAAGGTACACCCAAAAGCTTATAAACAATCTATGTCAACAAATGAAAGGAAAGTGATTTTAAATTGTTTATTTCATTCCCAGATGAAAGCTCTTCTGGAAAATGAAATTTTAGATGCAACTAAACTATCACAAGGATTGAGACCTGTGTGATTCAGATATATTTTGATACAAGATTGCAATAGGAACTAGAAAAACTACTTGCAAACATTTTGAAATGAAATAAACACAAAATTTCCAGAGATTTAACTCAAATTAACTCAAATTTTATCAAATTCATCAGCACGGGAGAGTTATTTAAACAATCTCAAAGCTTGTTGATGGCTATACACTTGTAACCAACTCAACATGAATGAAAATTGTACACAGAGGAAGTTAACCCAGTTTCTCTAAAAAAATTCTTAGAAGATGAGCTTTTCTCAAAATTTTCTCGTGAAAATGAACTCCTAACCTTTTGCATGTCTAAAAACATGTATTATATATCTCTCTATTACATTTGATCCTTCTTTTCCAAGAAAAGAATATTCGATGGCACCTTAGCTTGTTACAAATTCACTCATGACTTTCTGAAAGTGACACTTAACCAATTTTGTGAGGAGGAGATGTTAGGCATTCAAAAAATAAAATTATTACAAATCTTAATCATTCCTTGTCATGGGAGCATGAATTCTTCCTTTGGAACCCGTATCATCTTCCTCTTCCATCATTTCACCTGTACACTTTCTGAATTTTCCTTTGTAATTTTTGGATCTGGTATTTCACGGTTTTGCTCGAGCCTGAAAAATAATTCATTTCAAAAGTACCTCAGATCTTCAAATTGAATTTTTAAATTGATTTCATTGATCCTTGAAGGAAAAAATGACATGAATTCACCAAAAATTTGGTGAAAATTGATGTAAAAATCGCATCTCCAAGCTTCCTAGAGCTCAAATGGTGGCCAAAATAAAAAATGCATAGTTACCGTCGATTTTCCTTTCTCCCTTCAATCTGAGCCCTCCACGTTTCACAATTTTATTGGAAATGGGCTTGGGATCACTTTTTGACATTTTAACACTTTTGGAAAAATGTAAAAATTTGTCATTTTTCTCCACCCCTCTGCCCTTCAAAAATGGGCTTGACACGTGTCCCAATGTGGGTCCCAGCAGAATCGCAGACCGATTCTACACATTTCTACCATTTTTGGAAAAAAAGAAAATTTTCAAAATTATCCCCATGGACCCGCACCTCTGATTCTGTCCTAGACACGTGTCTCTCTGTCATTCACTGCGGGGTAGTGCTTCAATTTTTTACCTTAACCCATTTTTCCAAAGAGTCAAAAAATTCCTTTTTCCTCCGGCGGCCCGCTGATCTGCACAAGCTTCAAATTTCCTCTTTATTAGGGCCATGCTTCCTTTTAGAATTTTAGTCCATTTTGCCAAAAAGGCAAAATTTTGAAATTGCCCCTGAAACCCTGATCCTCCACTTTTCCATCATGAGCAAAAAAAGTGAACAAAGCATTAATTCAACTTAGCGGGCCCACGACCTTTTTCATCACTTTAACATTTTTACCCCAAAAGGCCAAAAACTTCAAATGCCTCCGTAGCTCCACCCCTCCACTATTTTGACTTTTCTAGCTACCACATGTCACCCTCTGATTGGTTGAGGGCTTGCGGACCTACGAAGACAATTTAGAAATTTTGCCAAAAAACACAAAAAATGCTAAGTTGCTCGAGAAAACCCACCGAACCTTTTCCAATCACAAATGAACACGTATGAGAAGATTTTTGATCTAAAATTTGATGGGTAAAGGACACCTGTATGACCGTAAAAAACACAGAAATTGCCAGCGACGCCCAAAATCGATTTTTCCTTCGTGGGTGAAGAAATTTTTGATCAAAGGACAAATGGAAAGTGATTCAAAGCAATTTACGACCATGGAAAGGGATTTTTGAGGGAAAATAAGTATAAATCAAACAATTTTGAGCTCTAAAGGTCGGGAAAACACAGTAAAAATGGCAGAGGTGTTTGAATGGGCAAAATTAGGGAAAAACTTAGAGATTCCTTCAAAATGGTGCAAAAATGGAGAAAAAACGAACAACTCTAAGCATTCAAATGCAAATACAAGTTGTTTTTTCACCAAATGCAAAGGATGGGAGAATCCAAAGCTATTTTTTCTTAGAAACAGGGAAAAATGCACTTCTCCTTAGCAAATTAGGGCAAGGTAATGAGTTTGCAAACAATCCAATGCACAAGAATGGACCTACAACTTCACATCATCAATTTCATGAGGAAAAAACATTTTAGAGCACAAAGAGATAAGGGGAAACATGGAAAAATGATAGAGGATAAAAATGGGCACCAACAAGTGGCACTCTTATCATGTGAAGCAAAGTATATAGCAGTTGTAATGTGCTACACTCAAGTTCTCTAGATGAAGAAGACATTGGAATACTACAAGGTAAAATATGAAAGCTGAATTCATTTATTATGTGATAACACAAGTGCAATAAGTGCATCTAAAAACCCCATGTTCCACTCAAAGACCAAGCATATTTCTATTATATATCACTCCTCCAGTGAATGAAAATAAAACCAGTCTAGAATATATGAGCACTAAAGAGGAAATTACAGATATAATGACCAAGCTTCTACCAAAAGCAACATTTGAGCACTTAAGGAATGAATTGGGGGTCATTCATGATCCCAGCATTAACTAGAAGGGGTGTAGAAAAGAAAAGGGAGAATTCTCATGAATTATAAGCTCCTAAATAGTGCCAATGTGAGGAGTTTCTAGCTCATTTTTATCAAATTATGCAACAGCTCAGGGGGACCATTACCGAGGACACACCAGGAAAAGTGGATCAGAATCATGAGCCAAGGGGGAGCCTCTTAAAGTAGGAACATGATGAATATAGCTTAACATTATATTTATCCTTACACAACATAGTTGGTCCTTTGTCATTGTAGTCAAAGGGGGGGAGAAGCTGAGGAAATATAGAAACGAACTGAATAAATTCAAAAGGGTGAGAGATAAATTTAAGTGTTTCATTAATATAGCTAAAGGAGAGTAACGCGGATATGAGAAACTATCATATTAAATTCAAAGGGGGAGAAATGATGTGATATAAAAGGGTAGAGATGATGGAACTAGCCATGTCATATTTTTCAATCGAAAGTTTTATGAAGATTGGAATGTTTCCATCAATGAGAAAGGGGGAGATTGTTGGACCTTTTTCATGTTTCATGTGTGTTGTCAATGATTTCAAGATGGACTAGTTCATGCCAAGTTGCGTTGATGGAAAAAGGAGTCAACTTGGTAAATTGAGCAAGCTAAAAAGATGAAGGTTGATTTGTAGTGTCAGATCAAAGAGGATTCAGGATGATCAAGGATAAGTCATAAGGGTCTTAGTCATTTTTTTTCTAAACCAAGAACACAATGAGATAGCTACTGTAGTCTTGAAGTAGTTTTTTAAGTTTGCATGAAGCCACAGAGCTCTACAAGAAGTAGTGGAAGCTTAGTGAGTGATTTGGGTAAAGTAATTTAGTCTCCAAAGCTAAAGGAGCTAAAGGATGAGCCATGAGTGAGACTAATGAAGCGTTGGGTATAATGGAAAAACCAATAGTATAAGGAAGACAAAAGGAACATGGTGAATAAAAGGAATGCTACAAAGAACTGGGGAAACCGTGGAAGACTATAAAATCTGCAAGTAAAATTAATAGAGTCATGTAAAAAGAAAAAATATATGAAAAGGTGTTGGACAAGGAGGATGGCTGCAAGACATTGGGAAATTCACGTGAATCATAAAAGAGTTATGGATAACTAAAAATCTGCTAAGGAAGGAGAAATGTTGTTGATCAAAGACAAGTGCCACGATAAAAATAAGAAAGTCAAAGGAGAAAAGGAAAGATGTGAAATGATAGAATATGGACTAAAAAAGGGTTAAAGGAAATTGATTTGATTCAAACATGAACAAGTGAGAGTTGGTTCTCCAAAATTCATGGTGGTTTGATTGTTAGTTGATTACGACTAAGTATACGACTTCATCTCCACAAAGAACAAATAAATTTACTGTTTTAGCTGTCAGCATGTAATGACTATTGAATTTTTTGGAAATGTAGTTATAGTTTCTATGAGAATCCGAGTTTCAAGGTGGAATAAAATATTGAAGAAGAAAATTACTCACTCATCTGGGTCACATTGCAAATTCTAAAAAGATGGGAAAATCTATTTTTAGGCACAACTAAAAAAATTATCTTACACATGCATGGAAAAGAGTGTAATCAAGACATATATAAAAGAAAAAAAATTAGGAGTTAGTTGTATGAATTTAATATTCTTAATTCTCAAGTGACAAATCAGGAAGATACATGACACAGAAATCAAAGGAAAGGAATGGTTTGACTAAGAATATAGTTTAAACTTGGAGCTATTTTTGGTACTTTCTCAAGTAATAAAAGATGAATTTGAGCTAAAGAAGAGATGCAAAAGAGAAAATACGATGCAATCAAGATGAAAAAGAGAAGATAGAAATATGAGAGTATTCAGATGAAGGATTGATTCATTAGATGAGAAGAGCATTAGGGCTGCAAATTGACTAAGCACAAGGATCGAATCAGATGAGTAGAAAAGAGTGAAAAGAATAATAAAGATAGATACATAAAGGTTATCTTAATCTATTAAAAAATCAATTGTTGTAACTAGATGATCAAAATGTATATGTAAATTAAGTCTAAGTTGTATCTTAGCATATTTGGGCTTTGGTGCTCCTTGTTGGGTTGGTGCCTCACTAAAGAAATATCTTGTGATGCGTAATATTCACATGAGTTATTTTTTGTGCGTAATATAAAAAAATGTGTAAGGGGTTGGTGTTCCTTGTGGGGTTGGTGCTTCACTAAAAAATCTTGTAGGATTTGTAATATTCTTGTAAGTCCTTGCTTTATGTAATATAATCAATAGTTTTTGGTAGTTTTTCTCCCAAAAGGGTTTTCCAAAGTAATTTTTATGTTTAGTGTTATTGTGCATGACATATGTTTGATCGAATACTCATATTTTTAAGAGTGCACATCATTAAAGGGTTTAAAATTTGAATTAATAAAAAATAAATTAATCTACACTGATTCGCCCCCCCCCCCTCTCAGTGATTTTTATCTCTAAGAACTTGTGCATTAGCATAGGACTCATTGTGGAGCACAAGACTCACCCAAGAACTAGCATAGGACTCCTACAAAGAAAGAAAATGAATTGGAGAATAATACTACAAGTTAAACTATCCATCACATGAGTTGACATGCTGAGAAGGGATTGAAACGTGGGAAACCATCTAATACATCATGTGGTTTAAGTGTATTATAAAAGCTTGAATTAACACCCAGTCGATTGAAGACATGGAGTATATGAATAAAACAACTTATAGTCATCATGATTGAAGGAAATCAATACATGATATTTGACATCTTCTGAAACTAATTAATCATCTCAACTGAGAGTTAATTAAGGAATGTAAGAGTGACATGCACTTATCCTTCCATAATTTTAACTCCTCAAACAATAGGTTTTTTTCATTGTTATATTTTAATTAAGTAGTAGTTAATTATTGAAAATAATTTTTCCTCCTCTAGAGTGACAAGGACTTCTCTTGATATAAAAGGGAATTTGTAGTATAATTGTAGTTTTAGTTCATTATTTGATGTAAAAGAAATTATTTTATTGAATAAATTTCAAGATTCAAGGATAAATCAACATGTGTGATTTACAACTTTAAACTGGATCAAAGGGAAGGAGCAAATGCCACTCCTCCTTGATGTGAGGGGAAAATTTATTATCTATTTAATTTCTATTATTCATCATTTATTTAATATACCAGAATTTTATTTCTTTCAATATTTTCAATTCTGAGTTCGGTGATCCCATGTTTTATCAATATACTTTGTTTCTTAATGGCATTTAGCGTAGTTTTTTATTGAATTCATTTTAATAACAACTAAGATTGCTTTTAACTATTTCCTTTGTTGCAAATAGTCATGGGAACTACCCTAGATTGACAATCATGAGATAAATTAAGTGCAAGTACCAACCACAATCATTAGGTACATATTTCATGACTTCAAGTCATAATTTTACTTTTACCTCTATCAGTGAAGGATATCCTAATGAACTATGTACTTTAGAATTCGATGGTATTTTTTCACATTCTGGATTTAGAGTTGGTGTGGTACTCATTTCTCATGATCATGAGAATTTTCCATCCTATTTTAAAATATATTTTGATAACACGAATAACACATTTGAATACGAGGCTTTGTTATTGGGTTTAAAGACAAATAGAATCTTCTATTTGATTCAAAGTAGAAATATTTCAAAGGGAAATTGTAGACAAGATGGATGGTTCCATACCAAATTGAGGAAGTCTTAAACAATGGAATCGTATAGTTGATTATTATTGATGGTGAAAGAAAGTTAAATATGGTTAATGGTCATAGATTGAGGCTATACTAAAATATAGCATAAAAGGAGGAATTCAAAAATATTCTACAAGAAAATGTAGTTCTGAATTGTTTGGACAATTTTTCTTTATCTAATTCAATTCAGGGAAAAATTATTTCTCACCAAGAATAAATAGGAGATGGTTGAAAAATAGAGATGACGGCCATCATCCTATGAAGTATTGAGTGAAAAAAAGAAATGGAAGCCATTACTTCTAGAGTATGTGTGTGTGTGTGTCTATATATATATATATATAATTGAAATAATAATAAATACATGTGGAATAAAACTAGACATGGCGGTCACCCCCTAATTCATTCAATCCATAAATGAGAGCCAACATGTGGAGAGAGAAAAAGGAGAATTAAGTGTTGTTTACCAGATTTGGCAAGTGATTAATGATAAGGTATGTGTCATTTCTTCCCTTTTAAATGTTAAAAAGTTAAATTATGATGTGATAATTATTATGCTTGTGTTAAATGATGATTCCACATTTACTAATTTTTTTGCACATACACCATATCTTAGTAAATTTTATACTCATTCCCAATTAATCCCTCTCATATATTGAATTACTCTCCACTCTGTCACTTTCTCACTATAATTAATTAACCTTTACCCAATTAGTGTTTTTTTCATATAAAATTATTTTCCCCTATTTTCCATTTCTGTCGCTCCATTCCTGCACCACCACCAATAAAATTATTGTGTTAAAAAAGTTTATATTATTTTATCATCACTCCCTCATTCTTATGATGTATCTCCCTACAGTCTTATGCCATTCTTTTTCTCTGTTCCAAATACCACTCATGGGAAATTGACTCCATTATGAACCGACCAATTCAGTGGAATTTCTCTCTAATGGGAAATCAATATAAATATTTCAGAAAGTAGGGTGGTTAGAATTCATGCTGAAATATGATGAATTTAACCAAAATATGACTGAATAATTTGCAGTGAACATGGAGGAGGCACATTTTAAATTGAAAGGTAAGGAATTATTCTTCATCCTTTCCATAATTAGTGACATTGTAGGCATTCTAGAGGAAGGGAAAATGATTAATTTTAGCACCCTCTACTCTAAAATTATTTAATTGTTTTTTCTATTGGAGTGAAAGAAAAATTAGAATTGGTTATTGATAATAAGGGAGAGGCTAAGGGAATAAAAAGGGGTTCTTTTCCTAAGACATGGGCAAATGTATCTAAATGGGTGATTAAATACTTTTCATGTGATGGTTAATATGAAGTTATATTAGGCCCTATTTTGAGAATCCTCATTCAACTATGTCATGGCTAAAACAAAGCCCAAAACAAGGTTAATTTTTCCCTTTTTATTTGAATTTGTCTCCTCTGTAGCTGAGAAGTTTCTATGGGGTTTGTCTTACCTCAAATTACAAGGCCTCATCCACCTCATTTGCAAGCACCATTTCATTACAAAAAATTCAAGATATTACAAAGTGGGTTAAATTTTAGAAGAACTATGCCCTTGATCCTACTTTGGTTCTTGATAGAGGGGCCTCTACCTCAGAGAGTTGAAAGATGAACCTTAGGTCATTAAGGCCTTGTTATCACTATAAAAAAACATCCTATGATTTTTCATGAATGTGTGTATGAGAAATAAATGTTTTTAGGTAACATGGGATTTTATCAGTGTGGGACCTTTTTGTTGAGACAAACCTTTCGAGAAGGGTCAATTCTTCTACTTAATCCTAATGCTAAATGACTCCTAAGGAAGGAAATGAAACTATCTAATCCTACTTTATAATTCCAAGGGACCTGGATGAGAGAAAGATACATAAAATGGAAATCCTAAGCTAAGGGAAGTTGATAACACCAAGAAAAGGGGTAGATATACTCTATATAGGGAAAAAGGATAAGGAAATAGAGAAGGGAGAGGCCAAATAAGGGTGACATAAACCCAAAAATTCATTCACCATCTATTCTTCATGAAAAAAATCAAATAAACCTACAAGTGAGAGATACATGCACAAAAATACCATAACAAGAATGGAGAGGAAAGAAATGCAATAAAACACAAGTTATGGTTGAGAAAACACCAAAAAACATTGATTTTTATTGCTTTCAGACTATGCACATACCATTCACATGTAGAAGAAGGAACAAGAACACATTATTAGGTCTAAGATGAAGGATTACAACTCACAACTACTTAGAAAATAATTTTGGCATTATTTCTTTACATTTTAGAATACCCCACCTCATAAATGAGAGGTTTTTAGATTATATAGATAATTACCCCTTCCAACCACGGATAATATGCATTTAATATCTTAAAATAGGTATGAGAAACCTTAAAAATTATTTTCCCAATGGTACCTTTCTCACAAAATAAGAAATTGGAACTATACCTCATTAGAACTAGTTGTTGAGCTACCTAGTACTGTGTTCTTTAATGATGGAGACATATTTTTGTTCCCGGTGTTGGCAAGAGCATCATTCTTTGTGTCAACTGGTAGAATCATTTTTGGTTTCAGCCAGTAGCATCATTCTTGGTGTCGACCAATAACATCATTCTTGGTGTCACTCGGTAGTATCATTATTGGTGTGGGATGGTAGCATCATTCTTGGTGTTAGTCGGTAGGATTATTCTTACATACTACTAGATAGTAGAATTTATATAGACTACAAGATGGTAACAATAAAACATGCTACTGGATAACATTTGGTTTGTCCACGCACTCCAAACTTCACAACACACCATTTTCTCCAACCACCTCTTCAAGACTTCATCACACTGCCCAAGTCTGGATGTTGCAAGTTAGCTAATTTACACGGGGTGAAAAATTGATAACAAGCCTACGTAAACCCTTAATGAACACCAAAAATAAAAAAATTCTTCATAAGAGTAAAAATAAGTGGATGTAATTATGCAATCTCTACACCAGACACCTCCTACTTCTACCCTAATGTGTATTTCCTCCATTCCCTATTTATGTGATGGAGATTGAAAAGACACCAATCATGGTTGAGGACTTATTCATGACAAAGGAAAGTACCCATACTTGAAGGTGAGCCTTGGTCACTTTTTGAGTCCAAAAAAATTATTCCCTAAGTATTGTCTCTTTGTAAGGTTTATTATGAGCCCCAACAATCTCAAGAAAGGATTTCCTAGTTACAATTAATTTTACAAACAAAAGAGGAAAATTTCCCTCAATTGGAGGTAGAGAAGGAAGAGAAAATTAAACATATCCAATAATCAAATAGACTTTTTATTTCCTCATATCATTTTCTTGAAGGGTATTTCAAAATGGATGCAAGAATTTTATAATCTCTGATGAGTGGGAGAAGAAAAAATAATTTTAAAATTAGAAAAGAATATACTTCAAGATAATATGCTTCACATCTGTAGGTTATATCACCAATACCTTTCTTGTAGGGAACCTTCTAATTTTTATGCATTATTTCTAAAGGAACAATTCTACAAGTAAAAATTTTCCAAAGTTTTTTCCATAAAATATATAGAGTTTTATGATAATAGAATTTTTTTGGGGCATATACAACAGCATACACATTTGACAAAAATCTATTAGGTGAGTTTTATCTACATAAGATTTTTCTCCCAGAGAAAATACAAATTCTAATTAATTTTTATGTAGGAGAAGTGCAATTGATGTCTTTTGTTTCCACCTTAAGACAACAATCTATATGGAGGTAGAGAAGAGGGGCATATCTTAGTGAAGAAACTAATGCAAGTTTATTAATGAGGAAAAACCTCCCATCTCCACTTAGATTCTTTCAACGGTTTCATTCCCAAGTTTATTTTTTGTATTTTATGGACAAGTATAAGGAATATATTGTAACTTGTATATCAGACATCTGAGAGTATGTACTCTAAAATTTTAATGTCAATTTTTTTCTTGTCAGCTAAGCTATGGGATGCTTCCAAAGGTATGGAAGAAAAAAATAGGTAATTTCCCAAACCAACCTTCATTGGTCATTAAGAAGGGCCAATGACCTCTGAAAAATTATGTTGTAAATGCAATAGAATTTGATAGGTATGATATATAAACCTCTATTAATATTAGAACATGTGCTAGGATCGAACACCACCCAAGATCAACATGAATCAAGTTACAAAACATGAAGGGATAAAATGATAAAATTCTTTGGGTTTTCTGATACATAACAAAAGGAAGCATGGCTTACTTTTACCAATGATTACAATTATACACGTATTTTTAATAACTAGAACAGATAACAAGAGGACCTTCTAAATCCAACGTCTGAGGGAGTGGTAAGACATCCAAATTCCTATGTAAACCCTCATTTTTTATGTCATAATTTTGTAATAAGGTTGATATTATCATTCTGTAATTAAAACTTTAGTATATTTGAAAGGAATTTTTGTGCATAATCTTGTTATTTTTCATCTTGTGTAGCTTCATCAAATGATTTTAAATGAGTCTTTATGTGAAATAATAATCTATGTTAAAGAACATATCTTAAGTCATCACAAGAATCATTCGTGGACTAGCATAGGGCTAAATTTTGCACTAGTGCAGGACTCACTTTGGAGAACAAGACTTGTCCATCCACTAACGCATGACTTTATTTGGATCATAGGACACACTTGTACATTAGCAAAAGAATTGTTGAAGTACTAGTGTAGGACTCAATTGGAATATAGGACTCATGAAAAATACAGAAAATGGCTCGGATGGAAATTTGGAAAGTTGATTTATCCAACACATGAGTTGACATGGTGAGAAGGGCATGAAATGTGGGCTACCCTATAATATATCATGTGGTTTAAGTAAATCATGGAAGCCCAGCTTAACACCCAATTGATTGAAGATGTGGAGAAGGTGAACATAGAAAATTATAGTCACCATAATTTAAGGACTTCAATGCATTATATTTGACATCTTCTGGGAATTATTAATCATCTCAAATAAGAGTTTATTAAGGACTCTATTTGTAGTTCACAAGATAAATAAGATCTAATAGTGGCATACACTTGTCCTTCAACAATTGTAACTCCTCAAACAATCAATTATTGTCATAGTTATCTTTTAATTAAGTAGTAGTTATTTATTGTAAATAATTTATCCTCTTCTATAGTGAAAAGGAGTGCTCTTTATATAAAAGGGAATTTTTAATAGAATTATAGATTTAGTTTATTAAGTGATGTAAAATAAATTATTCAATTCAATAAAGTGCAAGATTTAGGGATAAATCAACTTGTGTGATTTACAAATCAAAGTTGTATCAAAGGGAAGGATCAAGGGCCACTCCTCCCCAATATGAAGGGAGAATTTATTATCTATTTAATTTATGATATTCATCATATATTTAAATTACCACAATTTCATTTCTTTCATTATTTTCAATTCTAAGTTTAGTTATCCCCTATTTTATTAATAGAATTTGTTTCTTAATGACATTTAGCATTTTTTTTAAGTTTGTTTGAATAAGTACTTAGCATGGTTTAATTTTTTTCCTTTGTGCAAATAGGTATAGACACTACTCTCAACTGAAAATCATGAGATGTCTTAAGTGTGAGTACCAAAGACACTCTTCAATTACATGTTCCATGACTTCAGATCATAGTTTTTCTTTTACCTTTGTCACTGAAGGAGATCCTAATGAAATATGTACTTTAGAATTTGATAATAGTTGTTGAAATTTTGGGTCTAGAGTCGGTTTGGTACTTATATCTCATGATCACGAGATTTTTCCATCCTCTTTAAAAATACAATTTGATACCATTAATAACAAAATTGAATACGAAACTTGTTATTGGGTTTAAAGATGATCAATATTTTATATTTGATTCAAAGTACACATATTTCAAAGGTAAATTACAAACAAAATCGATGGGTACATACCAAATTGAGGAAGTATTCAATAACGGAAGAATACAATTGATTCCTATTGATGGTGAAAGAAAGGTAATGCTAGGTAATAATCATGGATAGAGGTTATACCAAAAGCCAACATTAAGGGAGGAATTAAAAAAGATGCTACAAAAAAATGTGGCTCTGAATTGTTTGGAAAATTTTTATTTTCCCAATTCAATTCAACGCTAAATTATTTCTCAGCAAGAATAAATAGGAGATGATTGAAAACCATAGATTGTGGCCATCATCCTACAAAGTATTGATTGAAAACAAGAAATGATGGTATTTACTTCTAAAAATTATATATATATATATATATGTGAAAAAATAAATAATAAATCTAGGTGGCTGAAAACCAGAAATGGAAGTCACCCCCTAAATCGTGAAATCAATAAATGAGAGATAATATGTGGAGAGAGAAAAAGGAGAATTAAGTGCTACTTACCAAATTTAAAGGGTGATTAATTACAAGCTATGTGTCATGGCTTCCCTTTTAAATGTTAAAAATTTTAATTATGAGGTGATAATTAATATGCTTGTGTGAAATGATGATTCCATGTTTTTCTAATATGATAGCACACACACCATATCTTAATAAATTTGATACACATTCCCAGCTAATCCATATCAAGTACTGAATCACTCTTCAGTTTTTCGATGTATCATAAAAATTATTTAAACATTACCCAATTATTGTTGTTTTCATATAAAACCATTTCCCCTCTATTTTTACTTATTTTTCATTTATGTCACTCCATTCCTACACCACCATCAGTCCCATTCTTACGCTAACAAAATTTACATTATTACATCATCACTCCCCCATTCCCATGCTCTAGCACCTTTCATTCCTATGCCATTCATGTGCTTTGTTTTAAATACAACCCATGATAATTCGACTTCATCATTAACTAGCCAATTCAGTGGAATTGCTCTCTGATATGAAATTAGTAGAAATATTTGAGAAAGCGGGGTGGTTAGACTTCATGTTGGAATATGAGGAATTTAACCAAAATATGACATAATAATTTGAAATGAATTTAGAGGAGGGGCATTCAAATGTAAAGGTAAGAAATTATTGTTCAGCCCTTTAATAATTAATGACATTTCTGGCATTCTAGAGGAAGGGAAACTAGTTAATTTCAGGGACCCCTTACTATGAAATTATTAAGTGTTTTTTCATTGGAAAAAAGGAGAAATTAGAATTGGTTATTGATAATAAGGGAAAGGATAAGGGCATAAAAATAGGTAATTTTCTTGAGCCATTAGTGGATGTATCTAAATGGGTGACTTTACAAGTGATGGTAATTATGAGGTAATTTTAGGCCATGTTTTGAGAATCCTCATTCACCTACGCCATGGTCAAACCAAAGCCCAAAAAAAGGTTAATTTTCCTCATTTTTTATTTGATACTCTCTCCTATGTTGCTGAGAAGTTTTGATGAGGTTCCTCTTACCTCAAATTCCAAGGCCTCATCTACCTCATCCGTAAACACCATTTCATTAAAAATCATTATGGTATTAAAAAGTGGGTTATGTTTCAGAAGAAGTATTCCCTTGAACCTACTTTGGTTCTTGAAATAGGGCCCTCTACCTCAAAGATTCAAGGGAAAAACCTTAAGTCATTAGGGCCAACCCAAAACCTTAATGAACACCAAACATAAAATGTTCCTTCACAAGAGGAATGAGAATTGGACTCCATCATACAATCTCTACACCAGATGCCTCCTTCTTCTTCATGCCACCGTGTATCTCCTTCATTCCATGTTTCTGATATGGATATTGATGAAACACTTATCACAGTTGAGGACTCACCTATTCACAACAAAGGAAAGGAAGCCATACTTTAAGGTGATCCTAGTTCACTTGTTGATTCTGATATAATTATTCCTTAAGTGTTTTCTCTTTTCTAAGGTTCAGTATGGGATCTAACAAGATAAAAAAAGGATTTCCCAGTTACAAATTATTTACAAACAAAAGATGAAAATTTCTCTCAGTTGGAGGAAGAGAAGGAAGATAAAATTCAACATCTCCAATAATCAATAGATTAGAAAGGAGAAGTAATCCAAACACTACAACATGATGTAGAAGAAAAAGAACAAATAATTCATTGCCTTCAGTTTAGAACTGAATAATTTACCAAAAAATGTTTTTCTATTATAAAATGCTACGATGGAAACAACATCTCTACAAACTACTAATAATATTAACCATACTTTAGTTAAATATGGAGATTTTACTAAGAATATAGATTTATATAATTGTTGAAATTAGATTCCTAAATTTTCATTATTGTTTTTTATCTAGTGTGATATCGGATTCTAATATGTTTATTATTGGAATTTAATTAGTGTAATATCAGATTCCAATATTTTCACTATTCCATACATGTATGTTCCTAATTCTATATCGAGTTTATGAGAATGGGAATATACCCATTCTCAACACACTTATAGTACAAATATGATCCTAATTCTTTTTATGTGTATCTGATTTATCTCAATTTTTTTTCTATGATTCCTATATGAGGCATGTTGACCCCTTTTTAAAATTAAACCAATATTATATGGGTACATGTTGCATGAAATACAAAGAAATTATTAAGTCTATGAGAATGGACATATACCCATTCTCATCACACTCATGGTATAACTATGTTCCTAATTATTTTTATGTGTATCAACATTATATTTATTTTTCTTATATAATTCATATATGAGGGATTTTTACCTCTTTTGAAAATTTATATCTTGGCAGACAATAGGTTAATTCATGGAGCATTTCTAGAAACTCTTACTGATTACATTACATTATATATCTTAGCACTCTAAATATTAGAGTTTTGTGTTCAAGAATTAGGGGATTCTAGGAATATAATTTAGTATTTAGACTTCAAAAAGGTTTTTATTGTATAAAGTGATTAGAATAATTAAAAAATAATTTATCTAGACTTATGTATAGCCTTAGGAAAAGACCATATAATTTTGTGGTTACGGTGAATGCATACATCAATTCATTACATAGCATGAATTTTTGAAATGAATTCCTTATAAATCATATTCATGTCCCTTTAAATTACAAGATCTAACTCCTTGTAAAATTAGAGAATAATTAAGGATTTTATTTCAAATTAAATCAATTACATGGTGGAAATCATATTATATTAGAGTTCCATAAGAAATACAATGTTTTATAGAATTATATTATGCAAAAAACTTCCAAAGTAATATAATACTTGGTATTTCATTTAATTATTAAATAATATTACAATTGTAAAGTTTATAGGACCAAAGTTTGGAATATTTAAAAAAAAAAAACATCCCTAGCCAAGATGATTTCACATATAAATTTATAAACTTCAATAGTTTCTCCAATTCAACATTCTTTATTCTATTCAAGTAGTTCGAGGTATCTTCATGTATCCAATTTTACTTTATTTATTTTTTCCATGCCCAGATGATGTTATCCACATCAATATCTACTATAGGTTCTTCAGACATTGTCCATGTTGTATTTTGCTTTAAAAAATCCTGATATAATGTTTTACCTTCTCCACTCCCTGCAGGTTTCCAATATTGAAGTCTCAGCTTTTTATTTACATCATTGCCTTCCTGTTGAAGGAAAATATCCCTATCTTCTCTCCCCATACATATCATTTCATTATCTTTTCCTAGTCATATACGTAGCATATTTCCCTTAAATACATCCTTTAATGGATTGAATTCTTGGTTAGATCTTACACAAACAGGCCCATCGTAAATATCTACTTGATCACTATGTACAATGTGCAGACCAATCATTTTAGCACCACCTTGCTTAATCATAAGGGGACTTGTTGTTTCATTGAAAATCAAATGTTTTATTTTCCAAACAATTATTTTATTAGGTTCTAGTGAGTTAGAGAATTCTGAACACATATTTTCCACATTCTTTATGCATACACCAAATTTCAAAGGACCCAACCTATCTCCATTAATTTCATGAACTTCTAGCACATGTGAATTATATAACCCATGGCTATGTCATTTCCTCTGCTTCAAGATTTGTGTTTGAGAATGAAATTGTCTTTGTTAAAATCTTTTCTATATTTAGGACATGTATTGATGGTGCTTTCACTGTCATCACTAAAATCTCCATCACTCTCTACATTCTAATTCTCTGAACAACTGCAATTTTTTTCACTTCCCAAATTGGGGGGGATGAATGAATCTACATGCTTTGAGAATTCACTCTCTTCCCAAAAAATGTAGTATCCTTTATTCCAAACATCTATCAATGTTTCAAATTCATCAACTAAGAAAGGAAATTTTACTCTTCCATCCAATACTATGTTAACACTGATAACCACAAATCCTCTTCTCAAATATTTACAATGTAGTGTCTTCCTACTTGGATATTTTATTCCCTCCGCAACTTTGGTTCCCTTTGAAAACAAGTCCACATGGTCATCCTCTATAAATTCAAAAGACTCCATTGATGTAACAAAATAAAATACAAAGTTTCTGAGATGATGGAAAATATCTTACAGAATTGCATAAAATAAATAAAAAATTAACATGGATGTACAACCATAAGTATATTGAATACACATAGCACATGAGCTCCAAACTTCTATAATTCTGTAAGGTTTGGAAATAATTCAAAATTATGCATATAATTTGGAAATATTTATAACATAATTTCTAAACTATAATTGAACTTGACTCAATCGAATGTAAATGATGAGAAATAAATAGAGGTTACATTTCCATTTGCTAACCGCTTCATCCAAATAGAGGTTAAATACATGAGGTTGAATTTAAATGATGATAAATAAATATAATTGGTTAAATAGAAGTTAATTAGGAACTTGATTTCTAACCTTCATACAAATATCTTCATCATTTTAACATAGCATGTATTACTTTTGCAAGAATTCCATATACTTCCCATATTCCCTAACTATGAAAATGGGCATCTGTCCATTTTAAACATTCTCATAAAAGGATGTAATTTTCATTCATTCTTTATGTTTCACGTAGGAGAATTTTTCTTTGATTCTATATTAAGTTTATAAGAATGGGCATACTTCCATTCTCATTACAATGATAAAAATATTTGTTTATATGAGAAACGGTATATGCCCATTCTCATCACAATCATAATACTCTTTTTTTGTATGAGAATGGGCATATTCCTATTCTTACATTTGTATCTCATTGAAGTAAAAATGAATGTAATCATTTTGTATCACTATAAAAGATGTGGGAATGTGCAATTCTCCATTCTAAATAAAATTATATATTACCTCTATTTCTCTTCTATGATTGTTATACGAGAATGGGCATATGCCCTCTCAATACAAGATAAAAAATGATTGTTTGTATGAGAATGGAAATATGCCCACTCTGTCTGTGTGTTGCAACAATCATTTTATTTTTTTCTAATGTAAAATATTAATTGAACTTTATAGGTATTATTAAATGATACAATATTATTTCTTATATTTAATTATTAGTATTATTAATTAATATTTTTTATTAATTAGTTTTGATTAGTCCTAATATGATATGTTAACTACATATTCTTTGGTTTCTAATTTTTTGATGATTAAAGTTTAAATAATTTTACTAGCACATTCTAAGCATTATAAGTAATGAAGCATTATAAAAATTAATGGAGTTTATGTGGTTAATTAGTTTTATAAAGTTTTACTAATTTTTTTATAATTATTTCAAAAATGCACAATAATTAATTAAGCATTAAAAATAATGGTGATTAAGTTGTTAATTACGTTTATAAAGTTTAATTATATTTTTTTATAATATTATTTAATTACTGTAGGATTATTTTTTATTCGTTTGATAATAGATATAGATGTCATTTTTAATATAATAATTTAAGTTTATTAGTAATATTAATTCTTGTAGTTAATATTAATTGATAGGAATATTTTTTAAAATTAATTATAATATTATTGATTAATGTTATTTTTAATTTATTAATCTATTAATATTAGTTTATTAATTTATTAATGTTATTAATATTAATTTGGCATAGCGAGACCATTAATTATTTGCCATCTTTTATTAAATGAAGGTACTTCTTTGTCAAACATGTCTTCGAGCACCTGTTGGAGGGAAATTGGCGAAATTAATGGAAATTAATTCTTCTTTGGCATGGTAGAGAGAATGCATGCGGTTACTTTTTTCGATGATGGTAGAGATCTTGGGAATTGTAAGGTTAATCACGGTTGGTGAAGATATCTCCTTCTTATTCATCCTTTTTCCTTTCTTTTTCATCTAGTTTCAGATTTTTTTTATCCTTCTAGTTTGGCTTGCCTGTATTTTGGCTATACCATTTCGTCCTTTGAAGCAGAAGATTTTAAGATTATTTCAAAGATATTGTTTATTCTCCCCGCTAATTTTTTTTTACTCTTTCCACTTTGGGCTCCCTCTATTTCATGAGACCGTTTTGGATTTTGAAGCACAATATTTTAAGAAAATTTCATGAATAAATTATTCTAACTCTTCTTTTTTGAATTATTATGAGATGAAGAATATGATTTGGTTTTTGTTCCCTTCTATTTTTTTCTGGGTTTAATGATAATGCCCTATTTTTTATCTTCTGTATTTTTTTATCTAGGTATTAATTATATCACTTCAGTAATTTGAAATACACGCATAGTTGTTAACCTAAGCATAGTTGATTATACAGGGATATATGTTATGATTTTACCAAAGTACAGACTGGTCTTACCACCTGTACGATGTAACAAGCATTGCTTATTTTCTGATTTGTGCGTTTTGTTGGATTCCAAATTGCTCGGTATAAAATAATTCCGTATTTTCAATTTTTTGTATTTCTAATATGGGTTTTAAGAATATCACTTCAATATTTTCATTGTAACACTTGTAGAGTTGTTATCCTCTATAGTTATAAAAGGATGCATCTAAAAATGACAGTTCCATGCATGTTTCATTCTTCTCTCTGTTGTATTCCAAATTTATGGGTATAAAATAATGCCATATTTTAGCCTTTTTTGTATTTTTGATATGGGTTTTAAGAAAATCACCTAAATATTTTCATTGTAAGACTTTCATAGTTTTTATCCTCCATGTTATAAAAGGATGCATTCAAAAATGACCGTTTCATTTATCTTTCAAAATTCTCTCTATTGTATTCCAAATTTCTAGGTATAAAATCATGCATGTGAATAAGAAAAAGTTACAAAATATTATAAGATGGGGTAAGAACACTTAAGTGGCCCCAAAATCTTTAAACAACCATTCAATGGATCATCATATTAGAGCTAAACAAGAACAATCTCTTTGCATGCATATATAAACTTGAAATAAAAATTCAAACCCTAACATATATAAATATTTCTCTACTCCATGAAAGCTATGAAAGATGAACCTATCAAAGCTCCTAGAAATCAGTTATGCTTGTTAGAAAATCAAGGGTTTGAGAGTGAGATATCTTACCATTAATGGCTTCAAGGTGAAATGGTTCATCCCATTTACTCAAGCTTGATGATTTCATAAATGCAAATGGTAAAGAAAAATAACTCAATAACAATGAAGAATGTCTCTAATCCTAGCAATAATACTATAGTTTAGCCTAGAGAGGGGAAATGTTCTTAGGAAATGAGAGGGGGATCTAGTCCTATTTATAGTTTTTGGTTTCCAAATATGGAAAGGTTTGGGTGAATGTGGGACAAAAGGATAGTCTAAAAGTCACTTTTTGGCTTAGAAAATGTCAAAACATGATTAGGACTAGTTAATATAGGGTTAGGCTAATTAATCATGATTAGTGAGAAATTAGGAGTTTGAGAGGGTTGTGAGAGGACCACTCAATCCAATGAAATGGATTGATGACCTAGGAAGTTAGAGAATGGAGTTTAGAAGAGGATATAGCCAATAAGAGGCTATATTAGCCTTCTTAATTGATTATAAGAGGAATACAGACCAAATGGATGTCGTAAATGGAGAGTTAGATAGGTATAATTGATGAGATGTTGTCATAAATTTACAAGGGAGGAGAATTAGTGAAATATTAAAAATAATAGTGCTATGATCAAACTACAGGTGTCTACATTTGCCCCTCTCTGGGGTGGCATAAACTAATCCACTTCAAAGAAAGTAGACAAACACAAATGACTATAATTTTTTAGTAGGAGTGGAAGAAAAATTAGTAGGGTGAGGGATTCCCCCTCAAGTGTCGATTAGGTGATGAAATAGTTCGATCGATGATTGAAAAGAAGAAGAAAGAATAATGAGGAGGGACACAATGCCTCAAGTTAGAGACTAGGATAGGGAAGAAAGAAGAAAACAAATAGAGAAGAAAAAAATAAGGGGAATATATTGAGCTATCTATAATCCAAAATTTTGTAACACAATAGTGATTTCATCATATTGCTAAGAATCTTCATCATCGGCCCTTATTAAAATAAAGAATGAACAAAAGTGTAATATGACATGAAAATCCGTATATACGAACAAATGTCCATTGCTAGAAACACCAAATCCATGCAACATACAAAATGTAATGCAATACGAGAAAGTAAAAGATGCCTAACTCCATGCAACATATATAATGCAATGCAATACGAGAAAGTAAACAAGTTAACCTAATAGAGAAACATAATGTAATGTTTTTGTTATCAAGATTCAGTTCCAACCTATTCAAATTAACGACAAGGGTTAATGATGGTGCCCTAAGCAAGGATACATGCAAGGGGAATATTTAAGGCCACTTGGGTCCAATGAAAAAGTATTGTGCACTACGAAATAGTACCAAGAAACTCATTGTTCCCCAGAGTACAAAAAAAATGTATCCTAGCTTTGTTAATGAAGGTAGATCAGAATTATCCACAATTCATTGATGACGAGAACAAGCAAGAACCAAAGATTTATGACATTTTATAGGATAATTTTTGATTTTGAATTTTTGAAACATATTTGAATGTTTTGATTTTTCTAACATATTTGATTTTTTTTTGTGACTTTTAAAAGTTTTCTGAAACTATGTACAGGAAGACAAAGAAAGGTGGATTCCCCTAGTGATAAATGGGATGTACAAGGGCATAATTCCACAGACATGCGCAAGAAAGTGAAGATGCAAAAATTCCCCAGCATTAGGTGGGAGTATTCAAAGGAAAACTCTTCACACGCGGAAGTTAGATCATGGCCAATATGTATAGGTTCAACATGATGATGAACTTAAACCCAATGACGTGCTAGGAAGGAGAAAGGATGCCCCTAGTATACGTTGGCCAAGAAACACATGATATAAAGGAAGTAGAAGATTGTTTTTGTGAAAGGGACAAAGGTGTCCATAAACATGGAAAAAAGGTAATTTTATACACATGGATGTTGTGAACGAAGTAGAAGAATGATGTGAATGATATGAATGTAGCTTATAAGCCTCACAATGAAGAAGTGATTATCTAAAGGTACAAATCATGAGACAAGATATGGACTAAAGTAAGAGTCTGAAAAAGGTTCAAAAAAATACACTTAGTAACATACTAATCTTGTTTATCTCATAGAGATATAATGTGTGCACATGGAAATGAATTACCTCTTAAAAGGAATACTTAATAGGAATAAAAAATGAAGAAAAACTATCCAATGTGTAGGAATGATTTATTTTGAAAGCTTATTTGTGAATGGAAGGTGGAAGGAGAATCATACAGTGCTACGCTACTAGCCAGGTGTCCATATCCCCAAAACAGGTGTATTTGATTCTAATCACAACATTTATCTACTTCCAATCAAGCGTATCTATATCCCCAATAGAGATTATTGGAAATACCCCAAGGGAGAGTTATATATCAATTTAATTTTTATTTTAGCATTTAGCTTTTTTACTTTTGATTTTTATTCTTGATTGTTTCTGAAAATGTATTTTAGCTCTCTGGATTGTTTTGACAAGGGGTTAAGAACCACAGATGGCTTGATGGATGGATATGGAAGTGATTGTGATGAAGACATTGGCTAGTGTCAACAAATATGTCCAAAATTTCTTTTCAACAAGTTTATTAGATGTTGAGTGTGATTAGGATCTTTAAGAGGTCAGTCATTCTTTAATTTACCAAGGTGATAAAAGACCAAGGTCAAATAGATAGGATAGAGATAACTGTTGCAAAATGTGTGCAAATAAGACTAACCAAAGATATCACTCAAAGGGATGAAAATTGTAGGATGAATTACAGAGGAATAGAATGCAAGGAATGGAAGAAAGAACATCCATGTGTATGCAATACCTAATTGCAAATGTTTGATCTTTGTACCTTTGATTTTTTTATGTTTTCTCAAATTTTTTGTATTTTTTTGAATTGTTTTAATTTTGATGGTTTTTGGAAAGTTGGGACCAATTAAAGTCACTCCATGATATGATCCCATAACAATGTTTTTGAATTCCTTGATAAAGGATATTAAGCATGTTTACTTATCAAGAGTCATACTATCTCCAATCTTGATGATTGTGGTGAGTGAGTACTCAACAAACGACTGCGATTTATCTTGAAACATGGATTTTGTATGTGGGAGATTGAGTTCCCTATCCAAAGTTTTATGTAATCTCCACCATACTTGATGGTTGCATTGACGTGTTCATTCTTGAATTGTATTTGATTTACAACTTTGAGATTATTCGATTTGTTGGGAGATTTAGAGCACTTTGTAGTTTAGATCTGAGCTTGATGAATAAACCTGTTTGGGTTTCTTGTAAGATGATGCATGGCCTTATATGATCTAAAGAAGTGGGAGAAGAAAGCAGACATTTATGATTGATGATAGAAATGTAGGGATGATGGTGAAGCTTGCACCAGTCATTGATAGAAGAGGAACATGATAGGATAAAAGGATACAGTAAGAATTGAAGAGGATGGGCTACCAGAAGGTGATCCATAGATAGAATATGATGAAGGGATGCTAGGATATGGCCCTAAGATGGAAGAAATTAGGATTCAAGGACAAGAACTCAAGAATAGAAGATGATGGTGTCCCATAGATAGAAGAGGATGAAGGGCTACTAGGACGCGGTCCAAGATTAGAAGGTAATGAGTTATCCTAAGGTGACCCATAAATAGGAAATAATGGAGGTCTACTAGGATGTGGCCCTAGAATAGAAGAATATGGCGAGGGACTACTAGGGTGTGGCCCAAGTATAAATGAGGAGGTACTACTCAGAGGTGTCCCATAGATAGAAGAGGATGAAGGGCTACTGAGATGTGGCCAAAGAATAGAAGGTAGTGGGTTACTAGGAGGTGACCCACAAGTAGAAAATAGAGGGCTACCTGGAGTGGCTCTAGGATATAAGAAGATGATGGGCTACTCAGTGGTGAACCAAGGTGATATTTTGATTGAGGAATGATGATAGATCATGAATTATTTGGAAATGATAAGATAGGGCATAGATTAATGCTAGACCCCAGACATCTCATCATGCTCATAAGAAGATGAAGATAGAATAATAGAAGAAGAATCAAGTTCCATGAATCTAGGCACTTCCCCTACGTTCTAAAAAAAGGGATGAATTTCTTCACTCCCTATACACGAGCGTATCAAGTTCCAAAAATAACCCTTGTTTGTAATCCTCTAGAAGGATATCTTTGTGTAGTCTAATTGTTTCATCATCCTGAGAGAAATAAATCAGTAGAGGTTGTTTTTATTTAACCATAGGAGGCTGACTAGAAGAAACAATTTCAACAAGCATGGAAGTTTAATAATACGTGTGATGATTTAGATGAGGGAAAGGTTTGACCTTATCACTCCCACAAATATTTTTGATAGTTATTTGAAAATATATCTTAGCACATGGATTTTTTATAATGGTTCAACATGGTCACAGACATTGATATTTAGAATATGGATGAGGAAATGGTATGATATGGTTGAAAGGGATCAAGGGCTGAAGAGGGATTGAAGTTGGAATGATAATATAAGATGAATTAAGAGAGGAAGTATATTTGGAGGTAGGTGTCTCATGAATAGATGATTTGGATTTGGACCTAGGTCATTTTTCTAGAAGACGACATAATATAGGAAGAAAAATAAGATCACATAGCCATCCATAAAGTTGCAATGTGGGAGTAGAATTAGATGATTGATAGAGGGAATATGAGTCGTGGAACTCTTTGATGGAGGAAGGGGTTCATTGAGGTGACTGATGGAGGAGGTCCTGTGAAGAAAGGGAGGACATGACTCAAGAAACTAAATTACATGTTTGATCGACAGAAACTTGGAGTCACATGAGTCTTCAAAGGAGGAAGAAATCATTGAGGTGATTGGGAATGAAGGTCCTTCAAAGAAAGGGAGGACTATGATTTATGAAAATGATCTAGGGGTATTCAAACAATAGTTGGGATCTAAATCTTTATAAGAAGAGTGGGAATACTGAATGGTAGTTTATATCTAAATCAGAAGAAGAGTGGGGGGAACCTAAATAATAATTTGGATTAGAAGTCATCCAAACCATACCACCAAGTATGAGATGAAGGTGGGGAATAAGGTACCCAAATGGTCCCACTAACGTGAAGAAACAAAATGAGGTTTATTTATAATGGGCATCTTTTGATGTGAATGTTTAAACCTAGGTTCCGTATTGTTGTAAGTATGAGGAACCACACGATAGTTAGTCATTATCAGCATTGTTTAGATTCAAATGCCTAGATCTAGATAATGTGATGGAACTCCTTCAAAGGGAATTTCTATGTCGATTTGGGCAGCATAACGAAAACCAACTAGACATTTTGTAAAGATTGGGATGCTTGTGTGATTTTTCCAAAAGGGATCTAAGGAAAAAATACATCATGACAATGCATAATTGTGACAGTATAACAAGGTTTGGATAACAAGTTGCAAGTGCAAAGATTCAAAGGTTTAAAAGGATTGTCCTTAGAAAGGATAAGTCAAGGTGACAAATAAATCATAAGAAACAATCACAAAATGTTCACCCTAAACCAACCAAATAATGAAGTACTTCCTAAGTGACACCAAATAATAGTTTAACACATAATATGACCAATTAAGTTTCACCACTTATGTCGAGTTCAAAAGAAAACAAGGTGTAAGTGATAAACAATAGTTAAAGTGATTCCTAAACAAGGTACACAAAAAGTGAGTTTTAAGTCCAATCAAGATTTATCTCTCAAAAAGTAGGGGGTTACAAATAATGAATAATGTAACAACACAACCAAGATACACTTAACTAAACTCTGCAGAAAAATTAAGGTGTTTGTATGAAAATGATATTAGTACGATGCACATCAAGTAACAATGACACTTTTCAAAAACAAGTTAATGTTCAAAAGTAAACCAAGGAAAAAGTATACCAAGGAGTTGTTAAAATACGCGTAGCGTAACATTACAGTCCAAAAACTGTAAGCCAAGTTCATGAGGAACAAAATATAAGTATAAAAAATGTTACGACATGATACAAGAAACGTAACTGCTTAAAGGAGAATCTAATGAAGGACCAAGCCTAACTAAAAATGATGATCTTGACTTGGGTATCAAGATCAAATGGCTATTAATGACGTAAAGATGTACCCACACACTTTAGATGTTTAACAACCCATCAAAAAACATGTATGGGCATGTAAACAGACACAAAAGTGTTGATATAGTCAATTGAAAACACACATATAGTTGTTCCCCTTTTGATCAACAAAGTGTCAAAAGAGAAAAAAGAAAATAGACCAAGTGGAGGTGAAAAATGTTTAGCGTCACTTCAATAGTGTTTCACCTCATCTTACGGTGAGTGAAAAATAAGTAAAAGTGATGTCACTCAAGTTTTGCGATGAAAGACACTTAGATAAAACTTAAGAGGACTCTATTCCTTGTTCAAAAATAGGGTTTTGAGTCCAAACAAGTCGTCACTTTGTAAGAGTTGACAAGATGTGATAATGGACTAGAAAAGTGGGCTCCTTGATGAAATGACTTTCCTAAGTAGATCACTCAACTAGGTTGTCAACATTTTGTCTAATGTGATCTTGATTTGCCAAGAAATTTCCTAAGGATCATCTTGGTTTATTCAAATTTACTCTACCCCCTTCTGATATAATGAGATACTAGTGGATTCAGTTGGATCATCATTGGGGTTGCAATACATAAAAAATTTGACTATAAATTCACAATATATGAAATCTAGTCAAGTGGCTAAGAAGAGTGCTTCCTATTTTAGCCACGAGGTTACTCAATGGTGGATTACTTTAGGGTTCCTAGAACTGTCCCCATTATTGTAGCTTAAGGAGTTATACCAAAGGGGTTATGTTCTAGTTGAGCAAATAGGGACATAACCTTTTCCAAAACCTGCAATACAGTGTGATGTATGTGGTGTTTTTTATCTTGTTTAACTTAATGTGGTTTTAAGTAGCAAACCATTTAGAAACCTACAATCAAACACATGTTGGTGGTGCTATGTTTCGAACCTCCTTTCTTCGAAAAATGAATTTGGTCCTATACACGAAAGGTTAGTATTTTTCAAAAAGATCACAATATCATGAAAAATAGTTTATGTGATGTTTTTGATTCCCAAGGTCACCAAAAGGTGCGAGGGAAGAGCATACACAACATAAAAAACTCAACTACAAAAAAGTAATGGAATTTTTTTTTAAAGTGCAAGGTAGTTTTTTAATCCAACTTTGACATTCATTCCCTTAACAACTAAGTACAATGTGATGTTTTTGAAAGAATATACAAGGTGTAGAATCATTTCTGATCCCCAAAATCACCTAAAAGGTGCAAGGGAAGAGTATACATGATCCTAGCCTCCTAAAAAAATGAAACATTCATTAACTTTAATCAATCAAAATTACACAAATTATGTTCAAATATACCTTGAAAAATAGAAATTAGTCTCAAATAAACCTTGCAAGGTGTTAGAACATCAAAGACCAAAATTTCCAAAGCATTTAGACATGTTAGAAATGACTAGTTTTATAAAAATGATAACCATAAATTTTTGTAACTCAAAAATCCTAATTTTATGTTCCAATTACATAGTTTTCTTCAATACCTTTCCAACACAAAAAATGAAGTCGTTTCAAGTTTGGGAGAAAACATTATGGCCTCCAGAAGATAGCTAATGAGCACGGTTCAATGCATACGTGCCCAGAATGACACATACTCATCTGTTTCAAAAATACATGCCCTAGAATGATGGATACATGCCTATTTCGATGGATACGCACCTAGAATGATGGATATGCATCCCTGTGTAAAAAAAATGGTAAAATTTACGCCTGCGTGCCTAGAATGATGGATACATGCTTGTTTCGATGGATACATGGCCAAAATTAAGGATACACATTTGTTTTGATGAATATGCACCCAGAATGATGGATACATGCCTATTTTAACAGATACGCACCCATTTTAACAAATACATGCCTGGTTCAGGATGCCTACACATGCCCCTGTAAAACTTGAAAAATTCAAGGAAATAAAAAATTCAAAAGACCAAACAAGTTAGTTTTTCATCATTAAAACCTATTTTTAGCCTTAACCCATTAAACATTCATAAAAAAGAGATATTTAGCCTTATTAGATTTAGAAATATCATTAAAAATAAGCTATTAACCCTAAAAAGCATGAAATTTGTTAGAAATGGACATGAAAAAGCTAAAAATACTTCCATTAATCGAGAATGGGCTAAGAGTCCCATGAGGTGTGCCAAATGTGAACAAGAATTTTTTTCATAATATTATAAAATGTGGTAAGAACACTCAAGAGGCCCCAAAATATTTAAACAACCATTCAATGGACCATCATATTAGAGCCCATATAAACTTGAAATAAACATTCAAACCCTAACATATCTAAATATTTCTCTACTCCATGAAAGCTATGATAGATGAACCTATTAAATCTCCTAGAAATCAGTTATGCTTATTTGACAATCAAGGGTTTGAGAGTGATATCTCACCAGTAATGCCTTCAAGGCTAATGGTTCTTCCCATTTACGCAAGCTTGATGTTTTAGAAATGCAAATGGTAAAACAAATAGCTCAATAATAATGGAGAATGTATCTAATCCTAACAATAATAATACAGTTTATCCTAGAGAGGGGAAATTTTCTTAGGAAATGAGATGGGGGTATAGTCCTATTTATAGTTTTTGGTTTCCAAAGATGGAAAGGTTTGGGTGAATGCGGGACAAAAGTATAGTCCAAAAGTAACTTTTTGTTAGGTTATGGAGCCTGTTTTCATGTAAGAAAGTGTTAAATACTGTACACTAAGAGTATTGTACACTTTCCACAATTGTCTTGTCGGGGTTCAAGGGCACAACCCCCAAAAATTTTTTAGCCTTAAAAGGTGCCCGATATACTAGGAAACATGCTCTTCTCGTATGGGTAGGATTTTTGACCCATAGGTTTTTGGGATGGTTTTGGCCCATGGTTTTGATACCCATGGTATTGTAAAAATGCTTAAGCAGTTGCCTACTTATATGGTTTTATGCATATAGTAGGGTATAATGAAAAACATTACAGATGTGCTTTGAATTTGGCTGTGAATTCTGTAGAGTTTTTTGAGCATAGCTCCAAACGGATTTGGGTATTGTATTGAGAGAGCGGTGGCTTGTAATAAAATCTGAGCTAGTGATTCTTGGTGGATGTAGCCCAAATTGGGTGAACCATGTTAAATATTGTCTCTTTGTGTTGTGTTATTTTATTCTTCAATTTTATTTGAGATCTGTAATAATTTCTGCATATTAGTTTCTACTATTGTGATTCTGTGAGGGATTATTCCACATATTTTATCCCTTATTTCCTAACAATTAGTATCAGAGCCTGGTTTGGTTTGCTAAAGTGTTGAATCGCAAGGAAAGTTTTATCTTGAGTGAGAGCTATGGAAGATGATGGAAGATTTAGGGTTGATAAATTCAACGGGAATAATTTTAGTCTTTGGAAGATGCAGATGGAAGATTACCTTTATTAGAAGGATCTTTATACTCTGCTGTCTGAGAAGTTGAACAAACCCTTGAGCATGATAGATGCGGAATGGGATTATGCTGGATAGGAAGGAACTTGGGACAATCCGGCTTTGTCTTGGATCTTTGGTATTATTTAATGTTTCAAAGGAAAAGACTAAAAAAGAACTGATGGATGCATTAGGGAAGTTGTATGAAAAACCCTCTTCCTCTAATAAGATATTTTTAATGAAAATGTTGTTTAATATGAAGATGTCTGAGAATGGTTCAGTACAAGATCATCTAAATGATTTTAATACGGTTGTAAATATGCTAGCTTCAGTTACAATAGAATTTGATGAAGAAGTTAGGGCTTTATTAGTTCTGTGCTCTTTACCTAAGAGTTGGAATAGCTTGGTAATGGCAGTAAGAAACTCAGTTCTAGCTAACTCAAAGTTGAAGTTTGAGGATGTTGTAGGGGTGATTCTAAGTGAGAAAATGTGAAGAAAAATCTCTAGTGAATCTTCTACTATAGGGAATGCTTTGACAGTGGAAACTAGAGGGAGACAAAAGAATAGAGTAAGCCATGGAAATTTGGAAAATCAAAGGATCAAGAAATGTCAAAATCCAAAAGCAAGATAGTATGCTGGCACTATGGAAAGTCTGTGCATGTATAGAAGGAATGTTAGGAGATTCCAGACAATAAGAAATGATAGGAAGAAAACAAGGAGACAAATGTGGCAATGGGTAATGTATGTTAGGATGCTTTGATTCTTTCTTTGCACAATATTACCGAATCTTGGGTTTTAGATTCAGGGGCTTCTTTCCATGCTTCTCCACATAGGCATTATTATTGTTGATTATGTTCAAGGAGATTTTGGGCATGTTTTTCTTTTCTTGGTGATGATGAGCCTTGCATCATAGTTGGAAAAGGTTCTGTTTAGGTTAAGATGTAGAATGGGAATACTTGGCTATTGAAGGATGTTAGACACGTGCCTACATTAAGACAAAATTTGATATCGGCAGGGCAGTTGGGAAGTGATGGTTGTACTGTGATATTTACAGCAGACTCTTGGAAGGTTACCAAGTGTGATCTTGTGGTGGCAAGAGGTAAGAAGGTTCAAACCTTGTATTTAACCACTTATAGCACTGATTTTTGTAATCTTGTGGCTTCAGAAGTAGATATAACATTATGGCACTATAGGCTCGGTCATATGAGCCATAAGGGCATGGAGATCATAAAGAAGGATTTTATTGGATATACAGAAACAAGTTTGGAGTTCTGTGAGGACTGCATATATGGGAAATAGAAGCGAGTAAGGTTTCTCAAGGTTGGACCTATAAAGAAAGAGTGTAAATTAGATATGGTGCATTCTCAGGGATAATTTTAGTGGCGAATATTCGTAATATGGTGAATATTCCATTTTTGAAAATTTTGAAAAGGCAAATTTTTTGGCACGGGTCAGTGACCTGTTTGCCTAAAAATTACACTTTAATTTTTTTAGGGGTCGGCTTCGCCTACCCTTGAAAAATATCCCCTATATAAGCCTAGATTATTCGCCAAGTAGAACACTTCTACTTCACATTTTTCAACAATATGATATATCCCGCATTATAGACGTGCGACAAGGGGGAAAGTTATTGACGCGCGACAAAGAGGGTTTGTAGACAAGGAGATACTGTAGATATTGACGCATAGTAGACGCATGACAAAGAGTTTGTTGACGAGTGACATGGAGTTTTTTCGATGAGCAAGAAGAGGGCAGAGGCTGCAGACGCACGACAGGATATTTACTGTCACGCGTTAAAAAAATGCATTGACACGCGTCAACAGACCTCAGTGACGTGCGTCACTGAGGTCTGTTGATGCGCGTCACAGACCTCAGTGACGCATGTCAACAGACCTCAATGATGCGCATCATTACGGCTGGTGATGTGCATCATTGAGGTCTATTGATGCGCGTCATTGAGGTCTATGATGCACGTCAATAGACCTCAGTGATGCACGTCAACAATCGTAATGATGCGGGTCACTGAGGTCTGTTGACACGCGTCATAGACCTTAGTGATGTGCGTCAACAGACCTCAGTGATGCACATCACCAACTGTGATGATGTGCGTCACTTAGTTCTGTTGACGCACGTCAATGAGGGTTATTTGTTGACGCATGACCTTGACGGATAGTTGACATGTGACAAGGAAGTATAACAGATATTGACGCATAGCAGACGCATGATAAAGAGTTTGTTGATGCGCGACACAGAGATTTTTTGATGAGAAAGCAGAGGTCAGAGGCTGCAGACGTGCGACAGGATATTTTGTTGTCGCGCGTCAAAAAAATGCATTGACATGTGTCAATGCATTTTTTTGACGCGTGACAGCAAAATCTCCCATCGCGCGTCTGTAGCCTTCTGTCGCAGCACTTGACAATCAGGTGAAATTTTTTCATACAACCCCCAAAAAATTCTCCTTCCCGTGAAACCGGTTCTGGGGATATTCGCCAGGTATTCTCCACCTCCGATTTCCAAGAGGTCTCTTAAAATGAACCATGTGCATTCTGATGTGTGGGGGTCGTCTCAAGTATCATATCTTGGGGGTTCAAGTTATTATGTTACTTTTATTGATGATGCAACAAGGAAAGTTTGGGTTTATTGTATTAGAAACAAATCTGATGTATTTGACACTTTTGTTAAATGGAAAGCCTTGGTAGAGAATGAAACAGGTATTAAGCTAAAATGTCTTAGGTCAGATAATGGAGGGGAGTATTACAGCAATGAATTTGATGATTATTGTTCTAAGAATGGAATCTATAGGCAAAATACGGTTCCAAGAACTCCACAACAGAATGGGGTGTCAGAAAGGATGAACAGAACAATAATGGAATGTGCTAGGAGCATGAGGTTACATGCAGGACTGCCTCTTTCTTTTTGGGAAAAAGTGGTGAGCACAACTATGTACTTGATAAATAGAGGACCCTCAAGTGCCTTGGATGGAGGCATACCTGAGGAGGCTTGGTATGGTAAGAAAGTTGATTATTCATTTCTTAGAGTCTTTGGATGTGAGGTGTTTGTTATATATAGAAAAGGATGATAGGACCAAGCTAGAGGCTAAATCATAAAAATGTACTTTCATTTGTTATGGTGGTGACAACTTTGGATATAAATGTTAGAGTATTAAGGACAAGAAAATCATTCGATCTAGGGATGTGGTCTTTAATGAGAAAGTCATGTATAAGCATCAGTTGTAGGAAAATAGGGAAGAATCCAAGAAAGAATATGCAACGGTAGAGGATCTTTTGGATGGGAAAGTGACACATGAATCAGTTCAGGAACCTCCTCAACAGGAACCCCAAACTCCTATATTGAGGAGGTCTTCTAGGGTAAGAAGAGAACCTGAACGTTTTTCTCCTTCTCTTTATTATTTATTACTCACTGATAGTGGAGAACCAGAGAGATTTGATGAAGCAATGTAGGTAGATGACAGGAAGAAGTGGGAGCAAGCCATGGATGAGGAGCATCAGGCTCTCATGGAGAACCAAAAATGGGATTTGGTGAAGCTTCTCGAAGGCAAAAGAGAATTAAAGAACAAGTGGGTGTTCAGATTCAAAGAGGAAGAAGGAGGCAAGAAAAGATACAAGGCCCAGTTGGTGGTCAAGGGGTTTACACAGAAAAAAGGTATAGATTTTGATGAAATTTTTTCTCCTGTAGTAAAAATGACTTCTATTAGAACTGTTCTAGGAATAGTTGCAACAGAAGACTTGCACTTAGAACAGCTTGATGTAAATACTGCATTTCTCCATGGTGATTTGGAGGAGGAACTATATATGCAGCAACCAGAGGGCTATGAGGTCAAAGGTAAAGAGGAGATGGTGTGCAAATTGAAGAAGAGATTGTATGGCTTGAAACAAGCTCCACATCAATGGTATAAGAAATTTTATAGCTTCATGATGGAGCAAGGTTATATTAGATGTAATTCGACTATTGCTTGTATACAAAGAAATTTGAGGATGGAAGTTATATTATCCTATGTCTGTATGTGGATGACATGTTGGTTACAGGTAAAAACATGCAGGAAATAAAAGTACTCAAGAAGCAGCTAAGTGAATCCTTTGCTATGAAGGATTTGACGGGCAGCCAAACAAATCCTTGGTATGAGGATATCTTGAGATAGGAAGGAATGGAAGTTGAATTTATCTCAGGAAGAGTACATTAAGAAGGTCTTGGAGAGGTTTAATATGTAGGATGCTAAACCGGTTGGGACTCCTTTGGAAGGCCATTTCAAGTTATCAAAGGAGCAGTGTCCCAAGACAGAGTAGGAGAGAAACCAAATGTCCAAGGTACCTTACTCATCAGTGGTTGGTAGTTTGATGTATGCCATGGTATGCACTAGGCCTGATATTTCCCATGTAGTGGGAGTGGTGAGTAGATTTATGAGTGATCCAGGTAGAGATCACTGACATGCAGTAAAGTGGATCCTTTGGTATTTGAGAGGGACCATGGGGACAGTTTTGTGCTACAGTGGATCAGACACCACTTTGTGTGGTTATGTAGATTCAGATATGGCTGGAGATGTAGACAACAGGAGGAGCATGACAGGTTATGTTTACACTGTAGGTGGGACAACAGTGAGATGGATTTCATGACTACAGAAGCTGGTGGCTTTGTCAACCACAGAGGATGAGTATGTTGTTGCCATAGAGGCAAGAAAAGAAATGATTTGGTTACAACAATTTCTTGAGGAGTTGGGCATAAGCAGGAGGAATGAAAGCTACATAGTGATAGTCAGAGTTCTATACACCTAGCTAAGAACTCTACTTTCCACTCTAGGACGAAGCATATATAGTTAAGGTACCATTTCATTAGGACATATTTGGAGGAAGAGAAGTTGAAGTTGGAGAAGATTCATACCAGTCAGAATCCTATAGACATGATGACCAAGGTGGTCACAAGGGAAAAACTGAAGTTGTGTTCAACTTTGGTTGGTCTTCACAGAAACTAGTGAAGGGTTGAGAAGCTTTCTCAGAGGAAAACTAGTCTCCAAGTGGGAGATTGTTAGGTTTTGGAGCCTGTTTTCATGTGTGAAAGTGTTGAAGACTGTACACTAAGAGTACTGTACACTTTCTATAGTTTTCTTCACTGGGGTTCAGGGGGGTCAGGCCCCGAGCGTGGATCCTGGGCATAGTGCTCGATTTTTTTCAGCCTTAAAACATTGCCGATATACCGGGAAACATGATTTTCTCATATGGGTGGTACTTTTTGACCCATAGGTTTATGGGACGGTTTTGTCCCATGGTTTTAATACCCATGGTTTTGTAAAACTTCTTAAGCAAGTTGTCTATTTATATGGTTTTATGCATATGGTAGGATAATAATGCAACATTGTAGATGTGATTTGAATTCGGATTTGAATTATGTAGAGTTTGTTGAGCATAGCTCCAAACAGATCTATACATTGTATTGAGAGAGTGGTGGATTGTAATAAAATATGAGCAAGTGATTCTTGGTGGACGTAGCCCAAATTGGGTGAACCATGTTAAATACTGTCTCTTTGTGTTGTGTTATTTTATTCTGCAATTTTATTTGAGATCTGTAATATTTTCTGCATATTAGTTTCTATTGTTGCGATTCTGTGAGGGATTATTCCACATATTTTATCCCTTATTTCCTAACAATTTTTCCCCAAACTAGAGAAGTTCAAAAGTCCCATGATTACGATATGTTAATGATTTGGAAATTTTCCTAATTAATGTGATCATGATTACCGAGAAACTAGGATTTTCAGAGGGTATGTGAGAGTGACCACTCAATTCGCAATGCCAAATAGAGATTGCCTATGAAGTTATCTAATGGATTCTTAGAAGAGAATAAGGAAAGGACTTAACCACCCTTTCAGAGGCTATATCTATCGGTATAATTTCTACAAGAAATACAACCAAATGCATGTTAATAAATTTTGGAAACTCCCTCATAGAATTCCTTTGACGAGATATCATCAATTATGTGAAGGGGAGGAGAGTATAATGCAATATTGACGATTCTATACTGCTTTGATCAAAATTTATACTAGGTTACTACAAAATTATGGTATCTTTAGTTATTTTCAAGCTATTTTGGATTGTTCTATAAGAATTTGACTGTGAATGATTGGTGGATTGTAAGAATTATGCATGGTTGTTAATCCTCTATTATGCAAAGGATTATCTGTGGGAGAATAATCACCATTTCATGTCATGTCTTCATTATCTTTGCAACTAGTCACAATTCCTTCTAAAAAATGTCCTATGATTCTAAGAAAATATGTGAATCCTTCATTGCTATTACTGAAGTTAATGATCTTGTAATTACCAAAGTATAGTGTGGGGTTACATGGCAGTCATATAATTCATTCTCCTAAGTATTTGGTGGTAGCTTGATCATGAAATGCGAATGAAGCTTTGGATTGAGCTGGGCAAGCGAGCTGACATTCCAAGTTGGGCGGGTGAGTCCTAACTCATTTTTCTGAAACTGGCCTATCAAATGTATTTTGGTGCATTGACGTTCCCATTCTCACCAGTCTATTAATAGCATTATCTTGGGATTACAAGGCTGTGTGAGTTGTATTTTCCGATTTGAGTGGGTGATCTGACCCTTCAATCTGGGTATTGTAATTCCCATGTAATATCAAAAATTTATGGGTGGATGATACTGAGCTTGTAAGGTGTGTTCTACCTACAAATTTTGAATTTCAATTATTTGATCTTGACCTTCATGGGCTGGCGTAGCTCACCTGACCATATACTTTAGAGTAAATATTAATCCTTGAATTCCTTTTGTCATTATGATATTTAAATCCTATTAATTTCAATTTGTCCACCTCATTATCATTCTAAATGTCGGTCTCATACTTTCCTGACCAACATAGAACAACTACATTAAATCTAGCATTGTTTCTATAGCTATGGTCATTATTGCACGTTGTGGAAAGCTATTTATAAATTTTTTATTTTAGATTGCAAATTCTTTTTGAAAATTTACGTTTTTAATCCATTTTATAGCGTGGATATCCCCAATGTTTTCATACAAACAAACTATCCTATCAATCAACATTTGAAGCGGTAAGGTGCTCCATTCCTATAGACCGTGCTGACTTTAATATACAATGTTTAAATTCACTATTTCTAGGTGATTTAGGGAATGTATCAAATAGGATCATGGGATCAAAATATGATTACACTTGTGCATTTATGTTTGCGTAGTTGAATGTTCAGATGCCCACCAACATTATTGAGTATCCCCTTATGAAGAATATCGTATCAATTTTTTGCTGCTCCGAACGGGATGTTTCCTACTTTATGAAATAGAAATCATTTAAGAAAAGTAGATAAAATTTTTTTATTTTTGAATGAAGTTCTACCATAATCTCACATGCTTTGTGATAGGTATTAAAATGTATTTTTGTCAATTCTTGTATCGTTATGAAAATTTTTCAATCTAGTATTATTGTCCTAAATAAGAAAATTTTGATCAAATCTAGTTCATTTAGAAAGGCAAGTTTTTTTTATTATTGGCAAATAGTTTTTTGAAAGGGACTATACCCTTGAATACAAAAGAAGGCCTAAAAGCCAGAATAAGCAATGAAAAACTAGAGAGAAAATGATCAGAATCCAAATGTGACAATGAAGTTCAAAGTAGCCAAAAAATAGCTACCCAAACATGAAAAGAACAACAAAATTACTACAAAAAAGTAGTAGAGAGACCGCAAAAAAATAGCATAAAAACTGACAAGAACAGCTAGAATCAACTGCAGCTACTTTTTGGTAGATTTGTCTATGATGGTTTTGATATTCTTCCAGGATTTAAACATACCCAAAGTAGTCATATGGGCAGCGTCATTAGAATCCATCTGCTCCAAGGTATTCTTGCTTTCTTTATCAGTACCCCAAAGAGTTTCCGGCACTCCACTTAGGTTGGAGACACTTCGAACGTGTTTTTCAATAAATTCCTCAATCGCCCTAAAGATGGCAATGTTGTAATCATGCCTAATCTTGGCCTTCCCTAAGAGAGAGTCCAAGGAGTGTAATTTCTTGTAAATATCTTCAATTTGGTTGCTGTCCACATCCTCATCCTCCTCCTTCTTCCTCTTTCCTTTCTATTTTTTCAATTTTTTAACTTCATCCTTTAATAATTTCATATCTTCCTCTAAGGCTTCCATCCTTTTTGAAGGGCTTTCCAATTGCACTTCTCAGGGGCTGGCACTGCTGATATGCAGGAGGTCATGAGCAATTTCAAATTCATGAGAACCCTTCTCCACAGTAAGGGTCCACTCTTACATCCTTCATATATTTTTTAAATTTGATTAAGTTAAATATTTCTTGTATTACATTGACAATTCCTTTTCACTCTTATATCGTATTACTTTTCCCATAGTAATGATCAAGTTAAGTATTGTTTGTATTGTAATGATAAGAATGGGATATGTCCTTTCTCTTACAAACAAACATTTTTATCTCAAATGGGAAGATGCCAAATCTCTTATAGGAATCATAAAAGAAGAATTTAGGTTGAATTTATAAGATGAGAAATTATTAAATAGAGGTTAAATAGAATTTAATTAGAAACTTGATTAATAACCACACCATCCAAATATCTTCATCATATTAACATAACATATATTACTGTTACAAGAATTCCTCATACTTCCCATATTCCCTGACTATTAGAATGGGCATCTATCCATTTTAAACATTTTCATAAAGGGATGAAATTTTCATTCATTCTTTATGTTTTGCGTAGCAGAATTTTTCTTTCTTTTTACATTGAGTTCTTGAGAATGGGCATATGCCCATTCTCATCAAAATGTTAAAATTCTTTCTTTATATGAGAAGTTGTATATGACCATTATCATAAATATAATATAACTCCTTTTTTGTATGAGAATGGGTATATAACTATTATAAACATTCTACATCATTGAAGAAATATTTAACTTAATCATTTTAATATCGCTACAAAGGATGGGGGAATGGGAAACTATCCATTCTAAAACAAATTAAATATTAACTCTATTTCTCTTCTGTGATTATTATATGAGAATTTTCACGTGCCCATTCAATACAAGATAAAAATTTGAATATATGGAGAAGGTGCAGAACATAATAAACATTAAAATATATTCATAAACCTTATATCGAATCGTAATAGTAAACGAAATAATAATATTGATAACATATATGACATGTAAATAATAATCTAATACTATTAAAATTTGAAACAACTTTTCTAATTATCTATGATTGAAAATATCCCTCTCTCTAGTATAAATTAGTATCAATTAATTTCGTTGATTTTTTGCGCTAGGTTTTTTTGCTAATTCTCAGTGCTTGCATGGTGATCCCTCTACTACCAGGACTGTTTCTTCAGGGGGAATCAAGAGATATTGCATTATATTTCCCTATTTCCTCTAAAAATATTTTAACAATCTTCCAAATTCATTTTAACTCGATGGAGAAAGCCATAGAAAATATTATCGGGGAGGATTACATTTAAGGTTGTGGTCGAGATCGCGTTAATGTTGAGGTCGATTCCTTTTTCGTCACCCACCTTATACTCCTTGGAGGATACAATAATGATACCCTACAAATTTCTTAGAATTTTATTCACCCTAGACACACGGTTGATCTTGTAGAAGTGAAAAATTTTAGTTTTCCCATAGCTCTTTCAAAAAATTGAATGGCAGTTGATTGGGATTTGGTTACGCAAGGCTATGTTGAAGAATTAGAAAGAAGGTATATGAATCTTTTTTATTTTTTATTTTCATTTAATTGGAAATATGGACTGAAGGAGGAAGGTCCCACCTACTTATCGTCCCAATACTTTTCCTTAATTTGCCACAAGCCATCTCGAATTGACAAACTCAAGGAAGGTCCTGTCAACATTACCCCTAGACTTAGAAGCTTTATCCTTCCAAATTGGCCATGTTACAACTCACATTTTCAATCTTAGAGGGGATGTGATGGCTTCATATACTTCTCTTCTAAGGACTATGTAGGCTAGCTCTCAAGAACCTTGTAGTACCTCTAGCTGAAGCTCAGGAGGTCAAAGTGAATTATGAAGTTTCTGAATGATCAAAATAATGATGCTCATGTGTATATATTTTTTGGTTTTTTTTTTGTCATTTTTCAGGGAATACATACTTAAAATTCTTTCCTACTTTTTGATTTCCCTGCTTCTGGATATTTAATACAATGTTATGTAAGGGAGGGGACCCAAGAACCCCTTGGTTCAAAGTTCTCGTGAAAAGTGTTTATCGATTAAAAAAAAATCAAACATGGCTATGATTTTTTTTTTAAATTTAAATTTTATATTGAGTGTAATAAATAAACCTAAAACATGGCTACAATATTGTTATTTTCCATGGTATAATGAGATAATTAATTTGTAAATAAATTATTTACCACCTTTTATTATTTAAAGGTACTTGTTTGTGAAACACGTCTTTGAGTACCCTCCGGAGAGAAATTGTTGAAAGTAATGGCAATTAGGTCTTCCATGACATGGTAGAGAGAATGGAGGTGGTTATTATTTTTGATGATGGTAGAGATCTTCAGAATTTTAAGGTTAACCATTGTCAATGAAGCTATCTCTTTCTTGTTCATCCTTTTGGCTTTCTTTTTCATCTAGTTTCCACTTTTTCTGTTTGTTCTTCCGCTTTGGGCTGCTCGTATTTTGTTAGAATTTTTTTTCCTTTAAAGTAGAATATTTGAAGAATATTTCTAAGATATTTTTTATTCTCTCTGCTAAATTTTTGTTGACCCTTTAAGTTTCTTCTTTGGGCTCCCTCTATTTCATAAGACCGTTTTAGGTTGTGAAAAACAATATTTGAAGAAAATTTTAAGCATGAATTATTCTAACTCTTCTTTGTTGAATTATTATGGAATAAAGAAGGGGAAGATGCCCATTATCATATAATAAATGACATATGCCCATTCTCATCACAATAATTAAACTCTTTATTTGTATGAGAATGGATATATGTCTATTCTAGCCATTCTATCTCATTGAAGCAATATTGAACTTAATCATTTTTATACAACTATAGAGAATGTGGGAATGAGAAACGATCCATTATAAAAAAAATTAAACATTGTCTCTATTTATCTTCTATAACTCCTATATGAGAATGAGAATATGCCCATTCAATACCAGATAAAAATGTTTGTTTGGATGATAATGAACATTTTCCCATTCTTTCTATGTGTATTTTTCTTCTATGATTCTTATTTGAAAGTGGGCATATGCCCTTTCAAAAGAGGATACAAAATATTTATTTGTATGAGAATGGACATATGCCCATTCAGTCTATGTGTATTGAAACAATCATTTTATTTGATCCCTATATGAGAATGGTCACATGCCCATTCTATATGCCCATTCTCACATAGGAATCATAGCAGAATAATAGAAACTTAAATTTCATCTATATTATTAAAGTCAATAATTTTGAGGTCTATATAAAGGCTACAATAATGGAGAATTTTCCATTATGAAACAAATTAAATTTTATCTCTATTAGTTCCTGTGATGATGTATGGATTTTGATTATGTAAAATATTTAATGTGAAATGATCTTATTTGATGTTGATATTTGAATCATTATTATGCGCTATTATTACCTTGTTTTATATATTGATTATTGTGATCATGAATAACTTTGGTTTTTTTTCTTACAAGATTAGAAGTTGTCTATATGATTATAAAATTAGTTAGCAAAATTTATTTTCAAACAGATATTGCATTATTACCTTGTTAAATGATAATATGTACAATATAGATATAAAGGATAGTTAATCATTTTGTAATCTTCATTTTATAATAATTCAACATGATTACGAGTTAAAAATTCATGCCAGTTATTTGAACTAACATGCATAGAATTTATGAAATTAGAGCAATCATTACCAAGTGACAAGTTGGATTTGAAACACCTACAATGGTAATGAGATTCGGTAAGTGCCCACTCGAAATAAAGTAAATGTTATCTATATTATTTTCATCATACTTATTCACATATCTCCATGAACAATAATGGAGTTGTTATTATGAGATTGGGTAAGTGCTCACTCTAAACAAAGTTAAGTTAATATTTTTTATTTTTATTATACTTATTCACATATCTCCATGAATAATAATGGAGTTTCTGTTATGATTTAAATTAAAGAGAATAGGCATATGCCCATTTTTCATCTACTAATGTTATCTCTATAATTCTTTTTATTATTTTATTATTTTTCTCTAGTATGAAAAATAATTGACATTTTTTAATGATTCCCTTATGAGAATAGGAAAATTCCCATCCTAAAATATATATTAAAGATAATATGCATATGCCCATTCTACTTATTTTAATATTAGCGATATTGTTTGCATCTATCCATTTAATAAAAAACAAAAAAACATTTTTTTTGCATTAGAATATTCATATTCCCTTTCTAAACAATGTAGTACAAGAAATACTAATGTTATCATATTACTTCTATTATTCCTATTTAAACCGATTTAAAAATTTAAAGAATATGAGACTGTTTAATCCATACTCTTTTTTTTCTATTATTCCTATCTACCCAAACAATTCTTCTATGATTCCTAAATGAGAATGGGTGCCCATTCTATAGCAAAGTAAATTTGATTATTCCTATTATAAAGGGCATATGTCCATTCTAAACTTTATAATACAAGTAATATTTTTTTTTGAGAATGGGCATGTGCATAGTCATGACTGAAACATATTTGTTTATGATAATGGGCAAGTCCCCATTCTAAACATTCTCATTCAAACAATTTTGATTCTATGAGAATGGGTATGTATACATTTGTCACTACTTACTCAATACTTATGATTGTCATCTTCCCTAAGGACATCTTTTCTATTCCTATATGAGAACAAGAAGTTGCCCATTTGGTACAAGACAATATAAAGATGGTCAATCAATTTTTTACTTATTTAAAATTCGTGACCATTTATAAATTATACTCTCTTTTATGGTTCATATCTACCCAAGAAAGTATTATATGAATCCTATATGAGAATAGGAAAATTAAAAATGCAATGCCCATTCAAAAAAGGATGAAACAATTTTGTTTGCATGAGAATGGGCATATGCCCATTCTAAACATTATGATATAAGCAGTAATGATTTTATGATATTCCCTCCATTATTCCTATCTATATCTATTTAAAAATTGTGAGACTATTTTATCCATACTTTTCTTATTCTTCTTTTATTATTCCTAAATTAGAAGGGGCATCTGCTGATTCAATACAAGGAAATTCCATAAATCTCCATCAATTTCATAACTCTTTAAAGATATGTGAGAATGGGTGACTAATGTCGTCAAATTCTAACCAACTTGATTTACTGCAAAGAATATGAAATCCAAAGAAAATAGATCTCCTTATTCATTTTTGAATAATGAATTACAATGTTTCATAAATAGGAAAACAACTCCCAACTCGAGTTTCCAAGTAAACTCTAGCTAACTCTGACTAAATCTATTTTAGGTGGCGGAAATTACTATTTTTAGCAGTTTACTAGAACTTGCTATTCTTAGTAAGTTCGCATGCTTATTCCTACGGGCACAGAAATTGCCACGCATCTTCTACATCCCTAAATTAGAGGAATTTCCACCTTTTTAACTCATATGCAACTAATAGAATACAATTAATTAATGCCCAAAAATAGGAAAAAACTAAACCATAACTTAAATCCTAATTTTTGGCCTCAAGATGGTAGATTTATGGCCTGAAAACATGTCAAAAACTTTCCCAAACTAATAGGGCTGGTTTCCGCTGCATTTGTCTCATCAAAACACGTGGTCCCAAAAAAACAGACTCAAACGGACACCCAGAGCTCAAGTTATCACCTTGTGAATTTCCTGCTAATTTTGGCACATCAATGCCCATTCTAAAATAAAGTAATTATTTTATTCCTATCTTAAAGGGCATATGCCCATTCTAAAATTTATAATAGAAGTAAGATTTATTTTTTTGATAATGAGCATGGGCATAGTCATGATTGAAACATATTTTTTGTATGAGAATGGGTATATGTCCATTTTAAACATTCTTTGACAAGAAATTTTGATTCTATGAGAGTGGGCATGTGATATTTCGTCAATGTTTACTCAATACTTTGTCATTTGAATACCATATATAATCCATAATTTTATTTTATCATCGTTATCTTCCATACAAACTCTTTTTTGATTCCTATATGAAAATAGGTAGATTCCATATGAGCACATGCATCTTCTAATTTGATACAAGACAATGTAAACATGGTCAATCAATTTTTTACCTATTTAAAATCCGTGACCATTTATAAAGCATACTCTTCTTTTATGATTCCTATCTGCACAAGAAATTCTTTTATTAATCCTCTTTGAGAATAGGAAGATTAAAAGTAAAATTCCCATTCAAAAAAAGAAAAAACAATTTTGTTTGCATGAGGATGGAAATTTTTTATATTATAAACATTGTAATACAAGAAAGACTGATTTTATGAGTATGCCTCTATTATTCCTATTTATATCTATTTAAAAAATATGAGACTATTTTATCCATAATTTTCTAATTCTTTTCTATGATTCCTAAATTAGAAGGGGCATCTTCCCATTCAATACAAGATAATGTTAAAAATCTCAATCAATTTCTTAACTTTATACAAGCCATGAGAATGGGTGCCCATTCTCATGATAATAAATATGAAAATAGTAATTATTACAAGTGTATAATTAAGTTTTACGATAAATTCTACTATATATTTTTCATTATTAAAATATCTAATTAAAACATAAAATGTGTCCAATCAATTCAAATATATATTTAAAATATTTACGATAAAATTAGGATATTAAAGTATTTTAGCATTTTAGCATTAAAAGGTGTTGATTTATTATTGTAGGATAAATTCAATTTTTTTATAACTTTATACATGTTGTGAGAATGGGTGACCATTCTTGAACATAATAAATACATAAATAGGACAAACTATTTTATCAGTGTTTTTAAAAAACCTTAAAAATTTTAGAATTTCATTATTAAAATATATTTTCGGTAAATGTGGACATTTTTAAAATATTACATATGTCTAAAATGGTATGACAATAAATTCTACTTTATATTTGTCATTATTTAAATTTATATTTAAAATCAATTCAAATATGTAAGCATACTAAAGTGTATTAAAGCATTTAAGAATTAAATGGTGGTGATTTGTTAATGTATTATAAATTCATATTTTGAATGTATGTACAAAAATGATATAATGTATTTTTCATTATTCTAATGAATCTATAAAACATTGGGATGATAACATATTAAAGCATTTAAATATGTACCCTTTGATGGCTAAGTATTTATGATAGACTTAGTATATTAAAGGCATTTAAGCATTATAGTTTGGTGATTTATTACGGTAGGATAGATATAAATTACGAGACTTAGGATAGTAGGCTATTAAAGGCATTTAATCATTAAAATGTAGTGATTCATTATGGTACGAAAAATTCAAGTTTTCAAATTTGGACGCTTTATTTTAGAGGAAATTTTCTTTGGTCAAATACATTATAAAAATATTGAATTTGAATGGCTCCGGTTATGATTTTTTGTTCTCTAATGGCCAAGTTTTTATTTTCTCTCTCTTATAGCTAGGTTTTTTCAGTCATATATTTTGTAGGAGAAATACAAAGGTATGCGAAAGGATTTGGGCTGATTGGATACAAAGATTATTGAAAAAGAAACTTATTGCAGAGTTAATAAAACTTTTTGCGGTTTTCATTAAAAAATATACAGAGAGACACAAGAATTACCGAGCCCATCTAATAATTTTTACTGCACCATAAATAGGTATGCATTTTAGACCTTTTGACATTAAAAAAGGAATGAATTTTTTTTATTTGTATATTTGGTAGTTGTTATGTTTACGAATGTAAACAAATTTATTTCTATATTTGTTTTCTCTTACATTTATGCAAGAAAACAAATCAATAAATTTTTTAGATGTTAAAATAAATGAGATATATGGCAAAACAGTTGAAATAGTTGATTGTGAATTAAAAGATCTCTCTCTAGTATACATTTTTTATGCTTTAGAAGTAAAATTGGAAAATTTGAGATTTTTTTTACACTTTAGAAGTAAAATTGGAAAAATTGAGATATAAAAACCTTGAATAGCCTGTTTTGCAATTGTTGTATTCCATTTGAGAAATATCCAATAGTCTCCCTTGCAAAATCGTTATTGCGGAAACTGTTTCTTCTTCTTTCTTTTGTAAAATCTATGTATCTTCATATTTTCCTAGTGACATCTACATTCTTCTACGTTCTTCGTCTTTCCCCAACTAAATATCTAAATGAAAAAATATGTCCCAATAGGGCAAAAACCAAAACCTGATTCATTCAAAATAAATATTCTTATAGTGTACTCGGCCAAAAGAATTTTTTCATAAAAAAAGAGCATTGAAAATTCAAATTTTGAATCAAACCTAACATAATAAATCACCATTATGAAATGCCTCTCAAAAATTAAGCTAAAAAAAGAATTCCCAAAACTCAAATTTTGAATCAAACATGACATAATAAATGACAATTATGAATTGTATCTAAAAAATTAAGTGTGAAAAATTCAAAATTTGAGTCAAACCTACCTTAATAAATGACTAGTATGAATTGTCTCCCTATAATAAAGCACTGAAATTTTGAAATTTGAAACAATAGAAAAAACATTGTGATTATGTAATATTAGAATTAATTAATTAATTAATAATATTAGAAATAATTACTATTAGAGATTTAATTATTATATTAAAAATGACATCTAATTATTTTATCAAACAAATAAAACATAATTTCAAATATTTAAACTTTAATTATCAAAAAAATAGAAATCAAACGAATAAAAAAATACTATTAAACTTTATATACTCCATTACTATTTATAATGATTCATTAATGTATTTAACATATCATATTAGGACTACTCAAAATTAATTAATTAATAACAATAATTAATAATACTAATAAATGAATACAAGAAATAATATTGTATCATTTAATAATAACTATAAATTGTTGTATGTGAATATGTGTGAATCGATTTTAATACCTCTATAGTAATCTCTATTCTTCAACTATTTTTTCTACGAGAATGAATCATATGACTATGTTTGTTGTGAGATCAAGGTTAGTTTACACGCTAAAATGACAAGAAATTTCTTTTATTACTCATAATATAATATGGATGTGAAAATCCTAAAAATTATATAACTTATAGTACTCACATCAGAGTTTTATATTAAATGTTCTAAATAATGAGATGGTACCTTGGAAGAACAATTTACAGAAATTAGGTTTATTCCTTTATGAGAATTTTTTTTATTAATGGCTGAAAAAGTGAGTAACAAGAACAATGAAAATGAGGCAATACACATAGACAGAATGCGCATATGTTTATTCTCATACAAACAAATATTTTTTTATCTTGTACTAAAATGGGATATGTCCATTCTCATACAAACAAAAAAATTTCTCTCTTGTATATAAAGGGCATATGCCCATTCTCATATTCTCATATAAACAAATATTTTCTCTCTTGCATGGGGGGTTCATTAGCTCTAGGAAATATCCTAGCACGTGGGTTCATATTGAGGTAATTAAAATTAATAAAATTAAAGTCAATATAACGGTAGACATGAGGGGGTGAAAGGGTTTAATTTATTAATATTTTGAATTAGGTATTGGGGGTGGATTAGAGAGGTGGGAAAAAGGACAGGGGGGTTTAATTTTAATATAAAACTAAAACATTTGAACACCAATATTTATAATTAAATACATAAAAATAAAAAAAGGAGTGTGTTCATAAAGTTAAATTCTAATCTATTTTTGAAATAAATAAATATCAACTAAGAGATTCTTAACCAAGAAAAAATAAGATAGTAGAAAACTAGGATTGAGTATGCTTTCAACATAAGTGATATTATTTCACCATCTTAATTATTTGAAGAACTATTGATAAATGATTAATGCTTAACATTTATAAGGTGATTTTTAATAGGTCTTGAATGGCATCAAACTATCTTTCGAGATGAAATGTATATCAAAAAATTATAAGTAATAAATATGATATATTTTCTATTTAATATATTAGACTAGAAATAAAAAGGGGTAAATAAAATTGTAATTGAAAAATGGGTAAAAAAGGTACATAGAAAAAATAGGGGGTATTTTCATTCTAATAATATAACAGGAGGGGGTATTATCAATTTAATAATTAGAGGTAAAAACTAGAATTAATTGTATTCTTTAATACCCTTCGAACGCACATGCTATACCATACTTTTACTAAGTGAACCCCCATGCTCTCTTATCTGTCATATGATCATATGACCATTCTTATATAAGAATCATAGAAGAGAAATAGAGGTAATATACACCTAGATAGAATGGGCATAGGTTCATTCTCATACAAACAAACATTTTCAACTTGTATTGAATGGGCATATGCCCATTCTCATATAAGAATCATACACCCATTCTCATTTAATAATCATAGAAGATAAATAGAGGTAATATACACCTAGATAGACCTAGACAGAATGTGCATATGTTCATTCTCATATAAGAATCATAGAAGAAAGAGGTAATATACACCAAAAAAGAATGGAAAAATGTTATTTCTCATTCAAACAAACATTTTAAACTTGTATTGAATTGGCATATGCTCATTCTCATATAATAATCATAGAAGATAAAAAAAGGTAATAATTAATTATTTTAGAATGGACAGAGAGGTAATATACACCTAGATAGAATGAGAATATGTTATTTATCATACAAACAAACATTTTTAACTTGTATTGAATGGGAATATTCCCATTCTCATATAAGAATTATAGAAGAGAAAAAGAGGTAATTATTAATTTATTTTAGAATGGACAGTTTCCCTTTCCCGCATCCCTTATAGTGATATAAAAATGATTCAGTTTAATATTACTAAATAGAGGTAATATACATCTAGATAGAGTTTTTCCACATCTTTTATAGTGATATAAAACTGATTAAGTTTAATATTTCTTAATAGAGTTAATATACTCCTAGAAAGAATGGGCATATGTTCATTCACATACAAACACACATTATTTAATTTTATTAAATGGGCATATGCCTATAATAATCATAAAAGAGAAATAGAGGTAATAACTAGTTTTTTTAGAATGGATAGTCACCCTTTCCCACATCCATTATAGTGATATAAAAATGATTAAGTTCAATATTACTTCAATGAGGTAGAATGGTTAAAATAGGAATATGCCCATTCTCGTACAAAAATGGACTTTTATGATTGTGATTAGAATGGTCATTTTGCATATGATTGTGATGAGAATGGGCATATGGATTTTAAATTTAGCCTATATATATATTCTCATAAACTCAACAAAAAATATCCAACATTATTTTATGAGAATGTTTTAAATGGAAAGATGCCCATTCTCATAATCAGGGAATATGGGAAGTATGAGAAATTCTTGTAAAAGTAATATATACAATTACAACCTTTTATGAGAATATTTAAAATGGACAGATCTTCATTCTAATAGTTAGAAAATATGGGAAGTATGAGGAATTATTGGAAAAGTAATACATGATATGTTAATATGATGATGATATTTGGATGAAGATGTTAATTAAATTATATTTATCCTCTATATAATTTTTTCTCAACTTATAAATTCAACCTAAATTCTTATCCAATGATTCTTATAAGAGGATGGGAATCTTCCAATTCAAGATACAAATGTTCATTTGTCTAAGAATGGGAATATGCCCATTATTATCATTGCAATACAATCAATACTTCTATTTATTCCCATTCTCATAGTAAGAGAATATGTAAAGTATGATAAATTCAGCTAAAAGTAATATACATATATAATTGTATCCTTTATGAGAATAGATGCTCATTCTAATAGTTAGGAAATATGGGAAGTACGAGGAATTCTTGGAAAAGTAATATATGCTATGTTAATATGATGAAGATATTTGGATGAAGTTTTTTATTAGCTTCTATTTAAACTCTATATATTTTTTCTCAACTTATGAATTGAACCTAAATTCTTCTTGAATGATTCTTATAAGAAACTAGGAATATTCCAATTCAAGATACAAATGTTCATTTGTATGAGAATGGGAATATGCCCATTATTATCATTGTAAAACATGTAATACTTCTATTTATCCTCTATATATTTGTTCCTCAACTTATAAATTCAACCTAAATTCTTCTTCAATGATTCCTATAAGAGATTGGGCATCTTCTCATTCAAGATACAAATTTTTGTTTGTATAAATATATATATATATATATATATATATATATATATATATTTCTCAACTTATAAATTCAACCTAAATTCTTCTTTAATGATTCCTATAAGAGATTGGGCTTCTTCCCATTCAAGATACAAATGTTTGTTTGTATAAAAATGGACATATGCCCATTATTATCATTGAAATAAAACCAATACTTATATTTATCCTCTATAATGAAGGTTGTGAGAATATAAGAGTGAAAATGAATGGTCAATCTAATATAAAGAAATATTTAACTTTATCAATTTAAGAACTATATGAAGGCTGTGAGAATGGGAAACTTGCAGTCAATTACAATATTTTATCTTAACTTATTTTATAGGATTGGGTAGTTTTCATTTGATACAAGATTAAAAATAATAATTTTAATACCTACAAAGGTTATTATTTGTGATGCCCATTAAAAAACCCACTTGAGACCCAAGAAACAACCTAGGATTAATCAGGAAAATTATGGAATAATTTTTTTATTAGAAGTGTCTACAACTAGGTTGCAAGACAACAGTTGACACTAACAGGTTCCATAACAAGTTTAATCTACTAGAACATACTTTTATTTTATTAACAATTATCTGCGGTCACAAGGTCTAAATTTTAGGGTTAGAAGTTTCAGTTAGGTTCATGGGGTAAAATATCACTATACCCACTCTCTAACATGATCATAGTTTCAACTTGATTTTTCTCACACTTTATGAATTCAAAATTTCCCTAAATCATTCCCATTGGATAGGAAATTTTCTCCTTTCCAACAATATAAAGAAGTCCTCCTAATTCCTTGTAAAACTCCAGTTATGGACCGATGGACCTTAGGGGTCAAATTTTCCCAAAAGGGACACATGTTGAGCAGGAAGAAGGTCCATTTCTCGAGTTGGTGGGACGTGGGGTGGCGTTTGGAATTTTTCCCCATGTGGGTGAAAAGTCCACAATTAGTCCACACCTCCACAAGTCCTCCAAGGACACGTTTCAGGTTCAAAGCTAATGCGGGGAGAGGATGAGGGAAGGTCAGGGTGGCAGAGAAAGTTGAATAAATTCACCGAAGGAAAAAAGAAAAGCAAATACCACCCACACGCCCACAGGTTTGTCAGGGACACGTGGCGCTCAACGAACCAATGTGGGGGAGAAAGAGAGGGGTGGGTGGGGTGGCAGGGTCAGTTGGTGATATTTTCCAAAGGGAAGGAAAAAGTGTAAATGGCACACACAGGTCTACACATCCTTAGAGGGGATCACACCAAGGTGAGGGCGGGAGTGCGGGGCCGCGGGGGCAAAAGCAAAATTTTTCCAAACAAAAATTTCAAAGGATAAAGTGTGTGGGTTCCCCCCTCTCCCTCCGTTGTCACCCCATGATGCCACGTGGAAGCCTCTGGTTGGCTACGGGGGAAATTTTAAAAAATTTCCTAAAAAAATTTTCCAATAAAAATTTGCTAAGATTTTAAAGGAAAATTTTGGGCCGTAGGCCCGCCAGGGAAAATTTTCCCAAATTTTCTCACCAAGGAAGGAAAAACTTCAAAGAGCCATACATTCTGCTAGAAAGTTTAGTTTTGGGAAAACAAGGACTTTCTGGAAAGCTCTCGATGCCCTCTTTCCAAAAGAAACATAAATTTTAGATTTTGATAAATTTTAAGGGGTAAATTTTATGAAAACAATCTGCAGGATTTTAAAAAGCCAACTGGTAAATTTCTAACTTATAAATTAGATTCAATTTGATCTCCTCCTTCACTCAAAATGCCAAATAGACATGGAGGATTATTCTAAGAAGGGTTTAGGATATTTTAGGAAGGTGAATTTGTTCAAATGATTCCAGTTTGAAATTTTTCTTTTTTTCAACAATTGACAGAAAATGGCTGCAAAATGAGTGTGCGAGGTTTAGGCCCAATTTTTGTAAAGTTTTAGATCATTTCTTAAGTGTTTTTGTCAAAATGATTTCTTTGATAATGTATCATATTTAATTTTAATGTTTCCATGTTGATTATTGTGTGTAGGCTTGAACTATGCATTTAATTAGATTTATTGCCAGTTTTAAATTTACAACAGAGATCCATTTCTAGAAAATTTGTTCATCAATTTAATCATTCAAGTGTGGAAATTAATTTCTATTTGAGTCCAAGGCATGTATTTGTTTATAAAAAAATAATTTAAAATCTAAATTTTAAATTCTGGTATTCCAATTTAATATATTTCCAAAAGTGACAAAGTATTATAATTCCTTCATACGTATTTCTTCTTCTTTTTTCATTTTTCAAAACAGGGATTTCAATCACAATATGATATTTCAAATTTAATAAAAAATGAATATGGAGAAATTATAGCAATCATTTATTGACTTCAAAAAGAATACATATTTACATTCTTCCATTCCTGGAATGTAATTAGCAAATTCCACATTTTTTTCTTTCAAATGTACAAAACAGAATATAAATATCTTTCACAATTTGATTATGCAACTTTCACAACCAATTTCATATATATATTCTTCACTAAATACATTACAATTTCATCCACATCAAATTAGGAAAGGATACAAATAATTTTTTTTCACAAGGGACTTACAAAGCTGCCTTCTTCTACTCCAGAACAACATGCAAGTTTCCTTTTCTTCCAATTTGATCACAAAAAAAGTGGGGGAAATGAAACACTCTCTACCCAACCAAGACATCCAATGAAAGTAGAATCCATCCTTCATCATTGGCCCCTGAGTCCCAAACATAATACAATAAGAGGTGTGGGTCAACCCATGGCAACCACTGGCTTCCAAAAATACACAATATTCATTCAACATGCATAATTCAATATAAAACACAATCCAAACAAAAACACCAGTTTACAACTATATTTGCAAACATTCGAACAGAACTCAAGCTTGATCATGCAATCCAAAAGAGCAAGGACTATGGGGGAAGCTACTTATGCCTCCCAATGGGAATTGGGCATCCACCAGTAATAAACCACCAATAAATTTCACCACACATATCCTTATGCCCCCACAAAGTAAGAAATGCAAGCTATTTCTTTTCCATGGTGGATCCCAAACCCAAACTCCCTCCACAAAGTATGATGCTACTAGCATTCCCTTATGCCCCCCCACATGAATTCCCCATATTCTTCTCCTACACCATTCCTATGGCATTCTACCCAAATAGTCAACAATTAAACAAAAACATGCACCATTCATACACACACAAAAGAAATAACAACATAAAAGAAGAGATAAGATCCTATATTTCCATGGTAGCTTTTGTTTTCAACAACAAGATTTCAATGTGAAAAACACAGTCCCAAAACAACAATGCCAAGTATGAAATTATCTCCAATCTCCTCCAACATCCACAAGAACTCCAAATAGTAAAAATGCGCCCCAAAGAAGCATGCAAAATGATTCAACAACACAAAAACAAGAAAAGAGTTTGAATTTTATAGAAGAGGGAAGAGAAGAGGATTATGTGGATCCATGCAGGATGCCACATTACACATCCTCAAATCTAATCACAAAATAAAAAATTTCATCCTCCTAAGCACAATAAAGAGGTGGGTGAAAATATGACAATTTACTTGAACACTCCAAAAAGATCACACCCCAAAGGACTGTAAATTAAATAATATGTAAGAGAGTGCAATCAAAACTTGCAACATGATTAATAAAATGCATTAAAAAGGTATACAATAATCCTTCCAACCATAGGTATGGTTGGTAAATTAAATTGAGAGGTATGGGACAAGTTTTACTTATCCCACAAGCCTCCAAAAACAGCCCCCAAGGAAAAATTTGAATTTCCAATGGAGTGTTTCATACTCCAAAAAATCTGACTTACACATTTCTTACACAAACATACACATCCCTTACATATTTAATACAAAGAGCCAAAAAATTCCACTATTACTTTCCCATATCCCAATTTTATTTATTTAACTTTTAACCATATGTTTTCTCACATTAATCTACCACAATTTAATTAATTAAAAGAAAGGGATACATTACTAATAAAATACATACAAACAGAAATAAAAAGAAACGACATTAATAATATACACAAAACCCATGGTCACATATAAAGGTAGTTTCCCCCATGGGAATCCCTAACAACAACTAAACACAACACAATAAAACAAGTTGCCATGGTGACCTTGTTGAATTCTCCTAGAATTCCATTGTGGTTGGTCTCCAATCCCCTGATGTTTGTTGTGATTTTTTTAACCTGAAAAACATAATAACTCTTCAGTCATGTGGCCATATCAAAACATCATACATGATATAAATATAATAACGAAATCATCTAAATAAATGAATCACAACAACATCGAAGTAACAACTATATCATTCATAATTTAATCAACAACTATATCATCATCATATAATGTCCATTTCTAAGTCTACTCACAATATCCAAAATCACATGTCAAATAGTATATCATCATCCACATATGAGTGTCTCTAGTAATCATCATTTATCATAACCAAATCAATATCAACAATAATCCATGATCAAATGTCTAACATCATACTAAATCAAAACATAATAATGTCCATAATGTAATGAACCGTATCAAAATAAGTATCAAGAGGTGTCAATGGGAAGTGGGCACTACATTATTAAGGGGAATTTCTCATTAAAAAAAATAATAAATTTGATCTTTTCTTATATGATACCTATTTGATAAAGGGAAAATGCACATTCTAAAAAAAACTAAAATTTATACTTGAATGATGATCTTTCTATGTCTTTGTAAAACATTTTAAATTTCAAACATTATCATAGCCATGTTTTAGTTAACAAAAATACATGGAAATTTAACATTAACTTGTGAAAATATGGGAGAAATTATACCCCATCATGTTAAAGATTCGGTTTACTTAAATTGGCTTTGGGTCGACATATATTGAATTCTTAATGAATTTTGCTACTATGTGTTGTCTTTAGAATAGTACATGGCAAATAGTTTGTGTCAATGACATCAACTTTAGAAGATCCTTCATCTGCTATCTTGAGAATTGGGAAAGGATAATAAATTTTGGCCTTGGCTCATGTGGTTTGATTTTTAAGTAGCCTTTCTCCCTGTTGTTTCTATCATCATGGTGCTTCCCTCTCTTCCTATAGTTTTTTTATGAAGCGACATAAAATAAATGTTTTCTTTAATTCCATTTCCCGTTCATATATCAAGTAGGTTTTCATAATTGATTTGTCATCTCTTTGTGAAGTAGTTGAACATATTCTGGGTAATGCCTATATCAGTGAATCCAAAGGAGCTCGGTTAAACTTAGAAAAATTTCCTATATGTTTTTTTCCAATCTACTACTAGTTAGCCATAAAAAATTAAATGTTGCTAAGATCGCTAACTTTTTTATCAAGCCCTATCTTAGGGTTGGTTTAGATGAAGAACTCAAGAATTATAATCTAAACACTTTGTCCATGTTCCACGGTCTTGATGTGGAAGTTGGTTAGATCCACCATTCATTGGTGGAACCCTTAACAGAGGTTAACCGACACCTCACCCACTTTGTGTAGGCTATCACAAACAATTGGACATCTGAGGACCCAGACTGACCACCTCTCCATCTTAGTAGAACTATTTACTTAACGCAGATTCATGTTCCTATCCACCCTGAGTATGTTGATGTTTCTGTGTTGTGAAATATTTGGTGTCCCACCTATAAATTCCTATTAAATAAAATAACTGCTAGTGGTGGTCTCCGTAGAATGGTTACTCAGGGTAGATCCTTGGTTTCTTCCTTATCATTGGCTAATGTCAAAGTAGAGCCAATCAACTAATTTTGAAAAATACTTTTGATTGTGACTAATTTTGACTATTAGTTTTGTCTTTTACATTACATAAAATATGTATTTTTTGGTTTGTACTTATATTCCAATCACATGTAAAAAATCATCAACATTTCTATTAGCATAACAATGTTTTAGGTTATTTTCATTTATAGGTAAATGGTGATAAACAATATATTTGCAAATGAATAAATTGTGATAAATAATATTTACATGGTGGTCTCGCTCATTATAACATGGTATAAAACAAATATAAATTTAAACATCAACATATTAACCCATTCTCAAAAGCCATTTTATAAATTTTAAAATTATATATACATTTATATATATAGTAAGATGAGAAATCCATAAGGCTTGATCCATTATGAGTGTATGTAGTACAAAAAAAATTCCTGTCATAAATATGTTACTATCACACTACACAACTTCCCATTATATCTATTGTAATCCTTATATGAGAATTGTCATATGCTCGTTCAATGTTTTCTAAATGTGAATGGATATATACATCTATGTATTGTAAAATGATAATCGATAGCTATATAAGGATTGATCCGTCTAGAGGGTATGGAGTGTAGTAATTGGTGGTGCCTGTACTTTTCTCAAACAAGGTTAGTCTAGCCAAAATGATACAATTATAAAATACTTAATAGAACTATGTAAGGCTTGATCCCTCTCGCAGGTATGTAGTGCAGCACTCGGCGGTGCCAGTACTTGGCTCCACCAAGGTTGGTCCAACAAAAATGATACAATTATAAAAAATAATAGAACTACGTAAGGCTTGATCCCTCTCAAGGGTATGCATTCCAGCACTTGGTGGTTCCTGTACTTGGATCCACCAAGGTTAGTCCACCCAAAATGATACAATTATTAAAAAAAATAGAACTACATAAGGCTTCATCCCTCTTGACGGTATGTATTGCATAACTTGGTGGTACCTATACTTAGCTCCACCAAAGTTAGTTCAACCAAAATGATACAATTAAAGAATAATAATGGAACTACATAAGGCTTGATCCCTCTCGAGGGTATGTACTGTAGCACTTGGCGGTGCCTGTATTTGGCTCCACCAAGGTTAGTCCATCCAAAATGATACAATTATTAAAAAAATAATAGAAATACATAAGGCTTTATCGCTCTCGAGGGTATGTAGTGCAGCACTTGGTGGTGCCTATACTTGGCTCCACCAAGGTTAGTCCAACCAAAATGATACAATTATAAAAATAATAATAGAACTACATAAGGCTTTATCCCTCTCGAGGGTATGTAGTTCAACACTTGGTGGTGCATGTACTTGGATCCACCAAGGTTAGTCCATCCAAAATGATACAATTATAAAATAAATAATAGAACTACATAAGGATTTCTCCCTCTCACGGATATATAGTGTAACACTTAACGGTTCCTGTAATAGGCTACACCAAGGTTAGTCCATCCAAAATGATACAATTATAAAAAAAAATTAATAGAACTACATAAGGCTTGATCTCTCTCGTGGGTATGTAGTGTAGCACTTGGTGGTGCATGTTCTTGGCTCCACCAAGGTTAGTCTATCCAAAATGATACAGTTAAAAAAAAGGAATAGAAATATATAAGGTTTGATCCCTCTCGTGGGTATGTAGTGCAACACTTGGAGCTGCTAGGAATAGTTAATCTAGTGTAATACAATAATACTAATTACTTAAAAAAAATGTTTATTTGTATCATAATGGGCTTGCACCCATTATAAACGTGCACATCTTATATAAAAGTTTTCATTATAAACATGCACATCTTCTATAAAGGTTGACATGATGAACTGCTTCACATTCCTTCCCATGTTAAAAGAAAGTAAAGATAATATGTTGAACTTAAATTTATATATATGGAGCACGAGGAAGATTTTTTGAAACTGTTTGGGAGGGAAAGCGATGGAAGGGAAATCCTACCCAGACCAGAGGAATAGGATGCAATGTAGGAGGAAGGAGAAATAGAAGTTTCAGTTATCAGTGAAAGGAATATAGTTTCGAAACCCAAAGAAACTTGGTCTAATGTTATCAAATATGATGATTTGTCTCTAAAAAACAAAAGGTTTTTTCTTCAAGCGTGTAAATAAATCTTTGGTTACATTCTTGAAATTCCTGATCAACTTTTGCATTCTACATCAGAAAACTTGAATAAGGATTTAGTGGGAAATTTGATGGGAGGGAGGCCTAATATTGATGTAGTCAGAAGATGGACCAAACTGAAGTGGTCCCCTAAAGGGCATCTAGAGGTATGTGATCTTTTGAATGGTTTTTTCCTTTTTTGTTTTAACCTTCAAGAAGATATGCAAAAGGATTTTGAGGAAGGTACCTAGTTTTGGGGAAAGTCAGGCTGGTATTTATGGAAATGAGAACCCTCTTTCAATCTGAAAAAAGAAAATATGAACCGATTCCCGGTTTGGATCCGCCTTCCAAACCTCTCTCTGGAATTCTGGCATGAGGATATTTTGAAAGGTATAGATAATACACTCGATACCTTTGTTAGTATTGATAATGCCACCAGACAAATGTCCCGCCTTATTTGTGCCCATTTTTGCATCTACACTATTGTGGATAGAGAAATCCCGAGTAGTATTAAACTCAAATAAAAACTTGGGATATGGGATCAAAGGATTGATATGAAAATCTCTCTAGCTAAATGCTCTAAATGCAATGGATGGGGCCACTCCTCTCAGAGCTATAAGTTTAAAGTTTCTAAAGTTTTTATTTTGGTCACAACTAATGAGGGTAATGAGGAAAAGGGGAAATGAATTATGCAAAGTGCGGAGGATCATAGAAAATCTTTTTCCAATTCCATGCTAAAAGTTTTCTCTTGTCTTCACATTAAGGAAAAAAAGGTGGAAGAAAGTCCTAGTTCAAAAGGAGAAAAGGAAAAGGACGAGGATGGTTTCACTCTGGTAACCAACAGAAGGAAATCTAAATTTTTGTCAAAGTTAGAGTCGAAGGTAAAAGAAAAAGAGAAGGAAAATTTTATGGATCTTATGAAAGGCAAGAAGATTGACATTGGTAATTTTAACTTGAAGGAAGGGATTCGCAAAGAATCTATCAAGAATGATCTAATCCCAAAGGCAGTAACAGAAAAGGAGGTTAATAAGAGCATGTTGGTCTGAAAATCTGTCGCCTGGACAGATCTATGGATAGACGAGCCAACAGTGTGCAGGGCATAGCCCCTCTTTGAGTCAGCAAAGCGAAACTGGTTTATTGCTATTCTACCAGCAGGAATCTATGCAAGTCTCACAGATTCTACCTTCGGGGGTTTGGGATCTCATCCCAGTAGGTTTATTTCCGGTTGCGAAGAGAAAGGAATGAAAGAGAGGAGGAAGAAGGAACAGGTCTGAAGGGAGAAAAGAAATGAATTCCAAAGCAGAAAGGTCAGAAGATTTATGTTTTTGGGTTGGTAGTAAACAGAGCCAAACCTACTTGCATAAATAAAAAAAGCAATACTAATGAGCAAATGACAGAAAAGTAGATCTGAATCTAACAGAATAAACACGTGCAGATCTAACATAAGAAAGTTCTGACACATAACATAGGTATTCAGCACAAAGTCTCAATATTTGTATTATTGTTTTCTTCTGTTACAAGAGAGCTCAAAGTCTTTCTCTCCTCACTTCTATTTTCATCTAAAAAATGTCCACCACCTGAATACAACAAGTATTCCAATATATATAGAAGAGGAGAAGGAAAGAAGGAAAAAAGGAGCCAAGCACCTATTTACAAAGATATTTACAAAATATCTAAAAGTCATGTTGACTTTTGACAACTTGATGGATGACATCATCCCATGACGCAAAATGGATGATGTCATCATTTGTGCCAACATACTTTAGATATTTCAACAAGAAAGTCAGAGAAGAGAGAGAAGAAGAAGAAGAAGAAGAAGAAGAAGAAGCAGCTACTCGTCGTCATCATCCTGCGGCCGAAAGGGGGTAGCCTGCTTTTGATGCTGCTCAGGTGATGAGATATGGAACTGAGCGTGGTATTCCAAAAACTTGTTAATCATTGGGCCAAATTGATCTTGGGAAGGATCCTTGTGCCACTCGCTGATCGCCTCACAAGTCTCCCGCTCATTTATGAGCTTCTCGAGAAGTTTGGAATAGTCCTTCTCCGCCTCAATGAGGAACCCGATGAAGTCCCTACAGGCTAGCAGGTTGTTGATAGATTCAGTATCAAATGTGACCTCTGGCCCCGTTCCTTGAGAAGCGATCGCCTTGAAGATCCGGATGGTTTCATCAGCTGACCTTAAGGTAAAGGAAGGAGTGAGCAACCCTGGACACATGTTGAGAACAATTCGATCCATTTGATGCATTGTATCCAAGGCCTCTTCCTTTACTTTGTCAATCTTTTCTAGAATAAATTCTAGCTGATCCACCCGATAGTCCAGAGTGGACATGATTTTGTTGAGGGCCCTTGGATGGCCGAAGACGCCGAAATTGACCAGATCTTCGATTGAACAGTCGAATATTTGTTGGAAGGCCTCGTGTTGCAGTCTAGCATGTTCCAGCTCTTTTGATATGGGCCCTGCTAGCGCTTGGAGCTCTTTATTCGCCTTACTGATATTCAGGTACAAGTCAGAGAACTCAGCGATCACTTTTTCGCTGTCTTTGAGGATTTGGCTCCTCCAAGCGGAAACGGCCATACCCTGCTCACCAATTTTGGCATATTCATTGATTTTCTCCTGGCTGAGAAGCTCAGAAGTCTCGGCGGAAGTTGTGGGAGGCAAACTACCCATCTTCTATAAGGCTTGGAGCAGATATTTGTTTTGCTCTTTTAGTAGCCTTTTCTCTTCTTTCGTCTCTTGAAGCTTTTGACAAAGGGTGTCAACCGCGGAAAGAGCTTCCCCCTGAAGAATTTCAGAAGATGTCCCCATTGTGACTTCGGTCACAGTAAAATCTGTCAGAGACAGATCCTTTTTCTCTTTGAGGGGATCGGGGTATGTAATTTCCATGATTCCCTCACCCACAGCACTTTTAGAGAAGCGTGCAACAGGCTTCCGCTTCTTCACCCCTTTGGCTGGGATCATTGAAAAATCCATCGGAGCGATGGGAACTTTCCTCTTTTGTTGGCTTAGCTGCTGAGAGATCCAGGCTGGTCCTATGGAAGAAGGACCGGAAACAGAAGAGGGGACATCTGCAGTAGAAGAGGGGAAAAATGTGGACACAAGCAGCGGTGGCATTGAGAGAATAGCCGAAGAAGTGTCCACGGGAGGAAGGGAAACTGAAGCTACGGAAGACATATGAGGGGAAGGGAGCTCAGAGATGAGGGAAGAAATGGAGGAGGAAATATCAGCGAGGGAAGAGAAGATAGACGAAGAAGCAGGGGAAAGAGTAGAAGAAGGGACAAAGGACACGACCAAAGGGATGGTCGCTTGAGTCACTCGAGGAGGGGAAGGAAGAGAAGAAGAAGGGATAGAAGGGACCTCTGTTGTGGTAGCAATGTCGACATCCTGAGTGGATGGGCCTATGGGACTATCCTCTGCTGCTTCTTTCTCTGGTGAATCCAGAGTTATTACCTGTTCTGGTGCCACGGAAGGAGGACTCTCAGGGGCTTCTTCCTGAATGGTGCTGGATTCACCTTCTACACATTTTCCTTTAAGCTGCTTCTTGGATGGTGGATGCGCGTTGTCCAATGGGGATGTTGTGAAATCAACCCCGAGGTAGATTAGGCCGTTCATCCGGCACCAATGTTCTGTCCTCCGCAAAGTCTCCTTGACCCTCTTCTCAATTGTCTGAGGAGCTTTAGTTCTATCAATGGCCGGGAAGGGCCAATCGTCTCCATCTGTATCAGTATATACCTTGTCTACTTCATCTTCTGTTGTTTGGTAGCCTTTGGGGACAATGGCTACCCCATATTGGATGATTTCTTCCAATGCTAGGTGAGAATGATCCTTTCTTCTGAGCTCTACCTCATGGAGGACGTCAATATAAATATCCTCGATCTGAGGAACATGGATTGGATCAAGCTTTGCTCTTGGCAGGTAGCCCCTTGGGTCGAAGGTAGGCCTGGATGGGAAGTCATGCTTCAAATTGAGTAACTCCAGCTCTGTGAACATTTCCTTCGCCTTGTGGTGGGTAGAGCATGTGTATCGGCCCACTGTGAGGGGGAAAGGAGTTCCACCCTTCTTTCTTTTAAGGCATTTTTTGTGGTATGTGACCAGCTGCCTTGATAGCTCTAGTAGAATCAGTTTAGGCCCAGCATACCTTGGTAGCTGGGTTGGCTCTCCCAAAAAGTTGACAACCCTCAGATAGGTGAATGTGGGAAATTGGTTGAACAGGGCCCCCCATTTCTCCGTGGCTGCCACTATGTTTTTGGTCGTAGGACTATGAGTCATATTCGGCCTCAGCAGGGAGATGATGTGATAGAAAAACACATCGTTAACTTTTTTGAACTGGGAGATGCTATTCTCCAGCTTTAATTTTGGATAATACTCGTATATTTTGACCTGAGGCCAAACTCCACTCCGGGTTAGGCCTGGATAATCCCTCTCTGACGCTGCAGCGTAGACCACGTAGGAGTTCATATGGAATACTCCCGTTGTGCCAAACTGTTGTCACTGCTCAGAGATGGTGCTGCTTATAATTTCCCCCCAGCAAAAGCAATGATCAGGCAAATTCTTGTTCATTGTTTCCAAGTAGCGCAGCATCCATTTATGGAAGTAATGGGTGTCAGAAAGTCCGAAGACCCTGCTCAGGAAGGTAATGGTATCGTTGAGCTCTTCTGAGAAGTCACTGCGGTGGATGACTTGGGGCCACCGGGTTACTACTTTCTTGTTCTTCAAGTACACTTCGTTCATTAGCTGCATACATTGGTCTTCATAGTCTTCCCAGGCCTTGATGCACTCTGCTTGGCTAACAGCCACAAAGTGCCGGTGGTGAGGGATGCCGAGTATGATCTCAAAATGACGGGCAGTGAGGTTAATGACTACTTCTCCCTTGCTATTTTCGACACACCTTGTGTCTTTGTTATAACTCTGGGCAATCACCATCATAAATTCATTGTTGACGGCGCTGACGGGGATTCCTCCGGTGAAGTGTAGGGCACTGCCGATCAATTTGTCCATCCATGGACTCCTTGTAACTTTCTGAGTTCTGGCCCAGAATTCCTCCATGTCGATATGCCCCAATTCTGAGTCTCTGACGTCCATGTTGCATTCGTCCTATGACTCGGGCATTCTGACCCTTTGATATTTATACTTCATCTCTTCCTCTGTAAGCTTAGCCTTTCCTTTCGATCTGGTGGGTCTCTTGCTGGATGTAGACATATGTTCTTTCGAACTCAGTTGCTGATCTGCATGAAGAAGGAGTGAGACCCAATCTGAAAAGGTTGAATTAGCCATTTGATCTTCCATTGGAATGTTAGTAGAAGAAAGAGTTAGACTGGTGCATGAAAATTACAGCTTACAGGGCTAAATAGGTAGGGCGCACAGGAAAGGGGTGTTGCAAAGGTTAAACTGGCGCCAAAGGTGCATGGCGCATGTGTACTGCAGAGTGCATTTTATAAAGGGCGCATGGAATTTGCATGTTGCATTGGGATTTGGTGCACCCTTTGGCGCATAGATGTTTCGTGTAACAAGAAATTTTTGTGCGCCAAAGGGAACATGGCACGGCGCACGAAAGGTTTACACAACATGATGTTTTTTTTTTAATCGGGGATGTGCCTGGGCCTTGAAAGATAAAGTTTGTGTTGCATGGATGCTGGGTGTGCCATTGGCGCATGGAAAAGTGACGCAGAAAGGAAGGTTGGCACGCCTTTGGGGCGCAAGCTCAGCACTTGTAGCATATGGAAGAGGCGTGCCTTGAGGGCGCAAAATTTCATGATGCAGCAGGCAAAATGGGTGCGCCATTGGCGCGGGTTATATTCATGTTGCAGGGGGGGACAGATGTGCTATGGGGGTGCAACTGTTTATAATGTTACATGACGCGCCGATGCGCCAAAGGGAAAAATAGAGTTTTTCACATGGCTCAACCCTTCTTCCTTTTCAGTTCCAAGTTTGTTTTGAGATATACAATGGTTCAATCCAAAGGGGTTCAGACCATGCCCTCAAAATAACATCCTCCTCCAGCAGATCTGGAAAGATGAAAATAAGGAAAGAAAGCACCGAGGGGAGGGGCTAGCTCAAAAGATGCATTCAAAAACCAACCAGCAAGCACGAAGAACCAGAAAACAAATCACATGGAAGAGATAAGAGCACTTACCCGGATAAATAGAGAAAACCTGGAAAACGGGTCCACAACGCGTTGAAAATGACGAGGCAGAGGCTGATAGGCTCAGAGAAAGGAAAACACATGCTCTGTGAATAGTGAAAATGACATTTTGGGCGCGCAAACACATATATATAGGTGAGCTGGTCATAAATGCGCCACCCACTTTTTGAAGGGCGCATGAGAGTTGCTGTCGACAGGGAAAAGCGTGCGCCCTTTGGCGCAAGAAAAAATTTTCCAGCAAGAAATTAAGCGCGCCTTTGGCACACCAAAAGCGATGTCAACACGGGATTATGTGTGCCCTTTGGCGCACCAAAAAGGGGTGCAAAAAACGTTGTGTTAACATGAAGGCGCATGTGCCTTGGCACACGTAGGGAAGGCTCAACATAATTTGGCGCACCAAAATATGTGTTGACACTGAAAATCATGCGCCAAAGCTTTTAAAGGGGGCGCACCAAAAGTTGGTGTTACATAGCAGTTTCATGCGCCCAACCAAAAAGGCTCAAAAGACTAAGTTCGAAAAACTAGATTTCCCGGGAAGGGATTTTACAATGTTTCAAACGCAAGGGATCCCTAACGAGGGATCAGAACAAAATTTCGGTATGGTTATCAGTAAAATTTCCCTTGTCAATTTTACGGGATAACAGCTGGCTCTTTCTGGGGACTATCCCTGAGCAAACTCGGGGGTAGAGAATCCCAGTTCTCATGTGCCTATCCATTGGGTAACAGAGTCAAAAACAAGGGCGACCGGAGGGGGAGAAAAAGAAACACACAACAAACCGAAAGCAAACACACAACATAAAGCAAACTGTACAAAGAAGAGAGCAAGCTCTACTTCCTGAAGATCTTCAGATGCTACCCACTATAGGGAAGCGGGAGTTCGGTTCCATCCAGATATGAGAGATAGAAGCTATTCTCTCCGTTGAGCTACTTGATCTTGAAGGGCCCTCTCCACAGGGAATCAAACTTTCCATGCATGCCCTTTGGATCTCTTCGCTTGTCCCACAAAAGGACGATATCTCCCAGTTGAAAATATCTTTGCTTGGCCTTCTTATCAAAAAGCCTCTTAACTTGATTCTGATGTTCAGTGATCTTGTAGACCACCCTTACTCTCTTTTCTTCAAGTTTTGCCAGATACATGATTCTCTTTTCAAGAGAATTTTGGAAAGTTTCATCTTCGATAGCTTGCGCCAAGTGTAGAGCAGGAAGTTCTGCAGAAATGGGAAGCTCGGCATCAGTGCCATATAACACTTGAAAAGGTGACATGCCGAGAGATCTCTTGGGAGTAATATGATCGGCCCACAAAGCGTCGTACAAATACTTGTGCCACATTCGCTAATTCTCATCTACTAACTTCTGTATGATGGTCACCAAGTTCTTGTTACTGGATTCCACCTGACCATTTCCCTGAGGGTAATAGTCTGAGGCATGAGCCAAAGTTATCCCATATTCATAACAAAAACTAATAACTTCTCGTGAGGAGAAGTTAGAATAATTATCAGCAACGATTTTGTTTGGAACGCCAAACCTGACAATAATATTTTCTTTAATGAAATTGCAAACCACCTCAGAAGTGGTATGCTTGACAGGTATGGCTTCCACCAACTTTGTGAAGTAATCCGTTGCTGTAAGGACATAGCTATGTCTGGCGCTCGATTGAGGATTGAGTGCGCCAATAAAATCAATTCCCCATTGCCTGAATGGTTCATTGATAATGACCGGCCTTAGGGGAAAGGCAGCCAACTTGGGCTTGCTAACGAATTACTGACAAGGTTCACACTTTGCCACCCAGGTGGCTATATCTTGAAAGAGCGTCGGCCAATAGTACCTGGCTCGAATGATCTTGTGTGCTGTCACGGAGGAAGAAAAATGACCTCCACAGGCTGAATTGTGAAAACTTTCCAATAGTTTTACTTGCTGGGGTTTGTCAACACATCGCAAAAAGATGCCATCTATCCCACGTTTATATAAACCGTCATCCCAGATGACATATTTAGCCACTCTGAGCTTTATAGTGCACTTCTCCTTTGTAGTTAGGTGCATTGGGCATTCGCCGTAGGTAAGGAAGAAAGCGATGTCGGAGTACCATTCATCACTAGTTGCAACAAATAGAACCAGAGGAAGAGAATCAGGCTCTTCCTGCCAGTCTTGTGTTTCGTCGGTGTAGTCACCCCTGTCATCAGGGTTTCCTGAATCTTTGTTTTCAGCCATTAGATGACACAGGCCCTTGCCCCTCACCAGCTTGGTTGTTTTAATATCCAGGTCATACTCCTGGACCTTTGCGATCCAATTTCCTCACAAGCTTCCTAACTCCTGCTGAGTTAGAATTGATTTCACCACCGTGTCAGGGACCAGCACCATCGTATGCGAGTTTAGAATGTAATACCTGAAATTCTTCACTGCTTTGACAACGGCAAAGGCATGCTTTTCCAGTTGAGTCATTTTTAGTTTGTGAGGCTTGAGGGGAGAACTCATGAATGCGATCGGGGATTCAACATCCTCCGAGTTCTTTTGCATTAAGATTGCAGACACAGTATGCTCAGATGCGTAACTATACATGATGAAGTCCTTGGAGAAATCGGGACATACCAGGACTGGTGCATGAGCAATGGAAGCTTTTATTTCTTCAAATGACCTTTTTCCCTCTTCACTCCATCTGAAAGTTGGTGACCCCTTCATCATGTTCAATATGTGACGGGTCTTCTCAGCAAAGTCAGGAACAAAACGCCTGAGAAAGTTCACCTTTCCAAAGAAAGAATGAACACCAGTTTTGCTTGTAGGCAGAGTAAGGCTTTGAATAGCCTTAACTCTTTCGGCATCTATCTTTGTTCCTTCTTTGCTAACCACATGCCCTAGCAACTTCCCTTCCGTGACTCCAAAAACAGACTTTTTTGGATTTAGGGAAATCCCATGTTCTCGGCACCTGGCCAGCACTTGCTCCAAATGATCACAATGATCATTTCATTTTTTAGAGAACACGGTCAAGTCATCTAGGTAAACCACAATGATTTTCCCCATCATACCTTTGAATGCAAAGTCCATGGCCCGCTGAAAAGTGGCACTAGCATTAGTTAGGCCAAAAGGCATCCTGCTGTAGGAAAATGTACCCCAGGGAGTAGTGAATGCTATTTTAAACTGATCTTCAGGTGAAACTTCAATCTGATTGTAACCTGAAAAACCGTCAAGCATGGAAAACATCTCTGATCCAGTTACTGCTTGCAGAACTTGATCCATTATCGGAAGAGGGTAGTTGTCTTTCAGCGAAGCTTGATTCAAATTTCGAAATTCTACACATATGCGTATCTCGCCGTTTTTCTTGCGCACTAGCACAATATTTGCTACCCAAGTACTGTGATGGATAGGAAAGATGATCCTTGCATCCAACATCTTCTGAATTTCAGCCTGGATGGTACCTGAGATCTTAGGATTATAGTGCCTCTGCTTCTGGCAAAATGCTTTGACATCGTCTTTCAACGGAATGTCATGCTGAATGTCCTTTGGCTTAAAGGACTTTAGATCGGCATAGGACCATGCCAACACGTCCATATATTTTTTTAGCAACTTGACAAATTTCCGTTTCTCCTCAGGCATACAACATTTGCCAATGTTCACAAATTGCGGGTGCTCTATCGAACCTATATTGACCGATTCGGTTTCCGAGGATGAGTTAGGGTCATCCTGCTTCTTCTTTTTTACAAAATGGTCATGCTTGTCAAACAGGAACTCCAGAGAAACCAGGCCTTTTGGAATTTTATTTCCTTTGAGCTGACATATGCCGTCATTCCCTTCGGATTCGTCACCTTGATCGGTGACTGATTCACGGCAAGCGGAAGTAAACCCTTCAAAGTGTAATTCTTTAAAATTTTCAGCCTTCTCCAGAAAAGAAATGAGTTGATTATCGTCGTTGAACACCTGCCAATGCTGAGAATTATCTGGCACGCTCGGCCGGAAAACCACCTCAATGGTGTATTTACTCGTTTTCAAACCTGGGTGTGGGAGCATGAGGGATGCCGAAACGGCCAATGAATCGGCCATGTCATTCTGAGCCCTTGGAATAGACTCTATTGAAAACGCATCGAATTCCTCGATGCTGTCCCACACCGCATTACGGTAATGCCTGAGCCTCTCATTTTTTACTTGGTAAATCCTTCTGACCTGATTTACAACTAGCTCTGCATCACCTTGTACTTTTAGATTTTTAATTCCTCTTTATTTTGTGGCTTGCATACCGAGTAACAGAGATTCATACTCAGCAGTATTGTTTGTGTTGAAAAACTACAATTTGAACGAGAGAGGAATTACCTCCTCTTCGGGAGATATCAGCATGGCCCCAGCGCCACATCCACTAGTTGCACAGCTGCCATCAAACTGCAAGGTCCAGATCTCATTAAGATCCTTCTCCTGAACGAGAACACCCATTTTATCCGTCTCGGTAGATAAGAAGTAGTTCCCCATCCCTGATGATTCAAAAAGGATTTGAGCTTTGGGGTCCTCAGAACTAGTAACTAAGTACTTCTTTTGTGATTCTGGCTCCAAAGTCTGCATTACGCCTTTGACTAGAATTCTAGCTTTAGACCAGTCCATATGAATTTCTCCACCAACTTCGCTGCAAAAACTTCTTCCCAGCAATATTCCATAGGCTGCCGGAATGTCAGCAACGAGGACTGTCATTTTTACTCTTTTATCTGGGAAAGCTGCAAATGTAAATTACGCGTCTTTGATTTGGCCAACCAACGGAACCTACTTGGTTTCCAATGAATAACATTTTCCGAAAGGCTTGGTAAGAGTGAGGCCCAAAGCATGGGCGACTTTTGCCGGCATGACGTTATCAGAAGCCCCAGAATCAATTATGCAGTTACTCAGCTTGTGTCCATTGATTAGGAGGGAGAGATAGAAAGGATCTATCTTGCCTGACGCCGATGTTGAAGTAACATTTATATGAGATTCAGGGGGAGGGGAAAGGATCCCTTTTGGGGAAACCTGCTTAGATGCAACAGCGTGACTCTGAATATATTTGGTCAATCTTACGAGCTGTTCAGGGTTTGACTAAAGGTACTCAGCTTCAGACATTTGGATCTTGGTCTTTTTTGCATGATCTATGATATCAAATGCGGCCAAGGGTTGCGTTGGTAAAGGAATGAGTCCCTCACCTTGCGACGATGGAAAAGGATTGGTGGCCTTGGTAGGAATGTGAGAGGATTGATTTGGAGGAGAGATAGGGGAAAAATATTTCTTTGTAAAAGATTTGCCAGGGAGTTGAGTAGGAAGAGGATTACCTCTTTTAGTAATGATCAGAGGTGCGTTTGACACGGCCTTCTCCTGCTGGACATGGGCAGCAACTTCCGCTTCTTTTCCTTGCGAGCGAGTAAAAACAGCATATGACTATCCGCTTGCATATCCCTGGGTACCCTCTTCTTCATCAGATTCTTCCTCATCAAATTCCATATACCCGATAGTAGAGTCACCAGCCGGTTCACCAACATCTTGATCATCTTCGCTTTGAGACGAAGGTTCTTCATAATACTACTCTTCTTCTTCGATTTAGGCCAAAGCATTGACCAGAGGAGCCTCAAGCGCCAACCGCAGAGCAGCTGTAGGTAGGCGCGGCCTTTGTGAAACATTATTGGGAACGAAATTCCTCCGCGGAATATCCTGGTATGAGGAATTGGGGGAGGCCTGGGCCAACTGCTTCTTCAATGTAAGTAAGTCATTCGCCATCTTTTGAAAGGCTGGATCAAACAAAGTAGTGGGCGAAGGGCCCAAAGATTTAGGCTTGGCTGATTCCTTTTTCAATTCGCCAGATATTATCAAATTATCCTCTATCCAAATGGCAGTGGCTTGGGCAAGAATCAAGGTGGCAACTCGCTCTTGAAGGAGTAAGAAACTAACTTTCGAACTCATAGCGTTTATGAAGAAGCACTTTTGATTTTCCGGCGTTGGAAGCATGGCAACAGGGACATGGTTGATTAGTGCATTGAACCGGGTGATAAAATCATGCATGGTCTCATTTGCCTCTTTCTTTAGGTGAGTGATTCATGATAATAATGCAAATGCATCCTCTGAAGGCTTGTATCTATCTTCGAAAGCATCCCGTAGGGTGGCCCAACTGGTGATAGATCCGGCCGGCAAATGCTGAAACCATTCAGCTATAGGCCCTTGTAGGGTTTCCAGAAACAGGTGAACCGACACATCCTCGTGAATTACATCTAGAATAGTGCATGACATGATGAATGCAGATATGTGGGAATCCATGCTTTGATTTCCGCTCCCATCGAATTTGGGAAAATTCTTTCGGTTTCCGTGAGGGAGTGCGTGAACTGGATGTGGTAAAGCCAAAGTACCCATCGTGTTTCCCCATGGTACCGCCATCTGAAAATCTGAAAAGAGAACACGAGCTGGAAGTGTGGTTCCGCTGAGTAGCAAGGCACTACAAAGGGATGTGGATGCCCCCTGTGAAAGACTTTTTCTTCGTGAAGGTGAGACACTCCTGGATGTCCGGCTAGCCGAGCTTAGCGCTGAAAAATGTGCCGACGTTACATTGAAATTGTGCCTTTGAAGCAGATCGAAAGTAGGATCATCTCCTCCACGGGCTCTCCTGCTGCGCGTAAAAGGTTCACTTGCTAGTGTACCTTCCAGATCTATAATATTGTAGCGCAGATTTAAAATTTCTTTTTGGCTGTACTTGTTGATTTTCTAGTTTTTCTGATAAAAACTAGTAGTAAATACTTTTCTAAATATTAAAAACTATCCTCTTCAGAAAACCGATTGCGGTTAATGATAAATAACAACGAGGATAAGATGGCAGGGAAGAATAGCAAGCTGATTTTCAGATCTGGTTTTGACTCTTTTCAGAGGGTTTCAAACTTTTAGCAAACAGCCAAAAATCCAGATCTACGGCAAAATACTAATTTTTATAAAAACTCAGTGAACTAAAGATTTGTAACTAGGCCAGATCTATGGATCTCAGAAGAAATTTTTTCAATTCAAAGCAAAATTTGCAAATTTTTGGATTTTTAACAAAAAGTTCAGATTTGCAAACAGGCAGCGATTTTCTTATTTTTTCTGATTTTTCTATCTTACCACCATCATAGATCTGACAGATCTATTCGTTCCCCAGCGAAGTCACCAAAAACTGTTGGTCTGAAAATCTATCACTTTGACAGATCTATGGATAGACGAGCCAACAGTGTGCAGGGCATAGCCCCTCTTTGAGTCAGCAAAGTGAAACTAGTTTATTGCTATTCTACTAGCAGGAATCTATGCAAGTCTCACAGATTCTGCCTTCGGGGGTTTGGGATCTCATCCCAGTAGGTTCCTTCTTCCTCCTCTCTTTCATTCCTTTCTCTTCACAGCCAGAAATAAACCTACTGGGATGAGATCCCAAACCCCCAAAGGTAGAATCTGTGAGACTTGCATAGATTCATGTTGGTAGAATAGCAATAAACCAGTTTCACTTTGCTGACTCAAAGAGGGGCTATGCCCTGCACACTGTTGGCTTGTCTATCCATAGATCTGTTTAGGCGATAGATTTTCGGACCAACAGAGCATGGAAATGGCAGAGGACAAAACAGATTTAGATGCTTCCAAGGAAAAGAATATGGAAATGAATTTCTTCAAAGGGATGGAGGTTTTTCCCTCTATTGAGGATCTCTTGACCCCAATCAAGGAGCTTGAGGAGAAGAAAGAAGGCCCTATTTCTGGATTAAAAAACCCCTTTGGGGAAAAATTAATATCCGGAAAAAATAAAATTGAACCAAAAGGAAAAAAGGGGGATTCTTCATGTTCAGCACCTCTCCTAGAGGAAGAGAACCCTATTAATTTGGAAACTATAAATAACAAACAAGGCAGACCAAATAAATTGGAATCAAGGAAAAAAACAACCCAAAAGGAGATAGATTCAGGGAAACAGATGTGTTTGGACCAGAAGGTCTTTAGGAAAAATAAACCCAACCTAAGAAAATGAACTGCATATCTTGGAATGGGAGAGGACTGAATAGTCCTGTGAAGTGGAGAATCCTGAAGGATATGATTGAAAGATAGAAAACTGATTTGCTTATTGTGCAGGAAACTAAAATAAAAGAAGAATCCTTCCTATCCTCTTGTAAATTATGCTGGAAGAATTCTAAAGCCTTTTCTGTGAGCTCGAAAGGAGCTTTCGGAGGTTTAGCTGTGGTCTAGAACCCGAATAAGTTTGAGGGTACTCTATTGGTTAAAAGAGATAATCATATGGCTATGATGATGAAAGATCTTGAAAATAGAAGTATATGGGTTATTTCTAATATTTATGCTCCTACCCATCACAAAGAAAGGAAACAACTTTGGCACCATCTCCTTTCTTTCAATTACTCTATCAAAGGCTCTGGCTAGATTATAACGGGGGACTTCAACACCCCAAGGACTCCAGGGGTAAAAAATGAGGTTCTAAGGAGTTCTGTGTTGGCATGGAGGATCTTAACATGTTTATATCTTCTTCCCAAATCCATGACATAGATCTAAAAGGTAGTAACTTTACTTGGTCAAACCGAAGATCTAGATCTCAACACATTCAAGTCAGATTGGACAAGGCTATGGTTTCAGAGGAATGGTTAAACCAAGACTTATTCCTTTTTCACTCCCTCAGATTGGATCCGACCATAACCCCATTCTCCTTTAAATCAAGAATTCTTCTCGAAGAAGAAATCCGTTACATTTTAAGAAGATGTGGCTCCAAAATGAGGAGTTGAATGATCTCATCAAATAATGGTGGAAACTAAAGGTTAAAGGAACAATGATTTTTATACTTTCTAAAAAACTTTAGAATGTAAAAGTTCACCTTAAAGAATGGAATAAAAAATGCTTTGGGAATATTTTCCAAAAGAAGGCATAAATCAGAGAGGAACTTCAGCTTATCCAAAGAAGTACTGAAAGTCAGGTTATTGAGGGTGATCACACAGACTAGGTAAATGAAATATCTCTCCTGGCGGACTACCACAATATCCTGGGTAAAGAGGAAATCTTCTGGAGGTAAAAATCTAGAATCACTTGGTTAAAGGAAGGAGACAAAAACACTAGATTCTTCCACTTATCCACCCTAAAGCAAAGAATCTCTAACAGAATCAACAAAATTAGAAAGGAGGGAGGTGTCATGATTGAGGAACAATAAGATATTGACAAAATGATTATCTCTTTCTTTCAAAATTTACTCTCAAACAGTCATGATCATAATCTCTTGAAAGAACAGGTATTCCTTAATTTCATCCCTAAGTTAGTAATGGTAGAAGATAACACCATGCTTTTAGAGTTTCCTTCAATGGAGGAAGTGGAATTTTCTGTCAAACTCCCCAACTCGGACAAGGCTCCTAGACTAGATGGTTTTCCCACCTTTTTCTTTCAATTTTTTTGGGACATTATCAAAAAAGAGGTTTTTGATGTAGTAAGGGAATTCTTCAAGAAGAATGTCATGTTAAAGGATATGAATTGCACCTTTATGACTCTAGTTCTGAAGTGTAGTAATGCTATAGAACTAAAAGACTTTAGACCTCTAATTCTTTGTAACACCTCCTATAAAATTTGTACGAAGATTTTTGCACTCAGGCTTCAGATGATCCTGCCTAACATCATTTCGAAATAGCAAGGGGGCTTTGTTATAAGTAGACAAATACAAGATGGGATAGTCACTATCAAAGAGACTATTCATACGGTAAAAATTAGTAAGAAGTTGGCTTTATTCTTAAAATTGGATATGGGAAAAGCTTATGACCGGGTTTCGTGGAGTTTTCTAGACAAAATCCTTGAAAGGTTTGGCTTTAATAGTGATTTGAGACAAATGGTTCAGGCTTGCATTTCCAATGTTTGGTTTTTTATTATCATGAATGACAGTCCTATTGGGTTCTTTCCTAGCACACAAGGTTTAAGGAAAGGGGATCCCATCTCCCCTTTCCTCTTTATTTTAATGGTAGAATCTCTCAGTAGAAGACTCAATGTTGAAACATAAAAAGGTTCCATCAAAGGGATTTCTCCGGCACTTGAGATGGATAAATTTTCTCATCAAAACTTTGTTGATGAAACTTTTTTGGTGGGGGAAGCTAATATTTTAGAAGCTAGAAAACTCAAAAGCATTCTAGATGATTATATGGATGTCTCAGGACAACTGATTAATTTAAAAAATAGTTCTCTTTTTTCCTGAACACTATGGACATTCACTGCAAGAAGATTGCCAAAAATTTTGAATGTACCTACAAACCCTTTCCCACCTTATATTTAGGCATTCCTCTTGGAGATAGGATACCCTCCTTTTCTGAGTGGAATGTTCTAATTGAAAGGTTTGAAAGGAAATTAGCAAGTTGGAAAGATAATATTTTATCCCAAGCTAGAAAAATGAATCTTCTGATTAGCTCACTCCAGAGCCTCCCTATGTATGCCATGTCAATATACCAACTTCCTGTCATAATTGGGGAAAGATTGGAAAAGATCCAAAAGAGGTTTTTATGGAGTGGTACAAAAAGTAAGGATAGAATTCCTTTAGTTGCATGGAGCAGAGTGTGCAGAACCAAGAAGCTAGGGGGACTTGGTCTCAGAGACTGGTCCAAAATGAATAAAGCTCTGCTTGCCAAGATTGGGTGAAGAATAACTAAGGAAAATGGATTTTGGGCCAAAATCCTTAAGAGAAAATATTGGCAGGATAATAATGATAAAAGATGGATGTTTAAATAAGTGAATTTCAATGGCTCATGCATTTGGAAAGCCATTAACTGGGCCAAAGAAATTCTGAACAAGGGCAGTAGATGGAAAATAGGAAGAAGCAATGAGATAGATTTTTTGAAAGACAAATGGGCAGGGTATTTTACCCTCCAAGATAAATTTCCACAAATCTCTGCATTAATGGAAGCTAAATGTGGAGTAAAGGTGTACAATTACATGGCTATGAAAGAGAGTTTTTAGACATGGAAAACATTGGAAATGGATAGACATGATCTAAATGATCAAATGAGAGGGATCAATGAGTTCTTAAAAAATTATGTATCATATAATAGCAAAGACCAAGATAGAATCATATGGGATAAGGAACCTTATGGAAATTTTATTGTCAAATCAGCCTATGGCCTCTTCTTTGAGGGTCAAACTGGAGAAGAAGATTTAATAGTAGGGAAGATTTAGAACAAGAATATTAATCCTAAGGTAAATGTGTTTAGTTGGCTTGCTTTTGGAAACAAAATTCTCACAGTTGATAATCTAGAAAAAAAAGTCTTCCAATGGGTTAATAGATGTGTGCTATGAAAAATAAAAATGGAATCTGTAAATCATATGTTTCTGGAATGCACGTATGCACATCAACTGTTCTCCTCAATTTTGGCTGGCTTCTCGGTTAATTGGGTTATCCCTAAAGATATAAAGGAATCTTGCAACCAATGAGTATGCCCTTTTCATAGTCAAGGAGTTAAAAAAATTTGGATCATATGCTTAAGCCATCTCTGGTGGAAAATCTGGAAGGAGAGAAGCAGAAGGATTTTCAAGGACAAGAGTATCCCTATCAAACTATTAATAAAAAACATTTTTCAGGCAGTTAGAAATAATTTCTCAATCCTCTAGAAAAAAGAATTGGAAATTTTGGATTATGAACAACATTTCTTAGAGAATTGGCATGTCTCTGGGATTCCTCAGTCTAATAGTCCTAATCCTAGATTGGGGATTAAGTGGAATCCTCCTTGTGAAGGCTCTCTAAAAATTAACTTTGATGGTGCAGCAAAAGGGAATCTAGGGAAAGTAGGGGGAGGAGGATTCATAAGAGACTCTTTAGGTTGATTTATTCTTGCTTACTTCTTTGACCTTGGAAAACAATCTAACAATGTGGCGGAGGTAGCTGCTTTGTTCTGGGGGGTGAAGATTACAAAGGAAAAAGGTTTCAATCTCTTAGAATTGGAAGGAGACTCGTTGTACATTATTTCTTGTACGAGGGGTTCTTCCAATCCTTCCATATATATTAAAGACTTTATCTGTAAAACTAAATCTTTTTAAAATTATTTTGTGAATATTTCTTTTAACCATGCGTGTAGGGAAGGGAATAATGGTGCTGATTTTGTTGCTAATCTTAGGGTTATCTCTAAGGGTCTCCATATAGTTGAGCAACTCGTTGGAATGAATGAAAAATTCATTGGAATCATGAAAAGGGAGGGAGCCTTTAATAATGTTGCTAACTCTCCCACCCGTGCCAATAACCTCTCATGATTTTATCTTACTTGTGTGAGTTGGATTATTTTGTTTACACGAGCAGTCGGGCCTTTTGGTTTTGGAGAAGCTTAAGATTAAAACCACTGATTTTAAGGCCATTTTAATTTGCAAGAGATTTTATGTTCACAGAAGGATGGGAGGAGACTTGGTATGCACGAAACCTTCTAGGTGTCCAGAGATTTCCAAGGAGGCTGAAGTTCTCCTCAAGAAGGCGGGATTGCTATTTTTTTTCAAAACTTTCGATGGCTATGATGAAAGCCTGAACAAAGTGGTTGCTAAAATGTGGAATGAGGACAAAATCCAGGTGGGCAACTATTCCCTTACTGTTTCTCCCAAGCTTATTGCTAAGGTGACTGGTCTTGTGCTTGAAGGTAGAAGCATTTTTAAACCCAAATCTAATTATAGTATTGAGATTGACTATTTTTTCCAAGGAAAAGGGGAAGCTATTTCTCGTCATAATGGCTATGCTAGGTGTAATCTACCCTCTCCATATGATGAAATTGCCAAACTTCTCATTATTTATATCACTTTGGAAGGTAGATATAAAGTCATATATGCTTACCATTTTCCAATGTTAAACCATATTCGTAATGAAAAACTGTATAACTTTCCCTTCTACTTATTGTCTTCTTTGGAAAAATATATAACTTTGGTGAAGAAAGGCACTTTCACTATCCCCTTACACCAGGGTCTAATAAAATCTATCATCTGGCTAAGCACTCCCCTGTTGGGAAAAAATGAAAAATTTGGGGCCTCACCTTTAAACATTGCATTGGGTAAAAGGTATGGGAGTATGGAACCTAAGGAGGATAGCAGTGATGAAACTAGTCAGGGGAACCCTGTGGGTAAATGTACCAGATCTAGCACGGGTAAAGGGGGAGACATGTCTCAGTTCAGGAAAGTTTAGTTTTTGGATTGGGTTGAGGAGGATAATATCACTTATGTTTCTGATGAAGCACTTGGTGAAACCCATTCACAGAAGGAATCCTCTCAAGAGAAAGTGGAAGGGGAATATGCAAGCAGTGAGGATGGTGAGAGCTTAAAAGAACAGGAGTCTTCCAAGAATATTGAGGAAGCTATCCACTATCTTCATAATCTGAAAACAGCCCAGATGGAGATTTTCTCAGCCCAATAAATTTCTCTCAAAACTCATGCCTTCATGAGAGATTTTGAGAACTACAAATTGAAAAATGACATCAACATGCACAAAATTAGTTTTCTCACCATGGATATTAAGGAGCTGCAAGAAAAAGTTGATAAAATGTCTACCATCATCCTCAGTGAAAATTTCAAAAATGAAAATGCCAATAGAATGGAAATGGAGAAAGAGATGCTGAAAATGAAAGGAATCATCATGAAAATAAGAGATTCCCATGTTCTTAATGTAAAGAGTATTATCCTCCATCTCAAACTGTTGGTAGAGATGATACAATCAATGGAATTGGCTAAAGAAAAAGAGTTGAATGGCACACGCCTGAAGGTGATGATCAAAGAACCCAATTACAAATACTGGAAGGAGACCATCGTAACCCTGGTTAAAGAATGGAATGGATGCATGGAGACGGTGGACGAGTTGGTTAAAGAGAAATGAAATTTTTTGGTTTAGAATCTGATGCTTGTTAAATTTTTGTTGTTAGTATTTCCCTTGGGACTACTATGTAATGTATATCATATATAATGGAAATCTTAAACTAGTTTTTTGTTTTTGATATTGTGGATCATGACTGGCCCTTGAAGATAAATACCTTGTCCAATATGTAAGTAAATGATAACTCTTTATAATGTGGTAAGGTCCCCTCAACCCTAACTTTCACCTCTAATAATTTTTTTTTATATATATAATCTTCTTAAATTAGATAAATAATATATTTCTATTAGTTATACATGATAATGAGAAAACTTGTCTCTATTCTTCTTCTATTAGTTATGTATGTGAATGGGTATTTTCCCTTTTAAAGCTGAAAATATGAACAAATAAAGTAGAGTGAATAAAAGTAGCACAATTTTTTTCTTCAAATCATGTTGTAACTGTCACAAGGTACATCTTCCAATTCTCTTCTATAATTATTATATGAGAATGGGCATACACCCATTCAAAATATCCATTCTTATTCTATACTTCCCAAATTTGAATGGATATATATATATATATATATATGTATATATGTATGTATTTTAAGATGAGAACTACATAACTGGTTTGATCCCTCTCGATGGTATGTAGAGCATAATTTATCCATTCTAAACATCTAATATATTTGAATCTAGTACCCCATCCAAAATGATATAATTATAAAAAAAATTAAGCTTTGTAATGAATGATTTCCTATTTTGTGCAAGTTTTAGTATCGGGTGCAGGAAAACAGAACCATGTAATCATTTCTTCAATAATGAATTTTCAATCTACAGTCACAATGGAATTTTATCATTTAATCTTGAATATGTGATTCATGTTGATGTTTGGTAATGTAATACCATTATGTGCTTGAATCACATCTTCAGGAATAAATGCATCACTTATAGTAATATCTTGACACTTCACTCCATCTTTAGAATGAAATGCTTCACTTCTATTACTATGGTCTTTAATACAATGAGAACTACATAAGGCTTGATCCTTCTAGAGGGTATGTAGTGCAACACTTGGATCAGTTCGGGATAGTCCAGCTAATAAGATACAATTATAAACACTTAAATAGAGTAGAGATAAATTAATTCAAATCACATAAATCTTCACAAATTATTATAAAAAAACAATTCTTGTTTGTATGAAATAACCTTCCCATGTTAAAAGAATGTAAGTATATTATGTTGATCTTAAAATTATATTTATTCTTCTTATATTAAATTATATATATATATATATATATATATATATATATATATATAATCTTTCTAGTAAATGGAGAAGGAGCGAGAGAAGAAGCGAGAGGATCAAGGTTTTCAAAAAACAAATGTGCAGGAATTGTCGTAAGACACAGGGGACCCTAGGATCGAGGAGGTGTAAAAAATGGACCCACATTTGGTACAAGTAGGAGATAAGACTTATCTTTCTACCTCATGTGTTGATAAGATTTTGTTTCGTACAATGAAATTTTTGAATAATCCATTTGATTCAAACATTATGAATGTGGAAAAAGATGGGCTTTTAAGTATTGCTATCCCTGATGGGTTAGCAGAAAAATCTAGATCTTGGGTGGAATATGCTTTGGTTGGAAAATTTTATGGATCAAGATCAAATGTGGAATGGTTTCAAGAATGGGAGAAATGAAAGTGGAACCCGAAGGGATCAATGGAGATCACTACCTATCTGAAAGGGTTTTTTATCATTAATTTTTCAAATTCAGAGCACTGTAGAAACATTCTGGTTGGAGGTCCTTGGTCTATGGGTAGATCAAGCCTTCTAATCCAAAAATGGATCCCATGTTTTGATCCATTTGAGGAGAAACCTAATGAGTTTCCTGTATGGGTAAAAATTCTCAGGTTACCAATGGAATTTTGGGAAGAAGATATCTTAACAGCCATTGAAAATGCTATAGTATCTTTGGTGGTGATTGATCTAGTTATTAGGTCAAGAATGAGGCTAATTTATGCTGGTTTTTATGTTGTCATTCATGTGGGTAATTTGTTGAGAAAGGACATATAAATTAAATCAAAGTTTGGTGAATGGATTTAGAGGATAGCATACAAATCTTCTCCCTTGTTCTGACAGAAATGTAGGTGGATGGGACATGAGCAGAGAAAATGTAAGGAGGGTAAGAAAGGTAAGTAGACTTGGGATAGAAAAGGAACCAATGAGAGAAGAAGGAACCAATACGTTACCTCTAAATAATTTGTCCTCAAAAAATTTTCATTTGCTACAAGTGGAGGAGTTGGAGGAAATTGTTGTTTAGGAAAATTTGGAACTAAAAAATAGATTCTCAGATTAAAACTTGTAAGGGTATTGATGGTGTGGATCAAGAGCTTGAAGGAATGGGGTCTCAAGACCAAAATTTGGAATTGATTGTGGAAGTTTTGGGAGTGAAGGAGAAATAACCTAGTCAGGAAGGTTTAGATCCAATTTTTTTGGATCTACCAAAACATAATGAATCCTTTTTAAAGGATGAGGAGGGGTTGTCTCTGGTTGAGGAAGTTCCTTGCTCTCTAAATCTAGATAGGATTAAGGAGGTGTTGGAAGAAAAGAGGGTAAACACAAGAAGTTCTCAGAAGCAAGACAAAGTTAAAGAAGATTGTGGGAAATATTCTATAAGAAAAGGAAATACGTCAAATAGGGATAAAATGGAGAAAGCAACGGATAAAGAAATTGATTTAGGAAGATGGCGCTCCATTGAGGAGAGAATTTCACCAAATAAATTGAGATGAAGGTTATTTCCTGGAATATAAGGGGTTTAAATAACCCTAATAAACATAGATTATTTTATCATCTTTTAGGAAAAATAATAAGTCTTGATATGTTATTGATTCAAGACACTAAAATGTCTAGAGAAAAAATGAGTGAGGTATAGAATAAAGTTTGGTTTAGATTGGAGCTACAAAGTGTTTCTTTGGTGGGTACTTCTGGGGGTTTGGTGACTTTTTGGAATCAAAATGATAGAGAAAGGAGGTTGATTTTCAAGTCTCAGTATCATGTTGTTATTTTGTTTAAGAGAAAAGTCAAGATGGGTCAGAGTAGGATTTGTTCAAATATTTATGCTCCCAACTTCGGTTGTTGAAAGAAGAAAAATTTGGATGGATATTGGCCAATTTCGAAGGCAATGTAAAGAGGTGAATTGGTTAATTGGAGGTGATTTTTAATGCTCCTTTGTGTATGGATGATAAAAATGATGGTGTAAGTGTCTACAATGATAGTATGGGGGACTTTTCTGAATTCATTGCCAACTGTAATTTGGTGGATGTGGAGTTGAAAGGATCTTCCTTTCACTTGGTCGAATAGGATATTGGGGGAAAATCTAATTCAAATTAAATTGGATAGGTTTCTCATTAATTTATCCTAGTTACAACACCTGGATGCATCCTTGGCGGCTTTACCAAGAATTGGATCTGATCATAGTCCCATTCACCTTCAAACTGGTGTAAGTAACGGTGTAAGAGGTAAGCCATTTAGATTTTTTTAAGATGTGGCTGCAACATCCTAGTATCAAGGAGGAAATTAGATCAAGTTGACAAGTTGCTGTTAAAGGTAAACCTATGTTTAGGCTTATGTCAAAGTTAAATAATGTTAAAACAAGATTGAAAGTATGGAACAAAGAAACATTTGGGAATATCTTTTCTTAGAAAACTAAGATTAGTGAAAGTGTTAAATAAGTTGGAGGGTGAAATTATTAGCAAAGGTTTGTACATAAAGATTTGAGAGATAAGGAAAAATTACTTTTGATAGAATATCTTAATTTAGAAGCTAAAGAAGAGGATTACTGGAAACAAAACTCTTGTGTTTTGTGGTTAAAGGAGGTTGACAAGAATATGAAGTTTTCCCATGTTACTTCATCTATGCATAAGAGATACAATACTATTTTGGAATTAGAAGATGGAAGGGGAGTTGGAATAAAGAATCAGGGGGATATTTCATAGGAATTTGTTAGTTTTTTCTCTCATCTATTAGTTGTAGGAAGGGAACCTAATATGGGTAAGGAAAGTGATATTGAAAATCATTTTCATTATGTTATCTCTCATCAAGATAATGTTGATTTGATCAAAATATCATCTGCAAAGGAGATATTTACTACATTCTTAGACTTGGAAGGTGATAAATCACCTGGCCCTAATGGTTTTCCTACTCTGTTTTTCCAATATTTTTGGGATATCATTCATAAGGATGTGGAAAAGGATATTCAATATTTTTTTAGGTATAGTAATATTTTGAAGGAATTTAATATTAATTTTATTGTTCTTGTTCCTAAGGTTCCCGGGGCTGAAAAATTGACCGATTTTATACTAATTAGTCTGTGTAATATGATCTATAAGATAATAATGAAGATTATCTCTTTGAGAATTAAAGGTTTGTTAGAGTATTTTATTTCATAAAATCAAAGAGCTTTAGTGGAGGGTAGACAAATTTGGGATAGTGTGATAACTATTCATGAAGTTGTTCACTCGGTGGATGTTTCAAAAAGGGTTGTTATGATGCTTAAAATAGATATGAATAAATCATATGATCTAGTGTCATGGAGATCTCTTAAAATAATTCTTGAAAATTTGGGTTTCCATAGTCATTTTATTGATTTGATAATGGAGTGCATATCTACTCCGAAGTACTCAATTCTTGGTTAATGGGAAATCTTAAGGTTTTTTCTCATCCTAAAGGGGGTTAAGACAAGGGGATCCTCTTTATCCCTTTATTTACATTACTGTGGAAGAGACTTTAGGTAGACTGTGTGCTGACTATAAATTGAAAAATAAGTTGCATGGGTTAGTTATTTCTAATGGTCTTGATCCTATAACTTTACAACAATTTGTGGATGATACTTTCCTTTTTGGTAAAGCAACTCAAACAGAAGTTGTGGTTTTTAAGGAGGTCTTATAGGATTTTGAGGAGGTTACATGTTAGCTCATCAACTTTAGGAAAATCTATGTTCTATGTTTTAATGTGGATGTTGAAATTCAAAACAAAATTACTGTGGTTTTGGAGTGTCCTATTCAGGTGTTTCCATACTCATATCTTGGAATGCCTTTGTTCAAAGGAAGGATATAGTTGGAAAGTTGGAACCCATTGATTATGAGGTTTCAAAAAAAATTAGCAACCTGGAAAGGAACTTTGTTATCTCAGGAAAGTAAACTTTAATTACTTCAAAGTTTTCTTTCGAGTATGGTGGTGTATTTGATGTCCCTGTTCAAAATGCCAGCTAAAATTAAACAGATTATTACTCAGATTCAACGAAGGTTCTTATGGTCGAGAATGGAATCTAAATATATAATTCTGTTGGTGGGATGGGAAAAATTTACTCTTCCAAAGTATGTTGGTGGGTTGGTATTAAAATATATTAGGAGTAAGAACTTAGCCCTTATGGCAAAAATTGGTTGGCGTTTGGAGCATGAAGATGGCTTATGGGTTAGAATTATTAAAGATAAGTATTTACATTTTAATCAAGCATCTTTTGTCTCAAATGGTGCTCTTCCATATGGTTGATATTTTTGGAATGGTTTGGGAAAATGTAGAGATATTTGGTTAAAAGGTAGTAAATGGTCAATTGGAAATGGCACAAAAATCAGATTTTGGGAAGACTGGTGGTTAGCTGAGGATCCTTTAGTTCATCAAGTTTATTGGAGAGAGGTGGCAACTTACTTTCAGTTAACCATGGGAGATTGGATCATAGATTATTTAGGAGAGATCTAATTGGGGATGAGTTTGGAAAGAATTGGATTGGGAAGGGAGGGATGAAGAATTTTATGAAAGAATTAGAAATTTAAATGCTAATCGTAGAGGATTACATATACCTATTGTTCAGAAAGAGGATGATTTGATATGGTCTTTAACAAAGGATGGTCGGTATTCGGTCAAAACTGGGTATGATATAGCTGTAAATTGTCCTCCTCCTCATCCATTTTGGAATAATTTATGGGATAAGAATCTTACTCCAAAGATTAATTTGTTTATATGGCATGTTTTCTAGAAATTTGTTTTAACTATTGATAATTTAGAAGTGAAAGGAATGATGATCCCTAACTGGTGTGTTTTGTGCAAAAATGATAGTGAATTGGTTCAACACCTCTTTCTTCATTTTCCATTTTCTAGAAGAGTTATGTTTCATATTATGAAAGTCTTCGAGACTTTGTGGGTCTTTCCGGAGACTTTTGTTGACTGGTATAGGACAATGGATAAGTCCCTTTGTTTCTATAAGTCTTTCGAATGCCTGGAGTTTTGTGGTGCCTCACTTTTTTATGAGGGATTTGGCTAGAAAGGAATGGCTGAATTTTTAGGGATAAATAGAAAAAATCTCTGAGGGTGGGGAATGGTATCTTAGGTGCTCTAAGAAATAACCTTTCTATTGTGAAGTTTAAAGAGAAAACTAGTTTTCCTAGACACGAGCAGGAGATTATTCAAGCTTTAGAAATCACTAACTCAGTAAAACAATCTCCTCTAGTGAAGAATGTGGGTATAAGTAGTGATAAATGGAAGAAACTTACCAAAGGATGGATGAAATTGAATTTTGACGAAGCAGAAAAAGGAATTAATTGTTTAGCTATAATTAGCGGTATTATCAGAGATGAAGTGGATGTGTTGGTTTTAGCATATGTTGAACCTATTAGAAATAATTCAAATAACTATGCTAAGGCTTATGCTCTTTTAATTGGGATACAATGGGATAATTATTTGTAAATTAAAAAAATTTCAGGTGGAGGGAGATTTCTTCTATATTATTAATGTGATGAAAGGCCTCTCTAAGCACCATATAAATATAGACTCTATTATAAGAGATGTTAAGAATATGATTATAAATTTTAAAAATATTAGTTTTAATCATGTGTTTCGGGAAGCTAATATGTGTGTTGACACGTTGGCTAATATTAGCGGGCACATTCATCATAGAAGGTGGTGGTGGGATGAGGTAGAGTTACCCCAAAGTACAAAGGGCATGATAAATGCAGAAAGAAAAATTCGGGTGTGAGAATAGGATTTGTGACATTCGGGAAATAAATTCACTATGGCTGAGATTTATCGTCAAAATCGTTACAGTGTATGCGCTTGTTTGGAGTGGTTTTTCAAAGGTTTGGTTTAATTTTTTTCATAGGTTTTTCCAAGTTTGTTTCAGCAGTCAGTTTGAGATGGGTGGGGCTAGGGTTAGGGTAGAGCTTTCTTCATCGGCAATCTTGGAGAGGGATTCCTTTCTTTTGGATATCTTTAAGGATGGTGGTATTTCTTATTTTGTTCATATTTTGAGGGGGGTTGATGAAGTTATCTCAAGGGAACTTCCTTTGGCTTGGGATAATGGGTTTGTTTCTATGAGTGGTGTGAGTTTCCTAGTTTTTGAGGATTTCATTGGTAATGTGATCAAGATGGACTGTGGGGGATGTAATGTTTTCAATGATAGGTATCGTCTTCAAGAGGAAGTGCATATTTTTATGGATAATGATGAGAAGATCTATTTCATGGAAGATGGTATTGCTCAATAATCTCTACCAGGGAGGTGGGCTAAAGTCTTCCTCTACATCATGAAGTATATTACCTTGGATGGGAAGTACCAAAATCTACACTCTCAACATTTAATTCTCTTGAACCATTTTTGCAGATGCCGGAGAATGAGTATTCCTTTTTATTTGTTTAACTCCCTGTAATTTTCGGTTAAAAAATTTAAAGAGGAGAAAATAGAGGTATTTATTCATCAAGGTTTAATTATTTTGTTGGTTAAGTTGGGGAAGCCAAATTTTCAAACTATGGGGTTGGTATTCGTTTGGGGAATGAATCGGACGACCGTATTTCTCTTTCTGACATAATTAGGCTTAAGAAAACGAAGGAAAAATCTATGAAGGAGGTGGATGTGGTGACTTATTTACAAAATATGGATGGGGATGTTGATGAGAACATGCCTAAGTAGAGTCTGGTGGAAGAAAATATAGTATTTAGTTTCTTTGCTAGTAATATTGAGGCCCTCGAGGACACGGTTAGTCAGGTAAAAGCTCACAATCGTAATTTGTTGTGGGGTTTGTAGAGGACGAATGCCGAGGTGAAAGTTGTATAAAATAGGGTTGAGACACTTCAGGGGTTGTTTTCTAGGGATAAAGGTAAAAAGAGGTAGTTGGATATCAGTTCTTCTGATGAGGATGATTTCCATGGGGGTGGTGTTGGTCCCAGTTCATGAACTATGGAAAAGTATGTATAAGGCTTCATTGCTAATTTTTTGGTGACTAGTGGTGTGGTTTGGTTGGTGTAATTTTTTTCTTCTATTGGGATCTTTTTGGTTCAATGCATTTTTGAATCCTACCAGTTTTGTAATGTTTTTTTGACAGATATTTTTTATTCCAGTGGATCCTTAATGTAATATCTTTTGTAAAAGGACCTTGGAGCCTTTTTTCCAAATATTAACTATAAAAAAATAGATATATAAGAGACAAACAATGTTTGTTTGTATGAGAATAACCTTCCCATGTTAAAAGAATGTAAGTATAATATGTTGAGCTTAAAATTATATCTATTCTTATTGTATTTAATTAGATGTATAAGATATTTATATTAGTTATACATGAGAATGAGCATATTTATCTCTATTGTTTTTCTATTAGTTATATTTGAGAATAGGCATATACCCTTTTAAAGTGGAACAAATGAAAAATTAAAGTGGGGAGAGAAAAAGTAGTATAAACATTTACATTTTTAAATCTTTTTGAAACTCCAAAATTTACAAATTAGATAGAGTAAAAGTAACATAAACGGCCATCTTTCCTTCTACAATAAATTAATTACATTCATTTCATTACCTCTAAACTATATTGTTCTTCTTCCATGATTCCTATATGGGAATGGGAAGATCATTTTAATATCTCTAATCTTTGTTCTAATTGGCATCTTCCCATTCTAAAAAAAAGTTTAATTTTTCACTCCACTTGCCCATTCTAATAACTCTAAAAAATAAAGAATTGATGATAATTTTCCTTCTTCTAATAGTTATGTTGCATGAGAATAGGAATTGGCCCATTCAATATAAACAAACAATTATATCACATGAGAATGGGCATCTTCCCATTCAATACAAACCAACAAACAATTATATCACATGCGAATGGGCATATGCCCATTCAATACAAAAAAACTTACTTATTATGGGTAGATGCAATCATAAAAAAATAGAGTTTAAAATGGGAGGTTGAACGTTATCGTAGATTTCTAATTTTATATAAAATGTAATTTTTTTGAATATTTTTATATGTTTTACACTAATATAAAAAACAATTATATCACATCAGAATAGGAATCTACCCTATCCATAAAAATAAACAAACTTATCATGGGTAGATGCAAACAATGAAAAATAATAGAGTTTAAAATGGAAAGTTGAACGTTATCATAGCTTGTTACTTTTATAAAAGATGTTAAGTCTACAAACATTTTGATATATATTACACTAAAAAAAATTAAGAGAAAAAAATGGGTCTTATTACCAAAAACCCATATAAGGAAATTCATTTATTGATGGTGCAGATTACTCTGGAAGAAGGGATGAAGCATGGTTCATTGAAGTTCATACCCCTGATAATTATTACAATGATCTATGATTGTTTTATTCCTTGGGAGACCAATGTACACCACTTTACATTCTTGTGAGAATAAAGTGTATAACAAATATACTTGTATCTCTTCAAGTGGAAAAATTGGACAACGAGTCAAGAACATGCTCACTACATAAAATGAAACTACAGGTTTCTCTTTACAAAAAAAATGTCATGCAAAGGCCAGCAAAAAAATATAAGATTCCAGTTATATTTATGGTTAGAAAAGTGAGCCATACACTGAAGGGAACAAGAGTGGTGTGTATAATAGTGAAGCTATTTATGTAGGAATTGTCACTGTATTCAAAATGTTATATCAGTATGTAGTCACTTCATCTCTTGCCCACCGCTTGAATATGGATAAGGAAGTGGGCAAACGAAAAATTACATTAAAAAATGTTTACCATGTTCAGAAGGAAAAAATCATCAAATATGGAAAAACACATGTCAGAATCACACTTTCAAGAGGTGAAGTGATCTGTAACAGAGAAAACATTATTAAAACAAGATCAAACTAAATTTAGAAGAATTCAATCTATATTACCTAAAGAGTTTAATCTTTTTTTATTTTAAGAAAAGTCATTCAAATTTGATATTTTTTTTTCCATGTAGCTTCAGCAAAATACTAATATAGATCACTTGATAAATCAAGTGTCAGTCTCCTTGTGCACTCTATGTTGTGCAACCCTATACCTCTTCATCAGGATGCAATCTTACATCCTTTAAAAAAATATCACCAGTATATTTTTTACATGGAATATGAGCATGAAATTATAGACATAGAAACTCATTTCTATATTATTGATGGAAAACATAAAATTGAAGACCAAAAACAAATCCTTGCGAATATTGAGCTGTCATCTATTCGTAATAGAATCAAACAAAGGTATTCCTATATTTTATTTTTCAAAGAAACAATAGAATAATTAATCAGTATTTTCAAGCAACAAGATATGGAAAAAAAAAACATGGGTGAGAACAATATTTGTTGACTCGCTATACAAAGCCAGGTCAAGGTGGATCTTAAAGAAGAGGCCACAACATCCTGGTTCTAGTCACAAAAATTTAGAGGGCTAGAAGGTATTTATAAACTGTATTAAGTTTTTTTGCACATAGAAATCAACTTACATTATTTCTCATAGAATTCTAAACTTATAAAATTTATTATAATGTTCACATCCAGTCATTTAAAAGGAAAATTTTACATCTTTTTAAGAAGGGAAGATTAGAAAATTTGAAAGAAAAACTTGCATTTCTTGTACTCCCAAATAAAATTTGGGATAAGTGATTTTTAGAGTTTGATTTGTATACCAATGGTGCATGTCCTTGTAGCCTAGAAAAAGCTATAGACCGATATTTCAAGACAAATTCATTTGATTTTCTTAAGTAGGACTATTCAGATGCATAAAAGGTATGACAGATGAAGAATTATATGTCCTTGCAGATAAATTTATTAGTGGTGAATTTTTGTTCAGAGTTGAGTGTGGTGTTAATGCATCATTTTTAAAATATTACTGCAAAAGAGTAAAGCATGGTAGAGCAATAAGGGCCAAAGTTATATCTTATATGCTAGAAAGAGTTTCAAGATACATTACACATATATGATGCAATATATTAAATATGATTGAAATTTTTTCCATCCATGAGTCGCATTCCACTCAACTATGTCAAGATATTAGAGAAGAGAAGATAATAATAAAAAGAAAAAAACACCATTAGGGGAAATAAATTTTCCGAATTATTCAAAACCTGCTATTGAACTACTTGAATTGTATGTGACTATGGCTAATAAAAATTCTCAACTAGGGATTCCAAATACATATGAATTCACTTGTCAATGTTATTATCCTTTTCTTCTTAGTAGAACATCGATAGGTTTGGAATTCCATTTACTTCTACTCACTGTAAAAGTCGTAATTTTTTATTTTTGTAATATTGTGAGTATTGTCTCACAAAATGATAATGTTGAGCTTCTCTGTGTCATTGGGTGTAATAAAATGAGTTATGTCTATGTATTTATACTTATAGTAGTACAATCTAGCTTATTTGATACTTCTATAAAAATATACATGAAAAAATAAAAAAAATCACCTACAATTTCAGAAGGATGTTATAGAATTTTGAATGCAGAATATGCATTTCAAGGGATGTCAGTAATTTTTACCATAAATGGTGTTCATAATACAACCGCTGTGGAGGTGGAATATTTTATAGTGGAACTAGATTGAAAACATTCAAATCCCCTATATATTATCAACCTGAATGAAATTAGAATTGACATCCCTGAACATCCTTTCAAATGTGAAAAATCAATGAATTTTTGGGAGCACATGATTGAGAGATGGAAGACTAATGCATCCCTTGTATTAATATTATATAGTGGGAAAAATTCATTAAAGGCAGCACATAATACAAAGAGGTCCTCACTTATCTTTATTGTGGAGAACCACAAATAGGAGATCATGATCCAACACTATTATAAATGTCTAACTATGCCTCCAGGTAAATAGCCTCTACAATTTTGTGTTCTTTTCATCATAGTCATTCCTTTATATACATTGATTCCTAACAATGTTTAATTTATTCTAATATTAATATGTACATCCTTCATATAGTTTTCTCCTAAGTTATTTTTATATAATAGAATATATGTAAACAAAAATAAGAAGTTTAATTATGAGAAAATTAATTTTTTTAGATAAGATAAAAAAATTTGTTTTTTAAACCGGGGACCAAAAAATCCCATACATAGAGAAGTAAATTTATAAAAAAAACTAAAATAGACCCATGGAGGAAGAGTAAAAAGCACTTGACAATAGGCCCCATAAAACTGGGCCAAACTATAGAATTTTTCATATTAAAACAAAAAACTTTGTAGTCACCTTCACACAACCAACACAAGAAAGCACCAAAAAGAAAAGGGAAGCAACAGGAACACAATTAGTTCTCTGTAGCCCTGCTACAAGTTCTAGTACTAAGACCACCATCTCTCCTACCATACACTTTGATGATGACCCTCTTCAAGTGATTGAATTCCTTTTTTCAGTCTGGGTCTCAGCCTACTCTTCCTCCTGATACTTTCCATGTTTCGACTTAGTAGCCATACGTGATACAAGTATCTAACTCCTCACTATCAGAAGAAATCAACATAAGCTTCATTTTATTTTTTCCCTCCTCAGTAGAAACCTGATCCTACAGTAAGGAAATCTACTTCTCTTGCATTACATAATCAACATGGATATCCCTAATGATTCTATTTTGAGTATCAATCCTTTGATGAAAAATTTTCATCTCATGTATGAGGTTTTTGTTGATGGTGAGAATGGTGTCAACTATGGGCTCAACCCTCATCAATCTAGCCTCCTATTCAGAAAACTCATGGTCCCTTCTGGTAGAAATTTCACCCAAATTCCTAATCCGCTTCTTGAGATTATACAAGGCATCTGCAAAATCATTATTAGGATTAATAGCTTTCTTTTTCCTAATTTTATTAAGGCAGGAAGCAAGGGTTTCCTTATCATAATCTTGGTCATTTACTTGACTAGTGATGTCAGGTTTACCTTTTTGAACTAGTAGAAGAATGAGACCTTGGTGGAGGGGGATATCCACCTTATCTTTATTAAAATACTCAATGGTCGAGAGAAGTGACCGATAAAGGAAATAATCAATACTCATAGTCTCGTCTCGATGGAAAAAATTAAGGATGGACAAGTGGTTCGTAAATAGTTTTTGAAATTTTACCTCGAGGGTCAGAAAATTACAAAAATTTTAGAATATTTAGAGATGTTAAAATGATTAAGTTTAGTATTGCTTGTAGGTAAATGTTGATAATGGGTATATTCCATGTTAACCATTTAACATACTTGGAAGAAAACTATGTGTTAGACCAATGTTTTTACAGAAATTCTTGCACATTGAATTTTTTGCTAAGGCCAAGAATCCAAAAAAATTCAAGTTTTGGACTTTGGATTTTTTTCCTCTTTCGGAGTTTTTTAGCTCGGATTCGGAATTTCATTTGAAATTTTTTGAAGAACGAAACTCTGAAAGTATGAATTTTAGGACTTTTGTGATTTTGGGTTTCGTGACTTTTTGGCTGTTTTTTGTTTAAATCCCTTTTGAACTTCTGAATTCCAAATGTCTGAAAACCTGAATTTTGGGTTTTTGGTTATCAGGTTTTCAGAGTTCTCTGATTCCTTTTTTAGGATTTTCAATTGAAGTTTTTTGAAATCTAAATGTTTGAAAGTCTGAATTTTTGGACTTTCAGGTTTTGGGGTTTTAGACTTTTCCATCACCAATTCATTTTTTTGCCTCCCAATTCCCGAAGTCTGAAATCCTGATTTTTCAAAATTTTGGTCTTTCAGATGTCAGGTCCCTTCAAAGATTCTATGTGAAATTAATTTCCACCTACCTTCATACAGATTGTATTTTTATCATTAATATTCAGATTTCTATTTAAACTCAAATTTTTACTTGTAATTTTTACGTGACACATTTTCTCTAACATTTCATTCTTTTACTTTGCGACGTCTTTTTCAAGGTATGGTTTTTTGTTTATATTCTTTTGGTTTTATGTCTTTTCCCTCTGTTTTCTTCTCATTTTGGTTTTCCTTTTAGTTTCCCTCTGCATTTTTTATGATTTCACTCCTTTGGTTAACCATGTTTCATTGTTTAAGTTTTTTCCATGTATTCGAAGTTGTTCAAAGGATCCTTTTAGGCCTCCCATAGTTATTTTTGTTTCTCGTGTTCCAGCTTTGGCAATTTAACATTATTTTACAAATTCCTTAGACTTGTTCAGAGAGAATCGTTTGTAGAATTCCTTCAGAAGATCATCAAGCGGGATATTTTTTTAGGAATTTTCCTTCGGAGATATCAGTTTTGGAAAATTATTTCGGAACTTTCTCAGTTCAAAATTTTAGAGGTTTGTTGCTTTCTAGTTTTTGGGACCTCTGGCTTAAGGAAAATCTTGCAGAAAATTTCTTTACAGATAAATTTGTTTCGGAGTTTTCCTTTGAAAATTTTGGTTTCAGAAATTTCAGTTCGGGAAACTCCTTCGGAAAAAATTTTTAGGGATTTCGATTCGGTGATTTCTTTCAAAACTTTTCTGGTTCAAAATTTCAGAGGTTTTTTTTTTTAGGTTTTTAGAATTTTTACAACTTCATCTTGTGAAACATAGGGTTTGATGTCTGCTTCCACTTCAAAGGGAAAAGAGAAGATGAAATACTCATTTCTTGGGGTTTCTCCCCAATCCTTCCTGTCCTCCTACTTAGGAAATATTGGGGACACTGATCTAGGACAAATTGATCTTTCTGATTTCTTGGAAATATTAAAGGCTCCAAACAAGAAACCATGGATGTAGGCCATCTACAATAATGGGCTTGCCCTTGCCACTAGTTTTCCTACATTTATGCATTGCCTAGAATATTTGTTAGCTGTAACATCCCACTTCAACGAAGACTCCATGTCAGTTAGGGATAGTGATGATAAGGTGGTAATCCGTTTCGACCCAGATTTCTTTGAGGATCTACTTAAACTTCTAGACGTTAAAGATAATGCCACAGTTTCACAAGAAATAGTAGTGGAACATTGGGATAAGGAAGAGGAAGTATGCTAAAAGGTTATGACGAAATCCTATCTGGCTAAGAATTTCACTAAATTACCCAAAACTATGCATCGATCGGATTTTATTCAGGAAGTCAACAATGTTATTGTGTTATTAAGCATAGTTTTAGGTATTCCTTCTACAAAGGAATTCCAGGAATGGATGTTTTTGTACATAGCAACTATCAAGAAGAATGATGAGTTTATCTGATGAGGGGAGCATATTAGTAGCAACATTCACAATCTATTGGGTTAATTGTTAGAAACAAATACCTTATACATTACATCGATCCTAGTATATGCGGCTACTGTTATGGGAAATTTTGTGGGTTTGAATACCAGGAGTGTTCACAGCACCTCCCAAATATATGAGTTTTATCTCCTACTCACTCTAGATGAGGGAAACAGACATTTACAAAAATTCAACAATGCTTTCTTCACTGTCATCCTCTATCGTTTTGTTAAATAACTATACAATCAGATGGTTTTCAATGAGGCTTTCCAAGAAGTGTGGGAATAGGGAGAAATCTACTTTTAGTTTCTTACATTCACCTACATCTAGATTCTGATTTTCATAGGTGCCCCAAGCAAATTGCCGAGGTGTCCCACTAAAAAATGGTTTCTTTTGGAATTAGTACGGTAGTTGTTGGATTATCATCTAATCCAAAATAAGCATCACAAAGTGGGAATGCATTTCCTTGTTTTGATTGGTAGGTATTCTTGTCCAAATATTTACAAGGTAAAAAATGTTGATGCAAAATGGCTTAGGTAACCCTGCGAACCTTTCATCTGTAGACTAATTTTGATTATTGGGGTAAGTTTGGGGAGACAGGTCAGTCCAGTGCTCACGTACCCCAATTAGAAGATATTTGGATTCATTGTTGGGATGAATACATCATGTGACAAAGGGATTATGAAAGATTAACCCTTGATGAATTTCAGAAATTTGGTTTGGCTGATGTGCCAAAGGACATGTAAGATAATGATGACATCCTGGATTCATCATACAAGAGCGATAATGTTACCAATCAACTGCCACCATGGATTGATTGGTATGTGGAAGAATGTAAAAATACCAAGTAGAGGGTGTAACCCATTTTAAAGAGTAATTTATGTTGGTTGAAAACCTTGCGAATCTCACCCAAAGGGGAAAATTAGCCTATTAATATAGGGGCTACACCAACAATGAACCAACTAACACCCACCAAGGGCAAGAGGTCGACTCAAAGGGTTCCTACAATTTTAAATAAGATTTAATTTGTTTTTCATGGCTCATATCTCTCCAAGTCTTCTTCTCCCAAAATTACATCACCTACAGTGCCTATGATAGAAGTGGTTGAAGTCAGCGACTCTCCTAGTGTCATCCAAGATCCATCACATATTCTCCTTCCTCCATTATCGATTCCAGTATTTTTTCTTTCCACTTCCACCATCATTTTTTCTTTCCCATCCCCTTCTATGGCCCAGGTATTCTCGTCACTTCCAGTTCTATCAGCTGGGGAAAATATTGGGTTACCCATTTCCTCTTCACTTCTTTTAACACTTCCATTTTCCTCATGTACAACCCCCAACATTGATTTCTCAATTCCTATGGATTTCCTTACATCCACACATTCCATAATTTCTACCTATACTCAAATATCAACTATTATTTCTAGTGATCTTCCTCTAACTGATGTTTTAGGTATTGAATCTACCATTTCATTTTCATCAGCTCTAGTCATACCAGAATGGTTGTTTAGAAAAAATCCCAAGAAAAATAAAAAGGTTCCTCTGGGATATGTTATAGATCTTAGCATATTAGATTCTAGGCCCAACAGATAGGAAAAGAGACTAAGAATAGTATCAATTCTGACGTTTAATTCATTTGGAGAGTGTGTGATAGAGGTGGCCACCCCCGTTGAGGGAAAAACTAAAGAAACAATCATAGTAGCAGATTACCGGATATCAAAATTATCATTGGGGAAGGTTACCCATGAAGGAGCCAAGCAAGATGTACACACTGCTCTTAGGGCCCTTTTGGAGAAATATGAAAAATACAAGGCCACCAAGGATGAGCTCAAGGCTGAGGTCAAGAAACTCAATACACTGTTACGTAAAGTAACCCAACCCACTCCATTCAATGACGTCTCAAATAATACAGATATTATAATTTCATCTACAATCGATTATATTTATTAGCATGATCTTGAGAAGGTAGGCAAGAAAGGGATATCAGTGAGTGGATGGATGGAAAGAATTCTAAAAGAAGCTATTCCTTAATTCAAGGAAGCAATTGAAATATATAATGATTTGTAGGTTTCAAAAACCACCATTTCTAAGATGGACGAATCATTCTCTGAGGATAATAATAATTTAATTTAACTTTGGCAAAATCGAGTGACATTAGAGAAGTGGATCGTGACTTTCTTCTTTAGGAAGAGATGATTGATGATTCCTCTAAATTGTTTGAATATCAAAAGGCCATGGAATTCCAGTGTCAAGTATTACAAGATCTGATTAAGAAATTGGAGGAGAAATGAGTGGAGATTACAGATGCCCTGAATGACATCTCAGAGGAGTTTGACAATGCCAATTGTAAATTCTTCAATGAAAATATCGATGCTCTTCCTAAGGATTAGATTAAGGAAAATTTCAAATATTTGGTGAATCGTGATGATGAGGTCACCAATACTTTCAATAGTGACTCCATTGACTAACTGGTCTTATGTCAAAATTTCATAGTGAGACTAAAGAAAGTTACAATTTTTTTTTGAAGGTTTCCAGCCATGATCACAAAATAGATCAAGACAGCAGATGTAGTGAATCACTATGCATGTGGGCTTGACGATGAAGAAACTCAAGGGGTTATCAAATGCTTCTTTGAGTACATACACCAAATGGTTGTATGGGAGGAAGGACAGAAAAAACTTGCAAGTAAAGGAGATTTAGATTAATCAGGCCAAAGCTGAGAGACCATGAAAGGACATGTTCAAGCTCTACGATTAGTCAAAGTTACAGGGTTGATTGAGTCAAACCCTTTCAACAAATTTACTATTTTAATGGGAGCTTGTTCCCTTAATATTAATGACATTTCTATTTTTAGTTAAATGTTAGTTAAGGGCCTAGCTGTAATGGCTCAGCCTAATAACGTATAAATAGTGGAATTCTTCCATTGTTTAAGAGAGATATTATTTTTGGAAGATTATTTTGAGAAGAGTTCTCTTCAATCTTGGAAGAGTGATACTGAGATTCTAAGAAACTTTTTTATTATACTTAGAGTTGAACCTTGTTGTTTAAAAAATCTGATTTATTATGTTGAATGTTAATTAGTGTTTACTTTGTGGATTTATAATTCCTTAGTGATAGTGATTAACTTACCTTTATTCCAGATGGTCTATTTCATGTTGTGAAGGAAAAGTACTACTATATTTTATGCCAGTCGTGAAGACTTTGTTTTCCTTATGTATTAATTTTTATATCATTGTTGTCCCTACTCACAGAAATAGATGTTTTTATCCACATGTGTTATTTACTTTTGATAAATTAATTGTGTTGTATCTGATTTGATCTACCCTTACATACACTCAAGTTTAACATAGGAGTGCCTACCTTTGTTTGTGGTATTTTATACCATTTCTAATCGAAATAGGTGAAGGTGGTTGGTTATGTAAGAATACCTCCCACATTAACCCTTATAAATGTTAAACATCCCTTAATTTAGTACGTCACCACTTCTAGTATAGGTTTCATTTCCTTGCAAATCTCTTTCCCTAATCCCATGAAATGTTAGCATAGGACTAGCTAGCCATTTTTCCTGTACTAAAAGTAGAGTTGTGTTTAGTTTAGGAAGAGGAAGTCATCCTTCTCTGGAGGTTCATCTCAAGTTCAAGTCCCATAGCTTGAGAGGTGATCACATGTGTCTCAATCACATCGAATGTCATGATTCATTCCTAGGCCATTCGGGGGGTGTAGTGACTTGGTTAAAATAGTTTTTGGCATGCTCGGTGGGACAGAGTTGGTACTTCTCTTCTCATTCCATTGACACAAGGTACCTGGTGACTCCATCTCTCTAGATTTCAAAGTTCAGTACCTCAATTTATGTGAAGAATTCACACAAGATCCTCTTCAAGGAGGGACAATTATAATTATATAGAGCTTTCTTTGTCTCCCCTAAGAAGAAGGGGAAGAAACCTTTCAACATCATCAATTTCCACTTTACCTCATAGAGGGCATTCAACTCCTCCTAAAGGAATTTTTTTCCCATCAAGACACAATCAGATTTTGAACATCAATGCAGCCAATACTTTTCCTCCTTTCAATGCCAACAGTCCTTTGTTGTTAGCACAAAAATATGCCATACTGGAAGCCACCTTGATAAGTTTACCATTTTACACTAGGGTGACTAATGTTTCACCTCAGGAGCACATAATAGATGTAGCTACCATCTGCGTAGTACATAGTATCATAGAAGATAACGTGGTAGTTCAACTCCTTACTACTTCATTCAAAGGAAGAGCACTTCAATGGTTCTAGAGTTTAGCTGCTGGATCCATTACCACTTTGAACAATTTAGGCACAAAGTTTTGTAAATAGTTCTAAGACAAAAATGATAATCTCTCACTTATAGAACAATTTCATACTATCAAGTGGTCGCCTCAAGAGTATATGAGTGATTTCAACCTTCACTTTGAAAAGACTTGGAAACGGATCCCAATACTTGTAAGGACATCCCAAAAAAGTGCATTTCTATATTACTTACGGGTAATGACTAGTGATGTTGCCATCATAATTCAATCCATGGGGGGGACCGTTATCCTTGATGCTTATGAAGTTGTCATACGAGCTAAAAATTTCTTGATTCAAGTAGGTAAAATTGCTCCTAGACGTCACAATCTTGTTTTTGTAGAGATTGCACACCAATAGCCAGTCATTTTCCCAGTTTTGGTAGTTTCTATTCCAATAGCTACGCATGCGTCTAATCCATCAAATTATTTGGTTGAAGTAAAGTCATTGTTACAAAATTTCGGGAATGAAATCATAGAAATGAAGAAATGGCAGTCCAAGTATGCTCACCCATTTCAACCCCAATATCAGACAAGCCATCCTTCATTCCATGGAAATGATAACTCACAAAATCAAGCCACAAGATAAGCTACGAATGTAAAACCTTTGAATTTTCAGAACCCTTCTGCTTCCAATTCTTCCCAAGCTATAGTCCCAGTCCAGAACAACCTCATCCAAGAGTATGAATGGTGTTACCCTTGTTCTCGGCCCCATAATCATAATCTCTTCCCAAATGGAGTTTTGAGTCAAGCCCTCATGGTTCAAAGCATAAGCACTCTACCTAAATCATGTACTAGACCATCCACTTCCGAAAGTCAAGACCAAACTCCTAATGAAACCACATTACTAAATTGGGAGGCAGAGGAATTTTTTGGGTTGAATACTGATTCCTCCACCATAGCATCTAACACACATTCCAAGAAAAGTGAAATAGATTCAGAGTCTTCTAATAATAATCAGGAATCCACTTCTCAGGCCCCAACATAGATACAGGATGATAAAGGCATGAGAAAGAAATCATCAGAAATATCTGTTGATCAGACTACAAAGAAAGATGGGACTTCAAGTATCATGATACCCAATAATCATTATCTAAAGGAAGATCCTAATGCCCCAAAAGGAATTAGCAAAGTGGGAGCGATTCCATTCAGCATCGTGGAACATCTAAAGAAGACCAATTTGAGCTTCACAATGTGGGATGCACTCTCGATTCCTTCTCAAAGGAACTTTCTATAAGAGGCTTTGAACAAATTTGGCATTACTAATAGAATGTCAGGTCAAGAAGTAGTAGTGGTAACCAGCTTATGCCAACCTGAGACAAAAATACATGCTAAGACCAACAAGCCTCCACCATTCTATATCTCACTGATTATTGGTGACCATTTGGTGCACAATTGTATGATCGATTCTGGAGTTAGTAGTTCCGTGATGCCTAAGCAAGTCGTAGATGTAATAAAAATTCCATATACTCCAATTTTGAGAGGGGTTGTTAAGCTAGACAGTAGTGCAGCCCAAACTGTGGGGGTTATTAAGGGGCTTCAACTTACAATCCATGCATGTCCTAGTTTGACATTCACACAGAAAATATCTACCATTGATCTCCCTCCCCTCTTGACCATCTACTTTTCATGAGATTTCACTACAAAAATGGGAGGTTATTTTTTATAAGACTGGTCGCATATGATCCTAAAGACCCGATATGGAACTAAGGTAACTATAAGGGTAGAACCAATCTATCACAATCACGTGGAACCTTGCACATCCAAACCCATATATGGTTATTACGCCATTTGTGATCACGAGCCAACTAATCTCATCAAAGAGTTTCCAGATATGATTCTCGATGAAGTAAGTATAAACCATCAATACAACCCCTATGTTGATTTATTGGAAAATGAAGAATCCGGTATGTTGTTCTTGGAGGATACTAGATTAGGTAAATATTACATTCATGAAGAATATGTCATCATACCTTAGCTGGTTAAGGCATCAAGTGGGGTAAGTGCACCAAGTTGGGGGACAATGAAGTGGACATCAAATCCTGAATTTTACATTAAAAACAGCAAAACATCAAATTTAGTCTTCCGCGGACTTGAACCATGCCTAAAATTAAAAACTATGTCATAAAAATGGTACCATTGCATAGGGGAGACTATTAGCTTTGTATAAATACTGATTTTAAAGTGAATAGAAGAGGATAAATATCATTTTATAATTTTTTACTAATAGTAGGTCTTTAAGACACTTTTTCCTGTGAATGTTTATGTCTACGTTTAAGACTGCAAAATTTTTTTCACTTATCAGAATGTGATAGAACTTATACCATCCCAACCATGGTGAAATTATGTACATGTTAAAAAAAAAATTATTTGATTTCAATATTTTTTGATGAAGTTATGGCGGGCAAACCGGAAAGTGCTCTGTTTTCTTTATGTTTTCATACCACTTTCACGGAAAAAATCATAAAAAATAAAATATTACTCAAAAAAATAAAAAATAAAATCCATCCCAAGATAGATAGTGGCATATAACTTCTCACCAAAGGAAAAATATATATATCAATTTTTGGTCATCCAAATTGTCGGCAAACGGACTAAATCTTATCAGCGTTTTTAAAAAAAAAAACCAAGTCATTGAATTTTGAGTGTTTAATATAGCTAATCTTGTCCATTTTTTACAAAAATTAGTATTTTAGAAATTAGATTCTGGATGCTACGATTCATATTAATATAATTTTGTCTAATTTTGAGTGTATGTATTGCTAATAATCCCTACAAGTTGATATTATGTTGTTATTTGCAATATGATGTCCACGGATGACCCTATATTTGTCCATCAACTTCCTGCACTTACCCAGTGATAAAAATGGATTGTGGCAGATGTTATTTGATGGATCATGAAGTAAAAATAGATCTAGTGCAGGGGTTATGTTAGTATCTCCGGAAGGAAACAAATATTTCTCTTCCTTTCAGTTGTAGTTCAGTTACACTAATAATGCCTCTGAATATGAATCTCTTATACAAGGAATTCAGTTGACCCAACGAAGAGGAATCCACACCTTGACTATCTTTGGCGATAGCAAATTGGTTGTGCACCAAGTTACAGCCCGTAGTGCATCAAAAAATGATTTATTGTGGTCATACAAAAATTGGGTCTGGGATATGCTAGAAGATTTTGAAGCTTTCATAATCCATGCAATCCCCAAGAAAAAAAATCAAGATGCTGATAGGCTAGCTACCATTGGTTCTAAATACGATGTACCGATGGACATCATGAAAGAAGAGCAGCAAAACAATTAAAATGTTGGTTCATCCTGTGGTACCAGATAATGTGAGTAGCTGGTAGGTGTTTGATAATGATAAACAAATTGTTCTCTTATTATAGTAAGAATCAGAATTCACTACCAAACATCAGGATAAACTCCAAAACTCTTACGGTGATCAAATTATACAGCTAAAAGGAAGCAATCTATAAAAAGGCCTAGTTACATTGGAATACATTTTCAATTCAAATGATCAAGCCAAGTAGAGCACCAATATGGTGGTCAAAGAGGAAGATTTTGAAGAGGTTGAGGTGGCAAGCAAAATGATCCTGAAAATTGGTAAGGTATAAACTACTCAAAAGAAAGAGGCTTTCATTAGATTATGTTAGGAATACCATGATATTTTCTCATGGAGCTACAAGGACTTGTTTGGTTTTGATCCCGGATTAGCTCAACATACTATTGAACTAGATCCAAACTCCAAACCAGTTCGTCAAAAGTAGAGGCCAATTAATCCTAAAATCTAACCATTGATGTGGAAAGAGATAACCAAGATTATTGAGGCCTATATAATTTTTCCTATCAAGCATTCTTCGTGGGTAGCTAATTTGGTACCAGTAAGGAAAAAGAAGAGTGAAATCCAGTTGTGCATAGATTTCAAGGACCTAAACCATGCCTCTTTGAAGGACCACTACCCTCTACCCTCAATGGAACAAATCCTCAAAAAAGTAGCAAGGGATCAAATATTTTTCTTTCTTAATGGATATTCAGGATATAATCAGATTCTAGTTCAAGAATCAGATCAATTCAAGACAGGTTTCACCACTAAATGGGGCACATATGCTTACAAAAAGATGCCTTTTGGATTATCTAATGTACGGGAAACCTTTTAGAGAGACATGGTCATGTCGTTTAAAGGAATCATCAATGATATGATCTTGGTTTATCTTGATGAAATGATTGTCTACTCCAAACATTCTTAGGATCATATCACCCATCTCAGGAAAGTTTTTCAAAGGTGTAGGGAATTTGGTGTCTCACTGAATCTGAAAAAGTGCATTTTTGAGGTGCAGGAAGGAAAGTTGTTAGGACATATTGTTTCAAAAGTAGGGTTATCTATCGACCCAGCTAGGATTTAGTCAATTATGTCCTTATCCCTCCCAAGTCATAAAAAGGGTCTCCATATTTTTTTATGAACTATAAATTTTGTGCAAAGATTTATCTCTCAGTTTGTAACATTCGTAAAACCATTGATGACCATGCTTAAAAATAATATCCCATTTTCATAGACGAAAGAGGAAAGATAAATTTTTTGAAGCCATAAAGATAGCTATCTCCCAAGCTCCTACACTGGTGAATCCTCAGTTTGATAAGGATTTTATTCTCTACACTTTCATAGGTCAGGAAAGTATTTTAGGAATTCTCACTCAGTAAAATGATGACCTCATGGAGCAACTGATTGCCTTTTTCAGTCATTCTCTTAAGGAATATGAACTCAAATATTTCTTAATAAAAAAATAGGTCTTTTAAGTCATTCAAGCCCTAAATAAGTTTAGGCATCTGTTTTCTAACAACAAAATCCATTTAATGGTTTCTCATCCTGGCGTCAAAGAGTTTTTGTTGAATAAGGAGATGAATGAGAAACGTGTTGGGTGGATTACAAAAGTAATGGAGTATGACGTGCACAACAAGGTCACTAAGCTTGTCAAGGGCAAAGGGTTATGTCAACAGCTAGCCACAAACATGGAGACCAAAGATACGGAAGATGTCATGCTTCTACATGATGATGAAGGAAATGATCAGATTGATTGGTCAAATAAGATGCAGAATTTTCTTCTCTTAGGGATATATCCTCCAAACATGGATAAATTCCAGAGACAAACTTTCTGTCTATAGTCTATCTCATATGTCATGATAGATAAGGCTCTCTTCCGAAAGGACCTAAATGGTTTTCTTCTATACTGCGTTAGGCCAGAATAGGTGAACAAGGTATTAGAGGAATTCCACAATGGCATGTATGTAGGACATTACTCTGCACAAGCAACCACCACCAAGATCATGTGATCCGGTTATTACTGGCCAAACTTGTTCAAAGAATCTCCTATCTAGGTGAGGAAATTCAAAGAGTGTGCTCTTTTTCAAGAAAATAGAGGCTAGCAGCTCTCCCATTACACCCCATTCATGTGGATCAACCCTTGGTTAAGTGGGGATTAGATTTCATAGAGATGATTAATCCTCCATCTAGTGAGGGGCATAAATGGGTCCTTACTACTACATAGTATTTCACTCACTAGATAGAGGTAGTAGCCCTAAAAGAAATTAATTAAAAGGTTGTTCTATATTTTCTAGAAATTTTGATGATAAGGTTCAGTGTTCCTTTTACTGTTATCTCATACAATTCTATGTCTTTCCGCAAGATGAAGATAAGTGAATGGGTCATCAAGAACAGAGTTTACCTCAAGAATTCATCTAACTATTACCCATAGGGAAATGGGTTGGCCGAATCTAGCAACAAGAATCTTATAAGAATCATTAAGCACACGATGGAGGCCAATAGAAGATCTTGGCATACACAGCTCAAGACCGCCCTATGGGCTGATCGAATAATGCCTAAAAAGGCCATCAGGGTTTCTCCTTTTATGCTTGTATATGTAAGGGATACAAAAATTCCACTTTCCTTGGAAATTTCTTCACTGCACTTGGCTTATCCGCTTGAAGTTATGGAAGATGAGGCCTTAATAGTGAAGTTTTCTAAACTCATGGAGCTAGAGGATATTTAAAACACCATCATAAATATGTTGACAGAGCATTGGGCTCAAGTTAAGAAATCCTTCGATAGGAAAGCCTCTGATAGGTTGTCCAGGGAAGGGGATTTGGTTTTAAAATGGGATGAATATCGTGCCAAAAACCAGCAAGCACGCCAAGTTCGATGCTCTCTAGAGCGGGTCTTATGCTATTATAAGCTGTAAAGAGGTGAATTCATTTTACCTATCTAGACTTAACGGAGAATAATTTTCCATTCATGTGAATGGGATACACCTCAAATATTTCTTTTGAGGAGGTTCCACCCTATACTGTGTTTTGTCTTTTCCTCCAAGTGATCTGCACATTGTTTTTTTTTCTTTTCTTTTGCTTGCGTGTTTTCTATTTTATTTTTTTTAGACTCCTTTGCCTAATGTTTTTCTTAAGGCTACTAGTCTAAAAGCTTAGTAGGCAAGCATTCCCTAGAGATCACCAAAAATGTTGACTATTTAACCTACCCATAAGAAATATATGTGTCAGACCAATGTTTTTAAAGAAATGCTCGCACAGTGAATTTTTTGCTAATGCCGAGAATCTGAAAATTTTCAATTTTCAGACTTCAGAGTTTTTTCCTCTTTCAGAGTTTTTTAGCTTGCATTCGGAATTTCATTTGAAATTTTCTAAAGACTTAAACTCCAAAAGTCTAAATTTTTGGACTTTTGGACTTTCGGGTTTTGGGAATTTTTGGTTCTTTTTTTTTAAATCCATCTCGTACTTCCGAAGTCTGAATGTCTGAAAACCCAAATTTTGGGTTTTTAGGTTTTGGGTTTTCAGAGTTCTTTGAGTCCTTTTTAGGATTTTCACTTGAAGTTTTCTGAATTCTGAATGTCTGAAAGTCTGAATTTTTGGAATTTTAGATTTTCGGGTTTGGAAATTTTCCATCACTAATCCATTTTTTTTCCTCCCAATCCCTGAAGTTTGAAATCTCAAATTTTCAGAATTTTGGGCTTTTGGATGTCAGACCTTCGGAGATTCTACATGCAATTAATTTCCACCTACCTCCATATGGATCAGATTTTTACCATTAATATCAGGATTTCTATTTAAATTCATATTTTTACTTGTAATTTTTACCTGACACATTTTCTCTGACATTCCATTCTTGTACTTTGCGATGTCTTTTTCAAGGTATGATTTTTTTTATATTCTTTTGGTTTTAGGTCTTTTTCCTCTGTTTCCTTCTCATTTTCATTTTCTTTTTGGTTTCCCTCTGCGTTTTTTATGATGTAGCTTCTTTGTTTCACCATGTTTCACTTTTTAATTTTTCTCCAAGTATTCAAAGTTGTTCAAAGGATCCTTTTATGCTTCTTTTTGTTTCTCGTGCTCTAGCTTTGCTAATTTAACATTGTCTTGTAAATTCCTCAGACTTATTTAGAGAGACTCATTCGAAGAATTCCTTTGGAAGATCATTAAGAATGAAATTTATTCCAAAATTTTCCTTCAGAGATATTAGTTTCAAAACTTTATCAATTCAGAATTTGGGAGGTTTGTTGCTTTCAGGTTTTTGGAACCTCTGGCTTAAAGAAAATTTTTCAAAAAATTTCTTTTCGGACAAATTTGTTTAGGAGGTTTCCTTAGAAAATTTTGGTTTTGGAAATTTCATTTTGGGAAACTCCTTCGGAGAAAATTTTCAGGGATTTCGATTCAATGATTTCTTTCAGAACTTTTCTGGTTCAGAATTTCAGAGGTTTCTTTTAAAGTTTTTAGAATTTCTATAACTTCATCTTCTGAAACATAGGGTTTGATATCTACTTCCACTTCAAAGGGAAAAGAGAAGATGAAATATTGATTTCTTGGAGTTTCTCCCCAATCTTTGCTATCCTCCGACTTAGGAAATATTGGGGACACTGATCTAGGAAAAATTGATCTTCCCGATTTCTGGGAAAGATTAAAGGATCCAAACAAGAAACCATGGATGCAGGCCATCTATGACAGTGGGCTTTCCCTTACCACCGGTTTTCTCACATCTATGCATTGCCTAGAATTTTTCTTAACTGTAGCATCCCACTTCGACGAAGACTCCATGTTAGTTAGGGATAGTGATGACAAGGTGGTAATCCATTTGGACCCAGATTTCTTAGAGGATCTACTTAAAATTTGAGATGTTCAAGATTACGCCACAATTTCACTAGAAATAGCATTGGAACATTGGGATAAGAAAGAGGAAGTATGCTCAAAGGTTATGATGAAATCCTATCAGGTTAAGAATTCTGCCAAATTACCCAAAACTATGCATTGATCGGATTTTATTCAGGAAGTCAACGATATTATTGTGTTGTTAAGCATAGTTTCAGATCTTCCATCTACAAAGGAATTTCAGGAATGGATGTTTTTATACATAAAAAATATTAAGAAGAATGACGAGTTTATCTGATGGGGGAGCATATTAGTAGCACCATTCGCTATCAGTTGGGTAAAGTGTCAAAAGTAAATACCTTCTACATGACATCTTTCCTGGTATATGTGGCTAGTGCTATGGGAGATTTTACAGGTTTGAATACCAGGGGTGTTCGCAGCACCTCCCAAATATATGAGTTTTATCCCCAACTCACTCTGGATGAGGGAAGCAAGCATTTTTGAAGAGTCAATGATGCTTTATTTTTTGTCGTCTTCTATCATTTTGACAAATAACTATACAATTGGAGGGTTTCTAATGAGGCTTTCCAAGAAGTGTGAGAATGGGGAGCAATCTACTTTCATTTTCTTACATTAACCTACATCCAGATTCCAGGTTTCATATGTGCCCCAAGAAAATTACCGTGGTTTCCCACTAACAAATGGATTCTTTTGGAATTAGTTCAAAATTTCTTTGATTATCATTGAATCCAAAATAAGCGTCAAAAAGTGGGGATGCATTTCCCTATTTTGATTAACAGGTATTCTTGCCCAAATATTCATAAGAAACAAATGTTGATGCAAAAATGGCTGAGGCAACCCTACAAACATTTTATCCATGGACTAATTTTTCTTATTGGGTTAAGTTTGGGGAGATAGGTCAATCTAGTGCTCACGTACCCCAATTAGAAGATATCTAGATTCATTTTTGGGACGAATACATCATGTGACAAAGGGATTATGAAAGATTAACCCTTGATGAATTTCAGCAATTTGGTTTAGCTAATGTGAAAAAGGACATACAAGATAATAATGAGGTCCTGGATTCATCATAGAAGAGTAATAATGTTGTCAATCAATCATTATCATGGATTGATTGGTATGTGGAAGAATGCAGCAATACCAAGGAGAGGGCGGGACCCATTTTAAAGAGGAATTTCAGTTCATTTACCACCTTGGGAATCTCACTCAAAGGGGGAAATCAACCTATAAATATAGGGGCTATACTAGTAATGAACCAACCAACACCCACCAAGGGTAAGAGATCGACTCAAAGGGTTCCTACAATTCCAAAGAAGATTTCATTTGTTGTTGGTGGCTCATCTCTTTCCAAGTTTGTTGCTCCCAAGATTACATCACCTCTAGTACCTATGACAGAAGTGGTTGAAGTCAGTGACTCTCCTAATGTTAGCCATGATCCATCACATCTTCTCCTTCCTCCATTATCACTTCCAATATTAGTTCTTTCCACTTCCACCATCATTTCTTCTTTCCCATCCTATTGTGTGGCCCAGGTATTCTCATCATTTCTAGTTCTATCAGCGGGGAAAATATCGGGTCACCCATTTCCTCTTCACTTCCTTTAACACTTCCATTTTCCTCACGTAAAATCCTCAACATTGCTTTGTCAATTCCTATGGATTTCCTTACATCCACGCAGTCCATCATTTCTACCTATACTCAAATATAAGCTGGTATTTCTAGTGATCTTGCTTTAACTTATGTTTCAAGTATTAGATCTACCATTACATCTTCATCAGTTGTAGCCATACCAAAATGGTTGTTTAGACAAACTCCTAAGCAAAAGAAAAAGGTTCCTTAGGGATATATTATACATCTCAACATATTATATTCTAGGCCCAATAGACAAGACAAGAGACTGAGAACAGTATCAAGTCTGACATTTAATTCATCTAGAGAGCGTGTGATAGAGTTGGCCACCCCCCTTGAGGGAAAAACTAAACAAACAATCATAGCAGTAGATTACCATATATAAAAATTATCATTGAGGAAGGGTAACCATGAAGGAGCCAAGAAATATGTACACACTACTCTTGGGGCCCTTTTAGATAAATATGACAAAGACAAGGCCACCAAGGATGAGGTCAAGGCCGAGGTCAAGCAACTCATTGCACTGCTGCGTAAAGTAACCCAACCCATTCCATTCAATTACATCTCAACTAATACGAATATGATAGTTTCATCTACAATCAATGATATTTCTTATCCTGAGCTCAAGAAGCTAGGCCAAAAAGGGAGATCAATGACTGGATGGATGGAAAAAATTCTACAGGAAGCTAATCCTTTGATCAAGGAAGTTAGTTGAGATATATAATGATTTGCATGTTGCATAAACCACCATTTATAAGATGTAAAAATCATTCTCTAAGGATAATAATAATTTAAATTTAACTTTGGCAACATGGAGTGACATTAGAGAAGAGGATTCTGACTTGCTTCTTCAGGAAGAGGTGATTGATGATGCCTCTAAATTTTTTGAATATCAAAAGGCCTTGGAATTCTGGTGTCAAGTATTACATGATCTGATTAAGAAATTGGAGGAGAAATTATTGGAGATTACAGATGCCGTGAATGACATCTTAGTGGATTTTTACAATGCTAATTGTAAATTATTCAATGAAAATATCGATGCTCTTCCTAAGGATCAGATTAAGGAAAATTTCAAATACTTGGTGAAGCGTAACGATGAGGTCATCAAGAATGTCAATAGTGACTCCATTGACCAACTTTTCTTATGTCAAAATTTCATAGTGAGACTAAAGAAAGTTACAAATAAAATTTCAAGGTTGTTAGACAAGATCATGAAAGAGATCGAGACATCAGCCATAGTGAATCACTATGCAAGTGGGCCTGGTGATGAAGAAACTCAAGGGGTTATCAAGTTATTATTTGAGTAAAGACACCGAATGGCTTTATGGGAGGAAGGAGAAGAAAATTATAGGTAAAGGAGATGTAGATGAATCAAGCCAAAGTTGAGTGGCCATGAAAGGATAGGTTCAAGCTCTAGGATTGGTCAAACTTACAGGGTTGACTGAGTTAAGCCCTTTCAAAAAAATTAATATTTTTATGGGATCCTATTTCCTTAATATTAATGACATTTATATTCTTAGTTAAATGTTAGTTAAGGGCCTAGCTTTAATGGTTCAGCCCAGGAGCTTATAAATAGTGGAATGCTTCCATTGTTTAAGAGAGATATTATTTTTGGGATATTTTTTTAGAAGAGTGCTCTTCAAGCTTGGAAGAGTGATTATGAGATTCTTAGAAACCTTTTGATTATATTCAGAGTTGCACCATGCTATTTAAAAAATCTAATTTATTGTTTTGAATGTTAATTAGCATTTACTTTTTGGATTTATAATTCCTTAGTGATAGTGACTAACTTACCATTATTTCAAATGGTCTATTTCATGTTGTGAAGGAATAGTACTACTATATTTTACGCCAGTTTTGAAGACTTTGTTTTCCTTCTGCATTAGTTTTTATATTGTTTTTATACCTACTCAAAGAAATAAATGTTGGAATCCACATGTATGGTTTAATTTTGATAAATTAATTGTGTTGCATTTGATTTGATCTACCCTTACATACACTCAAGTTTAACAGGGGAACGTCTGCCTTGGTTTGTGGTATTTTATACCCTTTCTAATAACAATTGGTGAAGGTGGTTGGTGATGCAAGAATACCTCCCACATTAACCCTTCTAGATTTTAAACATCCCTTAATTTGGTGCATCACCACTTCTAGTATAGGTTTTGTTTCCTTACAAATCTCTTTCCCTAATCCCATGAAATGTTAGCATAGGACTAGTGAGCCATTTTTCCTAGACTAGAAGTAGAGTTGTGTTTAGTTTAGGAAGAGGAATCCGGCCTTCTTCTGAGGTTCACCTCAATTTCAAGTCCCACAGCTTGAGAGGCTATCCCATGTGTCCCAATCACACCGAATGTCATGATTCATTCCTAGGCGATTTGGGGATTGTAGTGACTTGGTGAAAACATTCCCATTCTCAGAAAAACATACATTTTTTTATTTTTATTGAATTGGTAGTTCATAAAATATGTATCACATAAGAATGGAATAAATAAAGCTATTAAAATGATTAATTTTAGTAATGTTTGTAGTTGAATGTTTACAATGGGAATATGCCCATTCTCAAACAAACAAAATTTTTTGTCTTTGTATTTAATTGGCAGTACATAAAATATGTATCATAGAAGAATGGAATAAAATTCACTTTGTTTTATAATGGGAAGTAGTGAATAATCTCTAAGTTTGGAAATACTCAGAGAGAACTAAACTTTTTTCAGAATGGGAAGTAGAGAAAGAATATATTATTCACATTATGTAGTTTGTATTTTTCATTTTAATACCTATGTACATTGACAAACCTTGCGCAAAGTCCATAACATGAATTATATATTATTTTTTGATCTCTCTCTATGATAATCTAAATCATGGGTAGAGTTAGAAACAATCATTTCGGTGAATTTTTTCTAAGAAATTCCTTAGAGGTAGAAACAATCATTTCTTTGAACTTTTTATATTAGAGTTAGAAATATTCTAAGTTTTTTAACCACTTCCTTTATAGAGGTTTTATAATGATCAAGTTCAATATTGCATGTATTTAATGGGCATATTTGCATTCTATTAGAGTTAGAAATATTCTGAATTATTTAACCACTTGATTTGTAGATCTTTTATAATGATTAAATTCAATATTGCATGTATTTATTAGGCATATGTCCATTGTCATATATCAATCGTATGTTCTTCCTCAATGATTCATAGAGAAGAACAATCATCCAAAAATTTAATATAATGATTGAACTTAATAATTTGAATACCTCTATAAATTATGTTAGAAATCATGGCGTATGGCCCTTATACATTATAAAAAGGAGAACTAATGAGGAGTTAAAAGTATAATTTTTTTACAATGGGAAATTTTTTGGCCTAAACATCATGAGGAATGGCCCCTCTACCTTATAAAAGAGGAAAAATACATAAGGCTTGATCCCTCTCATCGATGGTATGTAGTGTAACACTCGACAAAGTTAAAAGTATAACTTTTTTTACAATGGGAAATTATCCTCCCTTAATGGGAAAGGAAACCAGATGATAATCTGAATCATGGGTTGAGTTAGAAACAATCATTCTTATGAACATTTTATATTAGAGTTAGAAATATTATGAATTTTTTAACCAGTTCCTTTATAGAGGTTTTATAATGATTAAGTTCAATATTGCATGTATTGAATGGGCATATTTACATTCTCATATATCAATCATATATTCTTCCTCAATGATTCCTATAGAAGAACATGCATACACACATTCAATACAATGATTAAACTTAATCTTTTTTAATATGTCTATAAAGTATATTAGAAATCATAGGGAATGACCCCTCTACCTTATAAAAGAGGAAAAATACATAAGGCTTGATCCCTCTCATCAATGGTATGTAGTGCAACACTCAGGATTTATCAGGGATAGTCCAACCAATATAAGAAAATTATGAATAATTATCATAAGGCAAAAATTGCAAGTTTTGAAGATTGGAGACCTAGAGAAAAGTATTTACTGGCCATGTAAAAGGTATTCTTTGAATTCTTCGATCATTCTAACCATAGTGATAGATTTCAAGTGATTTAGGCTCTGCATCAAACAAAAAATTTATATAACATCTCTTTCATAAAAAAAAAAAACAAATTTATGCAACATTATATTATTCTTCTATGATTCCTAATTGATAACAGGTATCCTCCAAGTGAATACAAGATTGAATAAGTATTATAGTCAAAACTTATATTCCTGATGAATACAAGATAGATCAGGTATTACAATAATTAAGTGAGAATGGACAAAAATTCATTGTTTACAATTGTTAATTTATATTCTAAGTATTTATGTTCATTAGTAGTAACTATTAAGCCCTTGCAAATTATAAGTATTGGAGAACAAAGTGCAAGCCATGAGATTAATCCATTACAGGAAGATATTATTCCTTATAATAACATGATTATGAGTGGAGAACAAATCCCAATCCATCAGGTTAATCCATTACAGGAAGATATTATTCCTAATAATAGCACAACATCGACCAACCAAGAAAAATATATCCAAGAAAAATATAGTATTCCTAACAATAGCACGATGTCTATCAGTCACGAAAAATTTACCCAAAAAAAGACACAAAACACACAGCTTATGATGGTGATTGATACTGAGGCTACATTAAACCCTTCACCATCAATTACGAAAAGGTTTTCATGAACAAGTATCAACTATTATTTAAAATTTAATAATATTTTTTAATTGTCTATTTTAGTTTGAGTCAATTTGATAAATATATCCTAATTGCAATTTTTATGTGCAAATGCAGCTAGAGGGAATTCCACAAATAGATCTAAAGAAATAGGTAAAAATATTAATAATTTTCATTTTTCAATATTAGTTGGAATCAATTTGATAAATATATCCTAATTTAAATTTTTATGTGAAGATACAGCTAGAGAAAATCTAAAAATCTACAAAAAAACAAATAGATGTAAAGAGATACGTAAAAATATTTTTTTAAATATTATTACCGTATTTGAAATATATACAAGTTAATTATGAATTTTAATATTATGAATTAGAAGAATTGTTTGTTAAAAAGAGTACTTCTAAAAAGGAAAATAAATTTCAATTGAACAATGAGCACATCCTACCACAAAAGTCTATTACCCAATTTCTAACTTTTGTGTTTAAAAAATTTCATCGAATAGCAGTCTGGTCATCTACGATGGATACAAATGCTAGTGTAGAAAAACTAGTAACAAAAATGTTACTCTTAGCTAAAGTGGAATTGCAACCTTTTTTTTTGGTATGGAGCATTGCGAAAAAGAGGAAGATGAATATATTAAAAAATTGGAAACAATTCGGAAGACACCATAAGTTCCGTACAACTATGAAACTACGGTTGTAGTTAATGTAGACAACAAAGGGGTTCCTGAAGAAACTTTTTGGTGTCTCTAATGGTTTTCTGAGAAAGTCTTTAAAAAGAATAGGTGGTTATGTCTGAATTTTTTTCTCAACTATCTATGGTATGGGTTGTAGATGATATAAGAGTCGTCTTAAAGGGATGTGCTCTATTTCAAAAAATGGTGGAGTAAATGAATATATAAAATTGTGTTTATTAAATTTTTGTTGTTCTTTTTCCCATTTTCCATTTAAAGTGATTATTATATAATATTTAATAATATGTTATTGATGGTTATTAGTATATAATGCTCATAATGTTTTTATTATTAAAAAAATTAGTTTTTGTTCACATTTCATCCAAATGATGTGATTAGTAGATAATGATAAATTGGGATGTTATTAATAGTTTACCGTTTAATGCTCAAAACTACCTTTGATAGGATTATACAAAAAAAATTAATTATCAATAAAATTAGTTAATATAATCTATGATTTAATTTATTGAAAAAGAGTTTTTTTATTAGTTGGTTTTTTCAGGTCTTGTTTTTCATGGAAAGAAGTTACTGGTTTTTGGGGAAGTGGAATTTCTCTTTGGAGTTCTAGGTCTTTCTGAATTTAGATCTTTGACCATACAACCATAATTTACATATGTATGATACCGATATTTTAGTCATACTTTTAGCCCTAAATTGTTAAGGATAACACGACAACATTTTGAAATTGGATTTTGGTTTACATACCTACATTCAAGAGAACAACATGCCTTCATTCAAAAATTTGATTGGCTAAGAAATATTGAATTATTTTTTTGCTAGCGAATTTCGGAGTGTGAAATTAGAAACCAATTTTTAACATCGAAGAAGGGGAATATTGTGCTAGTTTACAAAAAATATATACAAAAGGTTCTCAACAAGTACCTTAAAATATATGGAGTCGAAATAATATTGTTCATTACTGAAACAAAATGTTTTATTCATGACAGAACTGATGTGTTTTTATTTGGATTGCCTTCTAGCTGGAAATTTTATGGCACGATGCATTCTGGAAGAAAAAATTCACACACTTATGTACATGGTTAAATCATGTGGGTCCACACCCAAATTTATGTTGGTCTTTGGAAATATTAAAAAAACAATTATTAGGCTTGATTGAATGTATTTGATACTATTAAGTTGATTAATATATATATAGATAAATTTAGTTTTTTTGTAGTCTTTCTCATAAAAATTTGATCATATTGGTTTTTTTAGTCTATTTCATAAACATGGATTTATTGCCGTTATTTTATAAGAAAATAATTGTGACTTGTATTTTAATCATAACAACACCTTGATTGAGTTTACTTGTTACTATTGTGTTGATTAATAAATATAAAATAATTTGTTTGTTTTTTAGTCTGTCTCATAAAAATATATAAATATTGGTTTATTTTTGTAGACTATCTCTTAAGAATTCATTTATTACTATCATTTTATGTTGTATGTATTTCATAACAACACATTTCCAACCTTAATTCTATGCAAATAAATCCACATTATGGTGAAACATTTGTCATTTTTTTTTATTGATATCATAAATTAGAAGCAATAATATATAAAAATCTATATGATCAAAATATGTAAAATATACAACATGCAGATGCACATGGCCCCATAGTTAAAATAAATCACATCCAAATTTTTCTTTATTTCTATATTAATCTTATGAGAATGGGAATATGCCCATTCTCATCACAATGATAAAAGTATTTGTTAGTATGAGAAATGGCACATGTCGATTCTAATCAAAGTAATAAAAATCTTTATTTTTATTAGAATGGGCATATACATATTCTAACCATTCGACCTTATTGAAGTGATAATGAACTTAATCATTTTTATATCACTATAAAGGATGTGAGAATGGGAAAGTTTCCATTCTATAACAAATTAAATATTACCTCTATTTTTCTTCTATGATTCTTATATGAGAATTGGCATATACCCAAATAGAAGATAAAAATGTTTGTTTGTATGAGAATGGACAGTATAAGCATTTTCTATGTTTTATAAAGATCTAAATGTATTAATTATTCCAATAAGTATTTCCTATTCATACTAATAAATTGTAAAGCCCTAAAATGGAAATCCCTCCCTCATACATGATATATAATTCCAAAAATCCCCTTTGTTGATTTCAATAATAACCAAATCAAATTCCAAAAATCCCCTTTTTGGATTCCAATAATAACCAAATCAAATTCTAATATTTGGTATAAGAAAACCAATATAGCTGATTTCAGTATTTAATCTAGATTTTAAAATGTCCAACTTTAACGAAATTATGGATTATTACTCAAATAGACTTTGTATTTCCTCAAATAATTATATTGAAGGGTATGGTAAAATGGATACAAACATTTTATAATCTCAAAGGAGTGGCATAAGAAACAAATGTTTAAATAAGAAAAGAAGATAATTCAAGATAATATGTTTCACATATGTTGGTTATATGACCAAGCCTTTTCTTGTAGGCAACCTTCAAATGTTTATGCAATATTTATAAAGGAACATTTCTACAAGTGACATGTTTATAGATTATGTTTCATAGAATATATAGAGTTTAATGATGAAAAATAATTTTTTAGGGCATATACAACAACAGATATAGTTGTCAAGAATATATTGTGTGAGTTTTATGTACATAAATTTCTTCTCCCACAGAAAATAGAAATTCCAATTAATTTTTTTGTAGGAGAAGTGAATTTGATGTATTTTGTTTCCACCTTAAGATATCAATATATATGGGGGAGAAAAGAGGGGAATATTTCAGAGAAGAAAAAAATGTAAACCTGTTAATGAGGTATGATCTGCTAGCTCCACTTAGATTCTTTTGGTAGTTTCAGTTCCATGTTTATTGTCTATAGCTTGTGGTCACGTACAAGAATAATATTGTAGTTTTTATATTGGACTACTGGAAGTATCTAATCTCAACTTCTAATGTCAATTTTCTGGCTTGTCAGCTAAGGTATGGGATACTTCAAAAGGTTTAGAAGAAAAAGGAAGTTATTTCCCCAACCAACCTTCATTGGTGATTAAGAAAGTCCTATGACCTCTACAAAATTATGTTGCAAATGAAAGAGAAGTGGATAGATATGAGGTATGGATATCCATTAATATTAGAACCTTTATCGTGATGGAACACTGCCCAGAATAATCTTGAAGCAAGTTACAAAACATGGAGGGATGAAGTGGTAAAATTATTTGGGTTTTCTAATATAGAAAAAACCAAACATGGCTTAATTTTACCAATGAGTACAATTGTACATGTATTGTTGAGAAATTTAATAGATAAGAGGAGGACCTTCCAAATTCTAAGTCTACGGGAGTGATGAGCCCTTTTAATTACAATGTAAACCACCATTTTGTTATGTCATCATTTTGTACTAAGGAACATATTGTAATTTTCTAATTACTAGATTTATATATTTGAAAGGAAGTTTTTTGCATAATATTCTTATTTTTCATCTTGTGTATGTTTCTTCAAATGATTTTGAATGAGTCTTTATGTGGAAAAATAATATGTGTTTAAGAACATATCTTAATTCATAAAAAGAATCATCCATGGATTAGTCTAGGAATGACTCATGGACTAGTGAAAGACTCACTTTGGAGCACATGAATTTCCTATAGACTAGCACAAGACTCACTTTGGAGTTTTGAACTCATTTTTGCATTAGCACAGGACTCTCCTGAGCACTGATGCAAGACTCGTTTAGAATGTAGTACTCACACAATGAATGTAAATGACTCAGATGGAAACATGACGAGTATATTTATTCAACACATGATTTGACATGGCGAGAATGACATGAAACCCAGGGTACCATCTAATACATCATGTGGTTTAATTTGATCATGAAATACAGACATAACACCCATCCGATTGAAGACATGGAGTAGATTAACAAAACAACTTACAGTCACCATGATTGAAGGAATTTAATGCACAATCTTTGAAATATTATAAAACACATTAATCATCTCAAATAAGATTTAATTAAGGACTCTATCTATATTTTAGAAGAAAAAATTTATCTAACAGTGACATACTTGTCCTTCTATAATTCTAACTCCTAAAATAATCATTTTTTGTCATAGTTATATTTTAATTAAGTAGCAGTTAATCATTATATATAATCAACTTTCACCCATCCCATATTAGGTTGAACTGGGTCATTGAGGAAACAATGGGACTATATCCAAGTTGTGGGACCTTCAGTGCTTGAGACAGACCTTCGGAGAAGTTCAGTTTCTCCACCTACTTTTACTACTACTATTATTGATAATCCTAATGCTAAAATGGATATCCTAAGATAAACAAGCTAAGGGACTAGGGATAGAAGGATATGAGGAAATAAAAAACTAATCTCTGAGAGGAGATAGCACAAGGAAAAAAGGGGGTGAACACGATCTATTTTGAGATAAAATGAAGGAAGATGTGTAGATGAAGGCTAGACACACATATCATAGAACATAAATGTAGTCATACAATAGATTTCATAAGGAAAAATCAGAAAAGGAGATGCAAAGGAGGTGAAAAATCACAACAAGCACACAACATAAAGGAAAGACAAGAAGGAAGAATGAAAGAGGTTAAGGTAGAAGATAGCCACAAAATAATGATTATATTACTTCAAAAAAATAACAATATATTACAATGGCGTATGAGGTTGATATCCTCATGAAAATACCATATCGAAATGCATGCAACTAAAAATGAAAAGAAATATAACCCTTAACAGCACTAGAGGATCCAATGTGTCCAACCCTTTATAATGAGAAATTTTGTTTCATTTAGAGAAGAATGAAGGAGAGAAGAGGAGGATAAAGGAGGGAAAATAGGATTTGAATCTTCAACCACCAATAACATGTAATGAATGCCTACAAATCCATGAAATGCACTTCCCCATGAATATTTGGCATGTAGGAGAAGGAAGGAGGAAAGATTTGGATCAAATCATGTGGTTGGAGTGATCAAATGCTACATTAATGGTGTAAGGGAAATTTACTTGTTTTCCACCTACCAAATCCTACCAATATCTGATTTTGAAAATTCTAACATGTATCCCACGTCAGCAGGTTTCCAACCAGCCTAGATGTGTGTGTGTCAAATCCATGTAGAAAAATTTATGGTGATCTGAAGGATACGGTGAAACCTAAACATGCATTGACACATGGAACGTGCTGATTGGTTGGAATATTGACCAACTGTTCATTTATTTTATTATTTTTGTCATGTGTCACACATTGGATGGTTGGAAGGACTTGATGCCCTATTCACGTGCTTTGACAGGTTGCATGTGATACACTCATTCCAATAGGATATCACATGATATAGTAACTGGTGAAAAAGAAGGCATGAAGGGAAGAAGTAAGGAAGTAGAAGGCAAAGAGAATGCATGTGGAAGTAATGCAGTCAAGAGGAATGGGAACATACTTATAGGAGTTAAGTATGTAGGCAGCGTGTGAGCATCTAGAAGGTGCTTTGTGGTAGTGAGAAAGTGGCATGCAAGAATACCAAGGAATTAAATAATTTTGGGAAGTAAGTCCAATGGTCATGTGTGGGGTGTATAAACTGCTAGAAAGAAAGAAAATGCACAAGGAGTGCATGCAAGTGAAATGGAATATATGGAGGGATGAGGGAGGAAAATGGAAGGAATTCATTAAGAGAAAACTGCATCAGGGTGCATGAGGAAAATGCAACCTAGAGAGTTGTGCCAAGGGGATAACCAAAGTGTTTGTAATCTACAATATTTGAAACTCAGAGCTAGAATGGAGATGTAAGTTTTCAAAATAACTAGGTGAGTTATTTTAGACAACAATTTGACAAATTTTGGGGCCATTAACCTGCTAGATAAAGGAGATCAGTATCCTGGAGCATCCATTGGGCATGGAGTCAGCCACAAAATATGAAATTATTATCTATAACTTGAATAACTACCCCTTTAAATAATTTGAATTTATTTTCTAAACTCTATCCTAATTCTTTCAAAAATGTTAAAAACCGTTGGAAGAAAACTCACAACCTAGAAGAAAAATACAAGTGTTTGCAAGGAGAATGAAAGAGAAATAACTATGTACAAACAAACCAATGTTCACACAACACAATTAGATGAATTGAAACTACACTAATATATACAATGATGCCAAAGAATTAATGGAATGGTTTGAGATAAATGCCATTGAATGGGATTGAAATCTTTCCTTCATCAAGATGAGATAACTCAAAAGAGTTAGACTATTTACACGAACTGATGATGTATGGACCACTCAAAAGTGCATCAAACTTTGAATGGTGCCATAGTTTTGCTCTATTGGAATCCCATTTTAAGACTAAGTCACCAACCTTGAAATATTGAGGAATAGCCTTATCTCAAACCATTTCTTTATTGATTGCTAATGTTGTTCTAACTTGATTATGATAGAGTCTCTTAATTCTTGAAGTTCAACTAGCTCTTCCATTCTAATTTCTTTATGATCCATACCTTCAAAATATAGTTTTTGAGCAAGCTCTAATAAAGGTGACTCAAGAGATAAAGGAAATTGAGCTTCCTTTCCATAAACAAGTTTGTATGGTGAAGTACATATCACCTTCTTCATCATGATTATGTATGCACACAACGTGTGGGAGACATCTTTATGCCACTAACTCTGGTTGATATTCATTATCCACTTCATGATTATGATCAGGTTCTTTTTTTTTGACTCTTCTAAACCATTACCCCGAGGGTAGTATTTGGAAGAGGTATTTAAGTAGATTCCAAAGCATAGCGCCCAAATCAAAAAAAATTGTACCAAGGAAGGCTTTATCATTATCATAGATAATGGTTTAAGGAATACAAAACCCTATTATAATGCCCTCAATAAATTCAAGGATGACTGACTTGGTTGATTCCTTGAGTTTGAAAACTTTTTTCCATCTAGTGAAGTAATCCATAATTGTTAGCAACCATCTGTTCCCAGTGCTCGAAGGAGGATTGATCATGCCTATAAATTTAAGATCCCATTACACAAAAGTTTTATCCGATTGGATTGGTTGGAGGGGAAGTATTGCTAATTTATTCATTCCTATAAAGAAAGAACATTTTTTGACGCACTTGTGTGCTTCTGCGAAGAGGGCAAGCCAAAATTATCCTTCCATGATGATATTCATTGTTGTCACCTTAGTAGAGAAGTGTCCACCAAATAATCCATTGTGAAATTTTTCTAGATCTTTTTCAATTTGCATTCCATCAATACACCTTAGAAGCACACCATCAATATTTCTTTTGAAGAGGGCATCATCAATTAGTGCATTTGGAATAGATTGCAGCCTCATATGTCTCATATTTTCTTTGTTTAAACTAGGAGGATATGTGCCATAGGAAATGAATGTTTCCATTTCTTCCATCTAGTTATGCATGTTAAGGTCTTTAGCCTTCTTATTTTTTGAGCATGAGATCTCTTCATCCCAAAATAATGAAATCTAAAGTTTAGACAACATATCATCAACAAGCTACTTACATAGGGCACTACCTCTAACAAACTTTGTGGCTTTTATAGTCACATCATACTCTATAATGTTTCCACCCACCTTGCTATATTCTCACTTATTTTTCCCCATGATGAAGTATCCTACACTTGAGTGCAAAACTAACACCTTAACATGATTTTTGGTGAGCATACTTTTGAAATTTTTAAGTGCGCACATGATGGTACAAACTTGTTTCTCTATGTGATTGTATTTCAATTTGTAATCCTTTAGTATTTGACTAAAAAAATCCATTGGCTGCTCTAGTCCTTTCACGTTTTCTTGTTACAAGAGAGCAACAACACTCAAATCAAATCCATAAGCATATAGGATGAAATCCTTAGAGTAATATGGATTGATGAGTGTTGGTGCACAAGTAATTTCTTTCTTGATCTTGTTGAAGATCTCTTTTCCTTTAATTTTCCATATGAAGGTTGTGTCCTTTTTGAGCATGAGGGTGATGGGACTTACCAGTCTTATGAAATTAGGGATAAATCTCCTAACAAAATTGATTTTTCCTAGGAAGGACTGCAAGGATTTCTTTTGCCTTGGTAGGAAGAGAATGAGGATGGCCGAAACACATTCAGGATCAATATAAATATCATCCTTAGATACCACATATCCTAAAATATTACCCCTCTCCAAAACAAATTTTCACTTCTTCAGGTTAAAATACAACCAAAATTCTCTCCATCTCTCAAATACTTTCTCTAGGTGCACCATGTGATCCATAATCTACTTTGAGAAGACAATTATATCATCCAAGTATATTAGGATGAACTCATTGATGTATCCTTTGAAGGCATTGTCCATGGTGTGCTAAAAGGTTGCACGTGCATTTGAAATTCTAAATGGAATATTCAGATATGCATATGTCCCCCATTTAGTTCTAAACATTGTTTTGAATTGATCCTCTTCCTTGACCATGATTTGATTAAATCTAGAATACCCATCCAACATGGAAAATATTTATGCACCAGCTACAATTTGAAAAATCTGCTCCATAGAAGGTAAAGTATAATTATCCTTCAAGGATGCCTTATTCAAATATTTAAAATTGATGCAGAGCCTAATTTGTCTATTCTTCTTCTGCACATGAACAAGGTTCATTACCTAAGTATTTGATGTGTAATATTATCTTCACCTCGATAAGTTTAGACAAATCTTTCCTTGTGAGGGGCTCTATCGTTTGATTAACTGACCTTTATTTTTGTATGATGGGCTTGATGCTAGAATTAAGGTAAATGGAGTGTTGCATAAAACTTGGATCAAATTATTTTAGGTCTTCATATTCCTATGAGAAAATATATTTGTATTTCTGACAAAGAGAAACGAAGGCCTTATTTTCATCATGTGTGCAAGCTTTACTCAACAAAAACTTCTTGTCACATGCAACAATGACTAGGGAGAAGTATTCTTGTGCTGGGAATATATACTTTTATTCATCGTTGAACTCATCATCAGGGATAAAAAATGTTATCTAAGATGAACAACCCTTTAGGAAATGTATTTTTCTTGAGTTGAATCACGTGGTCACCATAATTGTCATACAAGTTATCTTGTATGCTTAAAGAGAACTAAAATTCATTCTAAATGAACTGGAAAATTTACACATCATTGTCAAACACCTACCAAATATTATTATTTTCTAGGATATATGGCTTGATAACCATTTTAATTCGTTACACATTCCCTTTGACAAAATCCTCAACAGGTGAATTGTGAGTCAAGCACGACCATTTGATTTTCTTCCTTGTTCATATTTCTTGGACCCACCTACAGATTTAGAGCATCAAAGCGCTCAAGGAGGTCCTAAACTATATGTTTATAGGATTTAAAAATATTATTATTTGTTTTGCACTTATTTTTCACCTGGTGGATGACCAATTCTATGTCCTCAAAGATATGTAGCGCCTTAATATGTCTCTTTTCAGAAAAGATAAGTCCATGCACTAATGCTTCATACTCTACCACATTGTTGGAGCATGCAAATTTCAACATGTGTGTAAAGAATAATTTATCATCCTTGTGATAAATGGGAACAACCCATTGCCTGCATCATTTTTTCTTCTGAATCCATCAAAGTACAACTTTTATAGACCAGAATTTTCTTCATTTTTCTTAAGTACACACGGAAGAACGACTTATTCTTCATGGATGCAGTAAGTTCCAAGTCCAGTTTCTAGGGATTAAAGATACTCAGCATATGGGTCAAACTTATGATTCCTCTCTTCCAACTCATCTAGCAATAAATTAGGTACATGAGGGGGAATAGGCTACTCTTCAGAAACTGAAACTCATTCTTGGCCTTCTTGGATTAGGAAATTAGCTTATAGAGGGGGTGGTTCATATGACTTAACATGGTAGGAAAATATTATTTCAGCTTGTATGGTAAACTAGGTACCATACCTTGTTCTTACTAAGATATGGGACCAATCAGAATACAAGTAGCCACCCACTTTAGCAGTGAAATCTCTTGATAGACACAAGAAAAACAAAGGTGGTAGGTAAATGATTTAAACATTTTGAGTTATCGTGAGGCTTGGACATGCATGGAGGGTTAACTCATGATCCTTAGTGATCCCTAGGGTGGTGATAGTTGAGCCATTAAGTTACAAGACTCCTTTAAACATGGGGTTGTACTTAAGACCTAGGACATCAGTAGTTTTCTTAGGCATGATAGAATTACTAATGCCTAAGTCAATCATACAATTATGCATAAGGTGTTTATCTATGATCAAAGACATATAGAAGGTTTAGATTTTGAAAACCTTAATTACTTGTATCTCCTCTACTTGAAATATATTGATAGCAGCATGGGGTTATTGTATAACAGAATCAGTGCACAGGAGTTGTGCCAGAGCTTCATGTAACAGGTCATGCTGAGATGGAATGGCTAGGGCATCCAAAATTGTGACATTTATATTTTTATTCTTCATCTGGTCAATAATGTTGAATGGGAGGCCAACTGAATTATGCATTTAAGGAACAATAACATATTTTATTAATTATTCAGGCACATAGGCAAGGGCCTTAGCATACGTAGAGGCTTGCCCTACCAAATGAGGGGCGCACACTTTTTTTTTAGAACATTGCACCAAATCTCATGCACAATTTATTATGTGCCATGAATGTTGGGTGACTTAGTTACATCTCTTTGCTTTTAAGCAATGGCTTGTGTTGCAAGAACTGAAGGTTACATGCCAGACTCGAGCATTCTTTTCTTTTACCTTGCATTTTTTTTATCATGGGTAAATAGTTTTGAAGGGACTATACCCTGTGTACAAAAAGGCTCAAAATCCAGATATCAAAAGAAGAAAAAGAAATCCTAGATATGCCAAACATCAAAACCTAGGAGGCTCAACAGCCAGATAAAACAATATAGGAAACAAAACAGGATCAAGACAGATAATGATATGAATAAGAACAAAAGAGACAAAACATGAACAAGAGGGAACCACCACTGGTCATCCCAGCCAAAAAACAAAACCAAAATTGCCAAACAACAACAACTTCACCACCAGTAAACAACAATAGAGCTCCACATCACTTGGAAGCTCGGTCAATCTTGGCATTAATCGTTTGGAGTGAGATGAAAAATGCAATGGTTGTGGCTTGGGATGGATCTTTCAAATCCACCTGGGCAATTACAAGATCTCTGTTCTCCTTAGAACCCCAAATATCCTCGGTAATGCCGCTGAGACTGCAAATACTAAGCACATTTTTCTCTATAAAATTATAGATACTTTTAAGAGCTGAGAGGATACAGTCATTACACCCTTTTGCATTGCCAAGCCTGGCATCCAGAGAGAGAAGCTTCTTTAAAATTTCAGCAGTGATATAATCTTCTTTAGCATTTTACAACTTCCGTTTGCCCTTTGTTTTATCCATATCCCTAATAGCATTCCTTAGGTCCTGAATCTCCTTTTCCATCTTTTCAACCCTGACCAATAGGTCCACATCTTTAGATTCCTCCACCATATTACTAATGTGAAGTAAATTCACTACAATTTCCATATCTTTATGTCTTCTTAAAAACCTCTTAGAAGATGGCAGAGGGACCTTAGCTTTCATCTCTTTCCTTTTCCTGCTGGTGGTAGAAATGTCAAGTTTCCTATCCGGAAGGGGAGGAATGGAGGCAAGGGAGAGTAGATTTGGGGGGGCGGTAGGCTAAGTAGTGGAAGTGAATGAGAAAGATCAACCCTTGATGAAGGGGAATAGCCCTAGTGTGATTTTGCACCTCCAGTACAGATTTCTCCAATGAATTCAGAAAATAATGAGGAAAGTTTATGGTAAGGTTTCTATGAAAGTGATTAAGGAAAATTAAGTGCTTCTAGGGGATAATGACAAATCTCCCCTCCAAAGTAACGTACCTTACCACCATCATTGCAATCTCAATGAAGGGATCTGGAATAGATGCTATTTTGATGCCATCTGTCACAAAATCCAGATTATCCCCCTCATCGAGGAACTTCTTAGCCTCCACCTATCTTTCCACATGCTTATTGAAGAATTTGGTTCCGTCTAGCTCTAAAATCTTAACCTTGATATTATTGTACTCAACTTCGTGATTCCTCTAGCCATTCATGAATTTAATTGAAAGATCCTGATCAAAACCTTGAATTTTTTCAATAAAATTTGTAAGACCCTCTTTTTTAAATAGTTCCAGAGAACTGTATCATTTTTCCATGTTGGATTATGGGTGGGCTCAGTCTTGCAATGTGGTCCCCCCATTTTTCCTGTGATTTTTCCACTTCTCACAATGGTAAAAATTTGAAATCTATACGATTCATCCTCTACTCTACTTTTGAAGACCTCCCAAATGTGCAGAAAATTGTAATCATTAATCCTCACTTTGCAATTAATTAACCACTCCTTAGCATCTGCCCTACATCTATTAATGATTACACTCCAAGTCATGCAAATATTTGATGATGTCATCACTTTGCAATTAATAAACCACTCCTTAGCATCTTCCCTACATCTATTAGTGATTATGCTCCAAGTCATGCAAATCTTTGACGATTT